>QNUK01000351.1:162500-667500 GCA_013621035.1 Clarias magur | reverse complement strand
ATTATCTCTTAAAGTCAACTGTCACTCATGCCCAGTGGGCGGGGCAAATGTTATAGAGAATATACATCTGCGTATAGAACAAAGAGAAACAACAAAACCACGAGACACTTCAGTCATGTGATTTACTCTGCTGCAGGTCTGTAGATATGAACCAGTGTTTAACGGCACAGTGGCTCAGGAGTGGGAGGAGTCAGGATGTGCCTGTTATAATGCACTATAAAGCTGTTACATAACACACACACACACACACACACACACACACACACACAGGATGTCCTTAGCGCTACTCGACACGTCATCTCTCCTCATTTTCACCTCTCTGAGGATTTATTCAGGGTTTTATATACAACACAACACAACCTATAATATCACACACACAGGGATTATAATGATTCTCACACACACAACTGGGGGAAAGAATCCTGTTTCTGTAATAAAATCATTTAAATAAGAGATGCTGTTAAAATCTCCATAAACAAACAAATAAATAATTATGATTACACTCAATGCATGTTAATTCATACGGACACCAAACAGTTTTAACTGGAATTAGACAGATGGACAGACAGATAGAGACAGAAGAGACAGAAGAGAGAGAAACAGAGAGAGAAACAGAGAGAGAAACAGAGAGAAACAGAGAGAGAAACAGAGAGAGAAACAGAGAGAGAAACAGAGAGAAACAGAGAGAGAAACAGAGAGAGAAACAGAGAGAGAGAGATGTTCATCTGTTCTTCTCCCCCGTGTGTCCTCTCATGGAAAATTATCACTCTGTGGTTTTCATGGTGTTGCTTGAGGGCATCATGTGACCGGATTTGTCCATCATTTATAACTAAATATTTCATGCAGATCACATGTATATAAACCTAATAAATAACAGAGTGCGCGCGCAGAATGAGGTCTCACACTCATTACATGTCTGCTGTTGGACGGAGTGTCTCTCTCTGTCTCTCTCTGTCTCTCTCTGTCTCTCTGCGCGTGTGCATGTCGGTGTTATTCTGCAGCTCTGCAGCCATTTATACAGCTCACACACACACACACACACTCACACACACAGTGCAATGCTGAAACACACCAACGAGGAATAACAGTCCCTGAGCCCCCCCCCCCCCCCCCCCCCCCCCCCCCCCGGGTTTTTTTTTTTTTTTTACAGTATATTCCGTGTAGAATAAACACACACACACACCAAACAGACCGAACCGAATCCACACCGACCCGGTACCGGTACAGAGACAAATCTCCCCGCGCAGCTCGACACTCTCCGGTGTAACACACACAATAAACTCACACACACACACGCGCGCGCGCGCAGTGATCGCGGGTCCTTACCGGTTTGTCCCCGGTGTCTCTGTGTCTCCGTGTCTCTGCGCTGTGCGGCTCCTCTCCGTCGCAGAGACGCTACAGAAGGTGACCCCGCGCGCGCGCGCTCTCTCTCTCTCTCTCTCTCTCTCTCGCGCGCGCGCGCTGTGTGTGTGTGTGTGTGTGTGTGTGTCTCCCTGCATCCGCGAGAACATCACGACGCGCGCGTGCTCCCGCTGGGTGGGAGGAAGAGGAGGAGGAGGAACGCGGACAGCACGTGAGCTCCGTGCATAACATAACCGAATAATAATAATAATAATGATAATAATGATAATGATGATAATAATAATTTATTTATTTACAGTATACATTAGAATGATAGAGAGAGTGCTGCGCTCTGATTGGTCAGAAGCTGTTGATGAATTCTCTCTGACAGCGGCGCGGCTTTGCGGTCTCGTCTCCATGGTAACGGCGTGGTCCGAGCCCTGACGAAGTGAAGCGTTCTCACAGTGAAGAGAGAAGGAGTCTCCAGTGTGCGCGCTGTGTGCACAGTTTCACAGTGTGAGCTTTGAGTCCGTTACGGTTGCCACGGTTACGACACACTCTGACCAGGTTAGCTACAGCGTCGTAACAGCGTCGTAACAGCGTCGTAACAGCGTCGACGCGCTGAAGGCAGGCAGAGCTAAGGTGACACAGATCCCTCAGCATCATCTCTCACTAGGGGGCGCTGTGAGGGTGGACAGGTCCATAGTGGTTGGCACTGGGGCTTCACACCTTCAGGTCCTGAGTTCGATTCCCACATCAGGTCTGTGTGTGTGTGTGTGTGTGGAGTTCGCATGTTCTCCCCGTGCTTGGTGGGTTTCCTCCAGGTTCTCCAGTTTCCTCCCACAGTCCAAAGACATGTAGGTTAGGCTAATTAGCGCTCACAGATTGCCTGTAGTGTGTGTGTGTGTGTGTATGTGTGTGTGTGTGTGTGTGTGTGTGAATGTTGACCGGAGGTCCTACCACAGTTGTAAAACTAGGAATAAATACTGTACAAACACAACACAATCCGTCTGACTGCAGACGTCAGAAATGATCAGAGAGAGGTCTACTGAAACATCAGAGCAGTGTTACCACGGCCAGCTGACGTCAGGTCTCTCTCTCTCACACACACACACACACACACACACACTGATAAGCCACAATCCAACTGTAAAGCTCATCGTGTCTAGCATTAGCATAAAAGCTCCCATTTTAAACTAAAGAAACAAACAGACACACTGCAGCTGAGCGATTTAATAAAAAAATTTTATAGTTTATCTTTCCCTGAACTTTTCCTTTATTGTTTACTGACAGCGTTTTGTAACATTAACTACATCCGACACACAGACACACACACACACACACACACACACACACACACACACACACACTGGTGTTTGATGTCTATATCAGTGTTAGAGTTGCATCTTTATCAATTTCATTCGTCTTCATCACTGTTTAAAAAAAGTGACGTGAAGAGAAGAGACGCGAGACGGAGAGCAGCTGGAGACAGATGTGTTTCCTCTCTGTGGTTCTGATGACTGATGTGTCCTCCTCCGTGTATAATGACAATGCTGTCACCTTGCTCTCACGCTGCCTATTTTATTTCCCTCTGATCAGATGGACTGATGTGAGTTGCCGGGTGCACAGTAATGCAGGAGAACCTCATGGGCTGTGAAGGGGTTAAACTCATCACATCATCACGTGGAAGGTCGCTGACAGCTGGATAAACACAGCTCAGCTTTTTCCATACACACTCTTGTGTTCTCACAGACCTTTTCTCTTTTTCATATGGACCGTAAACCTGCTGTGTGTCTCTCCACCTCGTTCCTGCTGACCAACTGGACATCGCTTCTGATCCTCAGCGCCTTCTGAAGGGAAAAAGAATCAGTTATTACGTCACATTTACTGTAATCAGAAAAAAAACAGAAACAAAAATATTGTGTAACTGCAGATTTTATGCAGAAGGAATTTATCCCTTCTGCATTTTCAGTTGTGGTTTAATAAATCATCTCGTTAGCAATGTTCCTGAGAAAAATAAAAGACATTCTAGCTTTCACTGACGCACAGGACGTTACATCCATCTACAGATTGTTTCTAACTGTATGTGGTACCAGTACCTCCCTTCATCAAGAATTCTTTTTTGATTTTGAGCTCACAGACGCCCCTGATTGGCCGTGATTAATGTGGGAGCACTATGTACCTCTCATCCCTCCCCTCTGAGAGAGCTCGGCCAATCAGCTCTCTCTAGAACTCTGGCTGCGAGAGGTTACAGCATCACCCGGGAATCGAACTGGCGATCTCCGGATGATAGGGCGAGCACTTCACCACTGCGCCACTCGGAGGCCCCGTCTTATCAGGATTAAGCAGAAGGAAATTAATTAGCATCCAATTTCATCTTATATCCTGCACACACTGCTCAACTTTAGTAGACTGTTTTTTCTCATCTGGTTTTGCTGAGACGTATAATTGTGTGTCATCAGCATAACAGTGAAAACTAATACCATGTTTACGAATTATGTTGCCCAGAGGAAACATGTAAAGGGAAAAAAGCAGTGGGCCTAAAACTGAGCCCTGTGGAACACCAAACTCCACTTGAGAACATGAGGAATGGTCACCATCTAAATCTACAAACTGATAACGATCAGTCAAGTAGGATCTGAGCCACAAGAGGGCAGTTCCCTTAATTCCAACTACCTTTTCTAATCTGTGAAGGAGAATACTATGATCAATGGTGTCAAAAGCTGCACTGAGGTCCAGCAACACAAGTATAGTGACGCAACCCTGATCAGAGGCCCATAGGAGGTCGTTTACTACTTTAACAAGTGCTGTCTCTGTGCTGTGATGAGGCCTAAATCCTGACTGATACACTTCATTTATGCTATTTCTGTGTAGATGTGAACATAGCTGCTGTGATACTACCTTTTCCAGAATCTTAGAGATAAAGGGGAAGTTTGATATCGGCCTGTAATTGGACAGCTGACCGAGGTCAAGGTCAGGTTTCTTAATTAGCGGTTTAATAACGGCTAATTTAAAGGATTTGGGGACGTACCCACTACTGAGTGAAGAATCAGTTGCTTGTGTTATGTTTTGTTTCAAATAATAATTAATAAAGGATCAGAGCCTTGGATTATTTAACTTTAAATTAAATAAAAACACTTTAGATTCGTACAGTTTCATACTGATGTTTAATATTTCTGGTTAAAAATATTTAAAACAGTAATGCTCTTCTCTCCATTTCCCTTCTCTTTACTTCTTTACTTTTACACTCGCAGCACAGTGGTTTAGGAGAATCCTGCAGTCTCACTTCTCCACCTCTGTTCTGCGCGCGCGTGTGTGTGTGTGTGTGTGTGTGTGTGTGTGTGTGTGTGTGTGTGTGTGCGGAAGAGTTCGGGGTCCTCAACAAAGTAACTTCACCTACAGCCAAGAACAGTAGCACTGGTGCTACAATGCTACTGTAGTGAGTAAGCCTACTTCCAGTTTAGCGCCCTCTCCTGGTGAGGATGTAGACTTTCTTGTCATCACAAATAAATCAACCATATAATCATTTATTACCACAAATACAGGGTTTTATAGAAACTGTCACAAGAACACAGAAGAATTAAATGACAGTATCATGCTCAGCTTCATCCGCAGGATCTAAACTCTTCTAAAAGTGTCTAAGAAACAAAACTTTATAAATAATCAGTGAATAATTCTATAAATAACGGAGTTAGATCTGATCCAGGACTCTCTCAGGTCTACGCCGGATGGATTTGCTCGAGTCTCTGATTTACATGAAGACACACATGTCTTTATTGTTGTAGTAAATAAACACTGTCATTAACGTAATAAATGATGAATAAAACACAATTTAATCAGACAGGTACAGCAGGAACGTGGAGCTCTGAAGATTATCTGAGATCATTTCTCACTCTGGGGAATTTATTGATGTTTAACTTTTAAGGAAATGAATCAAATGAAGTGTTACGTAATTAATAAGACAGAATCTGATTATGATTAACGAACGATAATGATCGGGATCTCTGTGTTCCGGCCGCTCGCTCTGCTGACTCACATCGTAGTGAAGCAAATTTAATAAGATGTGGTTGATATTCATGATAATTGTGTGACTGTTTTTTTCCACAGGTTTATCATTGGCTCATTACTACAGCTGAAATTATTGTTGTTATTATTATTATTATTATTATGGACATTATCAGACACATCACTCTGCACGCTGCAATTCTGCCTCTACATTTTACTCACATTTGCAGAATTAATAACTGCTTAATTGTTTGTTTTAATCCATCTTAGCAATATATCATCCTTTTTTCAGCTCCACACTGACACCTAGCGGTCTGAGTGAAGCAGCTCGTCTGCGCCTCTCTGTCGCCCCCCGGTGGCTCAAAGGAAACAAATCACCCTATTCACCCACTCTACCCAGTTATCTGATAACTCAGTTTCAGCCTAAAATGATTACAGAAAAAAAAACACCCAAATAAATTAATAATGTAAAGAAAGAAGGATGAATAAACAAAATACTCAAGTCTAACTGAAGTTCTGATTTCTACTGTCAGAGTTCAAAATAATTTTTTTTATTCATAAATCACATTAAACATCAACCCTGAACTCCAGCCTCGGCTCTAACTGTGACTATCGGACAGGGTGATAAAGTTTTGTGTGTGTGTGTGTGTGTGTGTACATTATTTAATGTATTAAACTCTTGTTTTCTGTACAGACTGAATTACAATCCAGACAAACAACAGACACAACGTCTGAGTCACTCACGTGCCTTTATTGTTCCACATTATTCATACAGGTTTATAATCGACTGGGTTTAACAGGACATTAACTACACACACACACACACACACACACATACACACACCTGAGGTTTAAATTAAATAAATAAAAACAAACTTTTTTATGAGATGCTGCAAAAAAGGACGTACAGGTTCCATTTGATGCTGAAATAAAAGCAATGTGTGTGTGTGTGTGTGTGTGTGTGTGTGTGTGTGTGTGTGAGAGAGATTTCCACTTTACTGTTTTATTAGACTTTTCTCTGTAAACGTTTATTAAACTTTAATTCATGGTTTATTTCTGTTATTATTGAGCAGCACACGCGCTCCTTATGATACTGAAAGACAGAATTGATGAAAAGAGCTGAAATAAAGTTCAGAAGTGATTTTGACCTAAACACTAACAAGACACACACACACACACACACACACACGCTTAGTATCATTACAGTCTGAAATGCTCGGTTATTATGAGGGTTAATAAGCAGGTTATTAGTGTACTGATTAATATTGCACAGTTTCCATCTGTAGTTCATCCTTTAACACACACACACACACACACACATACAGGTTACAGAGAGCGTTCAACAACTCACAGAGAAAGAAAGAACAGCCGAGGAACAGCGGCGTCTCTTCTGCCTCGTCCTGAATCAGGTCATTAACACACGACTCACAGTTTAAACTTCTCACTAACGGCTTTTATTAAATCATGACGTCACACACACACAACCTTCATCGTCTCCAATCAGAGGGCAAATAAACCCCCATCTCTATCCATTACACTTCCGCTTAAACGTCATTCTGCTTCCTGTCTCACTTCCTGTTTCATTTATAATCCCGACCTCACGGTGTTTATAATCCCAGACCCGCTCGCTCGCAGTCTCTCTCCACATGAAGGAGATGAGAGCGATGGGATGGGATGTGTTGGGATGGGATGTGTTGGGATGGGATGTGTTGGGATGGGATGTGTTGGGATGGGATGTGTTGGGATGGGATGTGTTGGGATGGGATGTGTTGGGATGGGATGTGTTGGGATGGGATGTGTTGGGATGTGATGTGTTGGGATGGGATGTGTTGGGATGGGATGTGTTGGGATGGGATGTGTTGGGATGGGATGTGTTGGGATGGGATGTGTTGGGATGGGATGTGTTGGGATGGGATGTGTTGGGATGTGGCAGCATCAGGATGTTGTGAGGTCGTTAGGAGGGAACGTCGCCATGTGGGAATAATATTATTACAGCATGAGAATGTGAAGGCTGACGGTGTTAGAATAATCTGACGTAAGTGTTGAACTGATTCGGGTTCGTCTGTTTAGATTTTCATGCAGTGTTTATAACATGTTTATAACATGTGCATCACGCAGAACAAAGTGTTAAAGAAGTGTTAAGAGTCTAAGACTAGCATTAGAATAAAGTGTTAGTCCTTCATTTAATGTTTAGCCGGAGTGTAAAAACAATAAGGTCAAGTTTTACCACACACACACACACACACACACACACACACACACACACACACACATGTTATCCAGTCACCACTGTACACAACTAACCAGAGGCGGGACATAAAGACAGGAGGAAAGAATGAAGAGAAGAGAAAAGCGGTGTGTGTGTGTGTGTGTGTGTGCGTGTGTGTGTGTGTGCGCGCTCCGGGAAGTGATCAGGTCCCATCATTGACACAGGTTCTAACTCCACTTCCCTCTGTCTCCCCAGTTCTGAGACGTTCTGCGCCCCGTTTGCCCCGCCCTTAAAGTTTGACCCTTCACCCCTCACACACGCCCCGCCCCTCTCTCACTGCTGGTCCTCCCCGAACACGTCATTCTGTTTGCGCTTCATGTTCTCGAAGTCGAAGTCAGTCCCCGTCATGCGCTTGTAGATGTCCTTGATGTCGTTGCAGGTGGTTTCGAAGTGTGTGGTGGCGTCGTACGCTCGAGAGCAGAAGACCTGCAGGGGGAACGCAGAGGGAAACATCAGAACCCCGAGCCGAGACGTCTGCAGCTCCGTCTGTCTCCGAGAAACGCGGCTCAGATAAATCACGCAGACGTCATGGCCCCCGAGTTTGAGTCTGATTATTGAACGTCACACAATGTTATGAGTTCTGATCCCTGTAGAGGAACCGCCGAGGGTCTGTGCAGAACTGTTTCTGAGAGCTAAGAAGCCGAGATGATCTAATAAACTCTTACAAACCGCCTGAGGAACATTTTATTTTAGGAGATAAGACCTGTAATTACCTAAAGAACCTGTAAAGAACCCTGCTTCAGAAGATACGGTTCCTTGATCCTCTAATTAATCCAACATTTTAATGTTCAATAAACTCCAATGGAACCATTCTGAGAAGCTATAAGCCCTTAAACATCTAATGGAAACTTAAAGAACTCATTTTGTAAGTGTGTGTGTGTGTGTGTGTGTGTGTGTGTGTGTGCAGGGTGAGTATTGGGAGTGCGACCCTCACCTGACTCTCGGCCCCGTCGTCTGAAGGCTCGTACAGATCACTGATGGCCACAAACCTGCAGAAACACACACGAGCGCACAACGTCTTCATCACGTCTGAGATACGATGTAGAGTGAAGCTGTGCTGATGAGACTCATTAAACACGGCTACGTACATGAAACTGTGTGTGTGTGTGTGTGTGTGTGTGTGTGTGTGTGTGTGTGAGACTGACTTCTGGTCGATGGGCTCGAGCAGCTCGAGAGCGGGCTGGATCTCGGCCTCGGGGTCGCCCGTCTCCACCGTGGTGCTGGCGATGGCGATGTACTTCCCCTGTGCCGCCACGTTATGGGCGTATGAGATCATACACACGTAAATATCTGAAAACAAACAAACAAAGCCACAGTTTAACATTTTAATGAATGAGCGGTGAGTTGTGTGTGAGTGTGTGTGTGTGTGTGTGTGTGTAAACACGTAAACACTGCAACGCTGACTGCAGCCTTTTTACAGAAATGGGTGGAGCCAAGTTGCTGAGTAGGCTGTAGGGGCGGGGCTAATTCCCAAACGCTATAAAGCAGAAAGTGTAGAGATCCACTAGAGGGAAACTGTTTGTTCTAATATAGATTAGGAAGTTTAATCACAGCTTGAGGAACTCTACCTTTGATCATAAAATCTTAAATAAGTCATGAAACACATCGTAAACATCTCACACACGTAAACATCTTACACACGTAAACATCTTACACACTTCATCTAACATTACAGCATCGTGTACACACATACAGAGTTCCGCATTAGAACCGATCAGGTGTCTGCTGTTCCCTACTGGGCTTTAGTGTGGCTGCGGTGGTCTGCAGTGGTGTGTGGAGAAGAATCTGAGTTTCTAGTGACTGTTCTTATTTTATTCTGATAATAATCACGTAGTGATGAAAGAAGGTTCTACTGGGTTCTGGTTCAGTGAGCCTACAGGTATCTGACGGAAACCAGTAAGCCATCAAAGACCATTTTGTGATGGAAACCATCAGAGATTAGTTTAATAAGTGTGTGTGTATCTGTACATGTGTGTATAAGTGGACACACACACACACACACACACACACACACACAGTAATAGAGTCACATGATCAGACGCTGGATCTCCTGCGGGACTGGTGGCCTCAGCGGCGGCGTGTCACTGACCCGAGTTGCGGTTCACTTGGTTCTGCGGGATGATGATCTGGCAGGAGTTGGCGTCGTTGGTGTTCTTGATGGGATGACTGAGGACGCAGATGACGCGGATCACCTGCCCCGCTTTGCGCACTCGGTCCTGGACGTAGCTCGGGTCACAGATCAGCTGCTTACAGCGAGCAACCTGAGAGAGCGGGAAACCCGAGAACGCTGGCGTTACCAAACACGGCGAGAGAGCGGAGCGCCGCGGGGAGCACGCGAGGAAAAGTCAGACTGTGTTTGTGTTTAGAGAGGATTAAAGAGATTATAACCTTAGGTATAAAACCGAGCTTCTCGTACACTTAACTATTTATTGTGAAAGTGCTTTTAACTGAAATGTTTATGATATTAACATCATCAGGGTGATTTATAATAATCAATTAATAAAAAAGCTCAAATTCACCACAATAAACTATATATATATATATATATATATATATTCAATACATTGTTACTATAATATTACAGACTCATATTTCACTGTTCATATTTAGATTAAAATTTTCATATACGTCTAATTAAAAAGTCAATTTAACACTGAACGCTTTACTGTGATTCTGATTCTGATGGTCTTTATGCATTAATACAGAGTGACTGGCGCTCGTCCCGTTAGTCATCTGACTGTAAGTGATTGTGAGCGTGTGCAGTACCTCCCCCTCGGACTTCACCCCCACCACACGTCCGCTCTCCATCACGATCTCGTCCACGGCCTTGTTCAGCATGTAGGTACCTCCGTAAATCGCACTCAACCTAAGCAACAAGGAGAGACCATGAAGGAGGAGCACACGCCGTAACCTGGCAGGTGTGTGTGTGTGTGTGTGTGTGTGTGTGCGCGTAAGAGAGGAAATTTACCTAGCAAATCCCTGCGGCAGTTCTCCGAGTCCGTACAGAGGGTAGAGGTACGGGCTCTTCCCGTAACGCGCCAGAGACTCGCTGTAGAGTTTAATGCGGCTGATGGTCTCCAGACACGGCTGGTCCAGATACCTGCAGGATGGAGAGACGGAGACGTTGTTCACTCTCTCTCTCGCGCTCAGGACTCGTGTAATAGAGCTGTAATTATCAGTCACAACGCTCAGATTAAAGCACCGCGGCGTCCTCTTACTCGTCCGTCCTGTAGAGCGCCAGGGCGTGGCCCGTGAAATCGATCACGTCCTGCCCCAGGTCAAACTTCTTATAGACGTCGCGCATGGTGGTGCTCCTGGGGTCCACGCCCTCCAAGGTCTTGGGGTCGTTCTCGTCAAAGTTGGCCACGAAAACCAGGAACTTGCGGAACCTTCTCTTCTCGAACATGCCCATGAGGTCTGAGCAGAAACATCATCAACAGCAAAGTTTAAATCCTGTGTTCCTCTTCAGCTTTACCTCACCACCTTCACCCACCTTTAATCATCTCTTCCTGATCCTGATCGAAACCTCTGTAATCTTTATAGAACCTTAAATCACTGAGCTCACCTTTCATAACTGACTTCAAGCTTTAATCACTGTCTAATCAGAAACTGTCCATTTAATGTAAAAGTTCTAATCAGAGGGAGAGACTGACTGGACGCCAGCGCCTCGGACTCGGTCGACGGAACCTTGTAGATTTTTCCTCCTTTGTAGACGAAACTTCCCTCGATCACTTTGAAGTCCAGATATCGAGTCACTTCTGTGTAGAGCAGCATCTTCACCAGCTGACCTGCAGGAGCAGGAGACACACAGCAGGTTTATTCTCCGGGTCCAAACACACACACACACACACACACACACACACACACACACACACACACACACACACGCGCACTGGACCGTATGAAGGTCCTACATTATCTATAACACTGTGAATGAAACTCAGGATGAAGGTGTGAGCACTGACCGTTCGCCATCAGGAATTTGGGAATGAGGTCGACGTTCCAGTCTCGTCCTCGGCCCATGGACTCGGGCGGAGCGTCGGGGAGACCGAAGTGCTTGTAGAGCTGCAGAGGACAAACACGACAGCAGCGTCTGAGCTTCAGGACAAACTCTCAGTGTGTGAGTGTGTGAGTGTTTGCTTTCACACAGACAGTTGAGAGGAACATCTACACTGTGCTGCTAACTTCACTTCCTGAACCTTGAGACTCTTTACATCGTCTCTTACTGACGTTTTCACTCAGTAAACTCTGCGGGGGGCCGTACCTCCTCCAGCGGCGTGATGGAAGAGCTCTCACCGCCGTAGTACGGGTTCCTGTCCATGTGCAGAACCTTCTTACCGTTAACGGACATGATCCCCGACAGGATGCACTCCTGAGGACGACGACAACAACAACAACAACAACAACATTATTACACATATAAAATCTTTAATCCATAGTAAGAGCTTTCTCCTGATCCGGAGCCAAACACTTTGAGTGTGTGTGTGTGTGTGTGTGTGTTTGATGTCTTGTGTTAAACCGGTGTCACACCCCTGACACACTCCGGATCTTCCCCCACCCTGAGCAGGATAAGGAGCTCAGAGTTCAGATGTTGAATAAAGAACATTTTAAACAGTTACATTAATATTAATAAAACACTGAGACATTACTGTTCATTAAACATTAATTATTTATGCTAATGAGCTGTTTATCAGTGTATGATATTATTAGTGATGTGTGTGTGTGTGTGTGTGTTATTGGATTGTAATTTCTCCACCCTGTAATAACAAACACTGTGTGTGTGTGTGTGTGTGTAATGTGACACTAGAGGCCTGAGGGTTTTGTATTTCCGGTACTGCAGGGTGTAAATCATGCTCACATCACATCCCAACCCGGAAGTGTGTGTGTGTGTGAGAACATCTTTACATTGTGTTTATAAATCCTCTGATTTTAATGTCTCCGAGCTTTTATTCGACCTGCTCGGGTTTCAGGTTGAAGATGTAAATGATGGGTGTGCACGCACGCACGCACGCACGCACGCACACAGACACACGCGCGCGCGCGCGCACAAGACCGAGCAACGTTACTTCCCCATCCATATTCCACTCGCCCCGCCCACTTCGCTCTGATTGGCCCCGAGGAGGATGATTTAAGCGATTTTGGTGAATAAACCGTACAATTAAGCTCACAGACAAAACATTTTTTAGAAACCCGATTAAAGACAATAAGTAAAAGTAAAGTTAAGTAATGTAATATACATTATATAACTAAATATTTTTCCTCGGTCTTTTTTCCCCGCCATTGACGTCTCAGCTGTCCTATTAGAATACGGCGCGTGAGCGACAACTAACCAATCACAGCCCAGCCTGGGTAAACCGGTCAGCCAATCGGAGCACAGTTTCCGGAATATGGATGCGGAAAAAAGGCACAGAGCCACCGCACTACCACGTCGCGTCTCCCGGGGAGGGGGGGGAGTGTGTTACAGCGTTATTCACAGGATTATTCTTATTAACATTAAACATTAACGTTAAATATTTACAGGACATTACACACGCTTATAATAATGTTTATTTTTGTTGTTTGCATGCAGCGCAGCGACTGACCAATAATAATAATAATAATAATAATAAGCGTGATCAGTAGATTCGTGTTAACTATTCAGGTTTATCTGCAGAATGACTCATTATATAAACTCAGGCTGGTCTACTTAAAGATGACATCATTTATTTTATTCTATTTTATTTTATTTTTCACATTTATTCCTATATGTATTTATATTTTAAAACGAATTTTTATATATCAGACTCTTACCGTGAGTCCTGTTCCCAAAACTATCACATCATACTCCTCATCCATGCTGCAGGTTTTCCTCTTCAACACCACCGAAACAGTGTGTGTGTGTATGTGTGTGTGTGTGTGTGTCCAAGCAGGCCTCCGCCCAAATGTCACTCTTCAATCTGGGTTGCCAGATCTGTATTAAACACCAACATGCAGTTGCGCTCCAGCCTGGGTGATACCAGAGAGTGAGACAGCACGTCAGTTCAGTTTAGTCTTCTCCACCTGACGTCTACATCATTTACATTCAGGCATTTCACTCTCTGAACTTACAAAAGTGATTACGTTTCCCTCATTGGACAGATCCTTACACTGGGTTACTATCTAAGGACCATCAGTCACACTGCTCAGAAGGGGGTTTTTGTCAGGCGGATTATGCCACACTGACCAACACACACACACACACACACACACACACACGGAGGAAATGAAGACACTCCAGAGTTTTATACTATAATGTGTGTGACACCTGATTATTAGACTCGACAGATCTCACATCAGCATGGAGACGAGGGGGTTCAGGACTCTCAGGTGTGTGTCTCTGGGACAGACTGACCTACAATCCCATCACGGTGTGTAGATAGATGGATGGATAAATGGATGGATGGATAGATAGATAGAAAGATAGACCAACACACACTGCTGGACCAGACAACATCACAGGCAGAGTGCTCAGAAAATGTGCAGAACAGCTGGCAGATGTTCTCACCGACATCTTCAACATCTCTCTGAGCAGCGCCGTCGTTCCCACATGCTTCAAGTCTACCACCATCGTCCCCGTGCCGAAGAAGTCTTCTGTGTCCTGTCTCAATGACTACCGCCCTGTTGCACTAACACCCGTCATCATGAAGTGCTTCGAGCGGCTCGTCATGAGACACATCAAGACCCTGCTGCCCCCCTCACTGGACCCCCTGCAGTTCGCGTATCGTCCAAACCGTTCGATGGATGACGCCATCTCCACCACACTCCACCTGGCACTGACACACCTGGACAAGAAGGACACTTACGTACATAGATTTCACTTCAGCATTCAACACAATCATCCCCCAACACCTGATCGGGAAGCTGAGCCTGTTGGGCCTGAACACCTCCCTCTGTAACTGGATCCTGGACTTCCTGACCGAAAGACCTCAAGCAGTGCGGATCGGGAGCTACACCTCCAGCACCACCACACTGAGCACTGGGGCCCCCCAGGGCTGCGTGCTCAGTCCCCTGCTGTTCACACTGCTGACTCATGATTGTGTAGCGACACACAGCTCCAATCATATCATCAAGTTCGCCGATGACACGACCGTGGTGGGTCTCATCAGCAAGAACGACGAGTCGGCGTACAGAGAGGAAGTGCAGAGGCTAACGGACTGGTGTAAAGACAACAACCCGTCTCTGAACGTCGATAAGACAAAAGAGCTGGTTGTTGACTTCAGGAGGACACAGAGCGATCACTCTCCGCTCAGCATCGACGGCTCTTCTGTGGAGATCGTCAAGAGCACGAAATTCCTGGGCGTCCACCTGGAGGAGAACCTCTCCTGGTCCCTCAACACCAGCTCTCTGCATAAGAAAGCCCAACAACGTCTTTTCTTCCTGAGAAGGCTGAGAAAGGCCCAGCTTCCATCACCGATCCTCACCACCTTCTATAGAGGAACCATCGAGAGCATCCTGAGCAGCTGCATCACTGTCTGGTTTGGGAATTGTACCATATCGGACCGCAAGACCCTACAGCGGATAGTGAGGACAGCTGAGAAGATCATCGGGGTCTCTCTCCCCTCTATCGAAGACATTTACACCACACGCCTCATCCGCAAAGCCACCAGCATTGTGGCTGACTGGACACATCCATCACACTCACCACACACACACACACACACACACACACACACCCCTCACACACACTCTTCACTCTCCTGCCATCTGGAAAAAGATACAGAAGCATTCGGGCCTCACATCCAGACTGAGAAACAGTTTTTACCTGCAAGCCATCCGTCTCCTCAACACAAAGAGACTGGACTGATAAACACACAAGCGCGCACACACACACACACACACACACACACACTAAACAGATGAACTAAATAACATCCGGACTGAACTGATAAACACACATATGCACAATCGCACTGATTTACAACCACTTTAATTTATTCATACCCACCTATCTGAACTGCTCTTCGCAATATTTGCACAATATTTTATTTCACTTTGCGATTTGCACAACAATAGTTTTTTGAACACAATGTAAATTGTTTACTTGCTGCTCCCTCCACTACCTCAACCCGTACCTCATCAGTAAAAAGGTATTTCTTAACTGTAACGTGTTACGTTGTTGTGTTGTCATGTAGCTCTTCGTTCGTTTGCACATCTGCACGT
The DNA here is from genome assembly GCA_013621035.1 of Clarias magur. Lineage (NCBI taxonomy): Eukaryota > Metazoa > Chordata > Actinopteri > Siluriformes > Clariidae > Clarias > Clarias magur. The sequence continues at coordinate 651,707 of QNUK01000351.1, read as the reverse complement.
GCACTTTGTTGTCTGCTGTCTTTGTCGTCTCTTTTTTGTACAGAAATTTATAGTTTTTTAGGTTAACTTAAAAATGTAAAAAATCTGCGTTGTTAAATTTATGTTGTGTTGTTAATTTATGTCGTTGCATGTATGTAGCACCTCGGTCCTGGAGGAACGTTGTTCCGTTTCACTGTGTACTCAACTGTATATGGTTGAAATGACAATAAAAGCCGACTTGACTTGACATAGATAGATACCTTATTGGTCCCAAAGGAAATTCCAGAAAAGTCCAGTGTGTGTGTGTGTGTGTGTGTGTGAGAGAGAGAGAGAGATTAGGGCCATGGGACAGAAGAGCAGGGTTATTTTTCTGCAGATGGACAGATGTTCCAGCTGTTTTAGTTCAGAAAGAGCCAAAGAGTGAGAGGGGAATAAACAACACTGCCCTCATGTGGCGGGATGTTTGAATGCAGTGATGCATCAGATAATGATTAATAATCAGCAATTAATTTTATTAACAAAAATGTTTATGAAGTTCTGTAAGAGACAAAAGACAGATAAACAAAGTGTGTGTGTGTCTTCTTCAAACACCATTATTTATTTATTTATTTGCTTCTCATGCATAGGTCCTGCTGTAGAACAGAGTGTGACTGTGTGTGTGTGTGTGTGTGTGTGTGTGTGTGTGTGTGTGTGTGTGTGTGTGTGTGTGTGTGTGTGTCCACCTGCAGTTACACATCATGAGGGTCAGGCTTTAAAATGATTTTATAATTTGGACTGGAAGAAGGACTTGTACAATACCAGGCTGAACCTGTAATGGACAGATGCATTGTGGGTAAAAAAACAAACAAACTTGACTTTAAAGTGTACATGGTAACTCGGTCATCATCTTTCCTGCTGACTGCAAGCAGACTTTACAATAACTGTGCAAAGAGAGGGATCTCCTCTGACATCACAATAACCGGCTCATATACACGCTGTCTCACGCTGCACCATGGCCACGCCCCTCATTCATTACATATACTAGTATATACTTGCTGGTTCATTCTCTCCACCTTATGTACAGTTTAATCACCACTTGTTGTACGTCATGTAAACTGGCTGCTGTTTCCCTCTGGGATTAATAAAGTACTCTATCTATCTATCTATCTATCTATTTGTAAGAAAAATATCACGACACGGGTAACTTTACATTTAAAACAAAAATAAAACAATTTATTTTAAATCACTAAAATGAAAAGTGAGCAAATCAGAATTCAGTGTTCAGTGTTCAATCCCTGCTCTCCGTTATCACCCAGATGAGGATGGGTTCCCTGTCGGTTCCTCTCAAGGTTTCTTCCTGTCACCATCTCAGGGAGTTTTTCCTTCAGCACCGTCGCCCTCGACTCGTTCATCAGGAACCATCTGACCATTCTGACTCACACACACTCACATCTCACACACAGTTTTAATTCTTTTGATTGTGTAAAGCTACTTTGTGACAATGACAATTGTTAAACACACTATACAAATAAAACTGAATTGAATTGAACTGTGTTCCGTATTTCAATAAGGCGGCACGGTTGCTTCGTGGTTAGTACAGTCGTACCTCCAGGTCCTGGGGTCGATTCCCACCTCAGGTCCGTGTGCATGGAGTGTGTATGTTCTCCCTGTGCTTGGTGGGTTTCCTCTGGTTCTCCAGTTTCCTCCCACAGTCCAAACACATGCAGACTATGCTAATTGGCATTCCCAAATTGCTCGTAGTGTGTGAATGTGTATGTGTGTGTGTGTGTGTGTGTGTGTGTGTGTGTGTGAAGGACTGGAGGTCCTACCATGGGTGTACAACATGGGAATAACTTCACTGGCCTCCACAGGTCCAAGATGGTTGGATGGTATTTCAGTGAAATGAAAACATCTCGGCCAGCTTTAAATCTGCTCCTGAGTTTGTTGGTGTGTAAACAGAGCCGGGTCAGAATTCTTCATCAGCCTGAAGACCAGCACCAGCCAGAGGTCGTGTAGAGGTCACCAGTTTGGAACGAGCCAGTTTAAACACTTTAGAGCCATTTCAAATCCCAAAAAACAAGCCTGAGATCCAAAACAGAATCAATCGAGTGTGTTAATAACGACCTGCAGAGAGAAATAACGCTAACTGCCTCTAACACTGCACAGCAACACAACACCAGCAAAGAGCTGTGTGCGCAACTCAGCCTGTTCCATTACACTCATTACACGACAAATGATATATTAAAGTGTAAAAAGGCAATTCAGGTGAGTGTGTCTGTGTGTGTTTGTGTGAGTGTGCTGCAGTAACACACACCGCATTCGCAGGAAACGCACGCAGCATGACGGCACTCAGGCCTTTATACAGCGCTCGGGCTCCTTCGTCTCTCAGCAGCGTCCGCAACACATCCACTACACCCGAGTACCGTCCATCAGGAGCTAAACAACACACACACACACACACACACACATTACTGAGTTTACTGTACTGTCGTGGCCAAACGTTTTGAGAATTACATAAATATTGGAAATTGTTAAAGCTGCTGCTTAAGTTTTTATAATAGCAATTAGCATAAACTCCAGAATTTTATGAAGATGATCAGATGAACTGCATAGTCCTTCTTTGCCATGAAAACGAACTTAATCCAGAAAAAAACTTTCCACTGCATTTCATTGCCGTCATTAAAGGAGCTGCTGAGATCATTTCAGTAATCGTCTTGTTAACTCAGGTGAGAATGTTGAAGAGCACACGGCTGGAGATCATCATGTCAGGCTGATTGGGTTAGAATGGCAGACTTGACATGTTAAAAGGAGGCTGATGCTTGAAATCATTGTTCTTTCATTGTTAACCTGGTGACCTGCAAAGAAACGCGTGCAGCATCATTGTGTTGCATAAAAATGGCTTCACAGGCAAGAATATTGTGGCTACTAAGATTGCACCTAAATCAACTATTTATAGGATCATCAAGAACTTCAAGGAAAGAGGTTCAATTCTTGTTAAAAAGGTTTCAGGGCGTCCAATAAAGTCCAGCAAGCGCCAGGATCGTCCAGAAAGATCGTCCAGAAGGATCGCGCCAGAATCCAGAAAGAGGATTCAGCTGCGGGATCGGAGTGCCACCAGTGCAGAGCTGCTCAGGAATGGCAGCAGGCAGGTGTGAGCGCATCTGCACGCACAGGGAGGCCAAGACTTTTGGAAGATGACCTGGTGTCAAGAAGGGCAGCAAAGAAGCCACTTCTCTCCAAAAAAAAAACATCAGGGACAGATTGATCTTCTGCAAAAAGTATGGCGAATGGACTGCTGAGGACTGGGGCAAAGTCATATTCTCGGGTGAAGCCTCTTTCTGATTGTTTGGGGCATCTGGAAAAAGGCTCATCCGGAGAAGAAAAGGTGACGCTACCATCAGTCCCAATTCTGCCCAAAAACACAGCCATGAATAAAGAATGGTACCAAAACACCTTCCAACAGCAACTTCTTCCAACAATCCAGCAACAGTTTGGTGAAGAACAATGCATTTTCCAGCACGATGGAGCACCGAGCCATAAGGCAAAAGTGAGAACTAAGTGGCTCGGGGACCAAAACGTTGAAATTTTGCGTCCATGGCCTGGAAACTCCCCAGATCTTAATCCCATTGAGAACTTGTGGTCAATCCTCAAGAGGCGGGTGGACAAACAAAAACCCAGTAATTCTGCCAAACTCCAAGAAGTGATGATGAAAGAATGGGTTGCTATCAGTCAGGATTTGGCCCAGAAGTTGATTGAGAGCAGCCCAGTCGAATTGCAGAGGTCCTGAAAAAGAAGCACCAACACTGCAAATACTGACTCTTTGCATAAATGTCATGTGATTGTCGACAAAAGCCTCTGAAACGTATGAAGTGCTTGTAATTATATTTCACTACATCACAGAAACAACTGAAACAAAGATCTAAAAGCAGTTTAGCAGCAAACTTTGGGAAAACTAATATTTGTGTCATTCTCAAAACTTTTGGCCACGACTGTACACATCTGGAATCTGGATGTGATGTGGAGAAACAAGTAAATACACTCAAAGTGTCGTGTAAATCTGGTGGTTCTGAGGATTACGGCAGGTGAGCGGCAAGATGCCATCGATTACAAAGAAATAAAGTTTTCAACTAAATCAAATTACATTTTCCATTTTCAATTTTCTAATTAGGGTTAAAATTCCCAAACAATATTTCTACTATTTCTTCTAAACATTTACATTAAACGTAATTAGAACTAATGAAACAGACGCCTGGATGATTTGCACAGCTGGATGTTCTACATTAATGTCAGTCTCAGAGATGTGATTAAAGGTTTGAGAGGGACACAGAGGATTTCAGCACATCACTGGCCTTCAGCTTTGTTAAGTTACGGAATGGCTGATCAATATGATGCTATACTGCTATTGTATACAATTTTAATTTGTAAAGATTTTGTTTTGTTTTGTTAGAATCGTATATAAAGTTCAGTGTAAAAGGTTTGGATTGGATCTGGTTTGATATATAAAACCTCAGATTCCACAAATCACAGCTGATTACGCAAATAATACAAATAATAATTACATAATAAATAATAATAATAATAATAATACAAAAAGGACAGTAAAGGTAACAGCTACATAAACTCCAGAATCAGATAATAATAAAATGATGATTTATTTTTGAAATAGACAATCTACTCAAACTCCTCCAACACGCTCTAACCTTACAGAAAGAAAAACAGAGAGAACTCCAGCCGTTTCAGTCGAATAAACTCAAACCGTGAACAGTGATATAATATTGCTGTACAGGACGTTCCTCACTGTTGCTATGGTAACTAATGGAGCTGCTATTGTTATGCCTTCTTTGGGAGACTTTACGTTTCACAGAGATTTGTTAATAAATCAGATCAGACTTTTAAAACTCAATATCTGATGTGATCGCTCTGACACCGGTCTGGAAGGTCAGATCTTTTGCATTAAACTCTAATGGAGAATCAGACACACAGTTCTCTCGCAGCGCCCGAGTCGCTGAACCCCTCACTGTGTGGTGGAGAGAAAAGTCTGCAGGCTAAAAGAGTTTCATTAGCGTTAATATAAATGAGTAACTGATCAGATGAAGTCACCTGTCTGGAAATTGGACTTGAGGACGTCAGGTGGAAGAGCGACGACCCAGTTCACGATTCCAGCAGTTCCTCCAGCCAAAAGAATCCTGGGAGTGCTGAGTCGGTCCACACTGTGTGTGTGTGTGTGTGTGTGTGTGTGTGTGTGTGTGAGAGACAGAAAGAGAGAGAGATAGATAGGCCAGGGTTATAAGAATGCAACAGAGCTGAATGTTGGTGTATCAGGTGAGAGACGGGTGTGTGTGCGTGTGTGTGTGTGTGTGTGTGTGTGTGTGTGTGTGTGTGTGTGTGTTTACCTCTCGCCCTCAGGAGTCAGGATGGCTTTAAGGTATTCATACGTTAAAAAGTAGAGACCAGAAGAAGGAACATCTGGCAGGTCAAAAGAACAGAGAGAAGTCACATGACCTGAGATAAATATCCATAATCATACAACACACACACACACACACACACACACACACACACACACACCTCTAATAAGAGTGAGGACGGTTCCCTTGTACACACTGCAAATTCCGTGTTGTTTATAGAGTTTCACCGCGCAGTCCACCGGCCCGGCGTATTTCAGCTGTCCACTGATGGACTGCACCTACACACACACACACACACACACACACACACACACAGATAGAGACTATTAAGACCATAAACCTATTTATTCCAGCACGCAGTAATTTGCTGAAGCTTTGTTCTGAAGTGAGGAGAAATCCAGTCTAAACACGTCTGACATCAGGACCTCCAGGCCACAGACGGACAAAGACCCCAGTGCCATATCACAGTGTGATCTGTGTGTGTGTGTGTGTGTGTGTGATCTGTGTGTGTGTGTGTGTGTGATCTGTGTGTGTGTGTGTGATCTCTGTGTGTGTGTGTGTGTGTGTGTGTGTGTGTGTGCACTTGCCTGAAGCAGACACTTGATCCTCTCTCCTGGAGCTACAATGACTGTAGTGAAAACTCCGGCTAACATTCCAGCCATGAGTGTGTGTGTGTAGCTGAAACACAGACATCAGGAGCAGGAGTGAGAATCGGACGCTCACACCGACGTGCAAGAAACGTTGGGATGTTTCTGAATGAGGATCTGGTGTTAGTGTGAACATTTGAAAGTCACACACACACACACACACACACACACACACACACACACACACACACACAGAGATCCCACACAGATCCCACACACACACACACAGAGATCTCACACACACACACACACACACACACACACACACACACACACACACACAATGTTGCTTTCACACAATGATTATTTACATGCAAATTATACTTTATTTTTCAAAAACAGACAACAAAAAACACCCCTACACTTCTTCTTGACCCATTTCTCCGAATATCTGGGTTTATAAAACATTTATTCGGAAATGGCTGAGAATATAAAGTACAATACGTTAGGGATATTGTGTGAGACTCAGTGGACGTCATACATACGGTGTTTGTTTCACTTCAGACATTTTTGGGATGGAGAAGCGAGTGTATCGGCAAAACAGATTTGGTTATTGTAGATGTCTCAGTCACTGCACGTTCTCACCTCAGAGACATCAGAGAACCCATCATCATCCCCCAATTCCACCAGCACACCCCAACTTTCTGTTCATGGATGATGATGCTCCTCCACATCATGGCACAATTGTCACAGCTCGACTTCAGGAAGTTGGATAGATATGTGTGCGCGTATGCGCGCGTGTGTGTGTGTGTGTGTGTGTGTGTGGCCATCAATGTCCCCTGACCTGAACCCCACACAGCAGGTCTGGGACCAGCTGAAGCAGAGACTGGATGATCGGACCCCACCCCCACGTCACCTGGCAGAACTGTGTGTAGCACTTGTGGAAGAGTGGAACGCATCGCCTCAGAACATCATCATGATGCTAGTGAGGAGCACGAGACGCCGCTGTCCAGCTGTCACTGCGGCTAATGCTGGAAACACCGCTACTGACATCGTCAAGTTTTGTTATTTGGAGCGATCCTTGTTATTGTCTACAGTTTTGAGGTAATAAATATTAAACTAATGAAAATGGGAACTTTTACTTATTTCATTCATTCAAAAGGAGGAAGACATTTGTTTGGTTCTCCATCTCTCTCTCTCTCTCTCTCTCCTGCACACTGACCTGACGGGTACAGTCGGGTCGCTCTGGAGCAGCTGCTTCCCCAGTCCGAATCCAAAGAAGCTGACGGCCATCATGGGGGCGACTCCGGCCAGCGGTGCTCCCATGCCCTTGTACAGACCCAACGCTCCCTACAGCGCAGGAGAACCGGACACAAGAGCAGAGAACCCCAGCTCAGGAACATCAACATCACACTCTACAAGTCTTCACCGATTAGACAGTAAACCCAAACCCATCTCTGTGAGCTAATCACTCAGTGGTGGCTTCCACAGCTAGCAATTAGCATAGACCAGTTATCATCATGCTACTGTAGCTAAACAGCTTTAAGAAATGATGAATTAACCTGTTGTTAGCACTTGTTTGTTAGCTTAGGATACATTTAAAGCTGCACTTCAACACTTCATTATTATGGAAAGTAGTGCGACTTTAATCTGAATAAAAATAGTTTTTATTGAAAGATGATTTCAGGTTTATGTTTTTCCTTTAATGTCAGTGCGACACCCAGTGTTCAAAACAGGAACTACATGATTACACCAGAACAAAGTCAGTGGGAGGTTATTTGTGACACTGTCTGGGAAAACCCAGTCTTTGTGTGTGTGTGTGTGTGTGTGTGTGTGTGTGTGTGTGTGTGTGTGTGTGTGTGTGTGTGTGTGTGTGCGTGGCGCGTGTGTGTGTGTGTATGTATGGTGTGTGTGTGTGTGCGTGGTAGGCGTGTGTGTGTGTGTGTGTGTGTGGTGGTGCGTGTGTGTGTGCGTGTCAGTCAAGTCAAGTAGGCTTTTATTGTCATTCCAACCATATACAGTTAGTACACAGTGAAACGAAACAACGTTCCCCCAGGACCAGGGTGCTACATACATGTAACAACATAAATGTACAACATAAATTTTACATTTTTAAGTTACTCTAAAACAAGAACTATCAATATCTATACAAAAATACAAAAATAGACAAAAGTGCACGTGCAAATGTGCAAACAAAGTGGTACATGACAGACACAATGTAAGACATAACAGTACTTTTTGATGAAGGATGAATTGAGGTAGTGGGAAGAGCAGCAGTAAACAGTTTACAATTTTGACAGAAGTATTGTGTGCAAATAGCAATAAATAGCAATTTAAATATTGTGCAAAAAATTGCAAGGAGCAGCACAGGTATGTAGGTATGAGCAGATTGGGATGGGTGTGCATCAGTGTGATTGTGCATGTGTGTTTATCAGTTCAGTCCAGATGTTCCAGATTTAGTTCGTCTGAGTGATTTGTGTGTCTTTATGTGTGTGTGTGTGTATGTGTGTGTGTGTGTGTGTCAGGTATCAGTCCAGTCCTTTTGTGTTTAGGAGACGGATGGCTTGCGGATAAAAACTGTTTCTCAGTCTGGATGTGAGTGCCCGAATGCTTCGGCACCTTTTTCCAGATGGCAGGAGGGTGAAGAGTGTGTGTGAGGGGTGTGTCCGGTCAGCCACAATGCTGGTGGCTTTGCGGATGCAGCGTGTGGTGTAAAGGTCTTCGATAGAAGGGAGAGAGACCCCAATGATCTTCTCAGCTGTCCTCACTATCCGCTGTAGGGTCTTGCGGTCTGACACGGTACAATTCCCAAACCAGACAGTGATGCAGCTGCTCAGGATGCTCTCGATGGTTCCTCTATAGAAGGTGGTGAGGATCGGTGGTGGAAGCTGGACCTTTCTCAGCCTTCTCAGGAAGAAAAGACGTTGTTGGGCTTTCTTATGCAGAGAGCTGGTGTTGAGGGACCAGGAGAGGTTCTCCTCCAGGTGGACGCCCAGGAATTTTGTGCTCTTGACGATCTCCACAGAAGAGCCGTCGATGCTGAGCGGAGAGTGTTCGCTCCGAGTCCTCCTAAAGTCAACAACCATCTCTTTTGTCTTTTCGACGCTCAGAGCCAGGTTGTTGTCTTTACACCAGTCCGTTAGCCTCAGCACTTCCTCTCTGTACGCCGACTCGTCGTTCTTGCTGATGAGACCCACCACGGTCGTGTCATCAGCGAACTTGATGATATGATTGGAGCTGTGTGTCGCTACACAATCATGAGTCAGCAGTGTGAACAGCAGGGGGCTGAGCACGCAGCCCTGGGGGGCCCCAGTACTCAGTGTGGTGGTGCTGGAGGTGTAGCTCCCGATCCGCACTGCTTGAGGTCTTTCGGTCAGAAAGTCCAGAATCCAGTTGCAGATGGAGGTGTTCAGGCCCAACAAGCTCAGCTTCCCGATCAGGTGTTGGGGGATGATTGTATTGAATGCTGAACTGAAGTCTATGTACAGCATTCTGGCGTAAGTGTCTTTCTTTTCAAGATGTGACAGTGCCAGGTGGAGTGTGGTGGAGATGGCATCGTCCGTTGAACGGTTTGGACGATATGCGAACTGCAGGGGGTCCATTGAGGGGGGCAGCAGGGCTTTGATGTGTCTCATGACAAGCCTTTCGAAGCACTTCATGATGATGGGTGTTAGTGCAACAGGGCGGTAGTCATTGAGACAGGACACAGAAGACTTCTTCGGCACGGGGACGATGGTGGTAGACTTAAAACATGTGGGAACGACGGCGCTGCTCAGAGAGATGTTGAATATGTCGGTGAGAACACCTGCCAGCTGTTCTATGCATTCTCTGAGCACTCTGCCTGTGATGTTGTCTGGTCCAGCAGCTTTACGTGGGTTGACTCTGCGTAGAGTTTTCCTCACATCAGCCGTGGTGAGACACAGCACCTGGTCATTCGGCGGAGGGATAGTCTTCCTCGGCATCACGTCGTTCTGCATGTCGAACCGTGCGTAGAAGTTATTCAGCGCATCTGGAAGGGAGCCGTCACTGTCACAGGCAGGTGATGAAGTCCTGTAGTGAGTGATGGCTTGTATACCCTGCCACATGCGCCGTGTGTCACCGCTGTCCCTGAAGTGATTGTGGATTCTCTGGGCGTGTGCGCGCTTCGCCTCTCTGATGGCCCGGGACAGTTTGGCCCTTGCTGTTCTTAGGGCCGCCTTGTCCCCCGCTTTGAAGGCAGAGTCTCTGGTTTTCAGTAGTGCACGCACCTCCGCAGTAATCCACGGTTTCTGGTTGGGTCGTGAGATGATGTTCTTGGAGACAGTGACGTCATCGGTGCACTTGTTGATGTAGCTGGTCACTGATGACGTGTACTCCTCCAAGTCGGTGTAGTCGCCGTAAGTTGCAGCCTCCCTAAACATGTTCCAGTCAGTGTTCTCGAAACAGTCCTGAAGAGCAGAGATGGCTCCTGCTGGCCAGGTTTTCACCTGCTTCAGAACCGGTTTTGAACGCCTGACGAGTGGTCTATATGCTGGAATTAGCATGACAGAGATGTGGTCTGAGTAGCCGAGGTGGGGGCGGGGCTCTGCCCGATATGCGCCGGGGATGTTTGTGTAAACAAGATCCAGCGTGTTTTCCCCTCTCGTTGCAAAGTCCACATACTGATGGAATTTAGGAAGCACTGACTTGAGATTTGCATGGTTGAAATCTCCAGCAACAATAAACAGTCCATCCGGGTGTGTGTTCTGCAGATTACTGATCTTAGCATACAGTTCCCATAGCGCTTCCTTAGCATTAGCGCTAGGTGGAATGTACACTCCGATAATGAAAACAGTGGTGAATTCCCGTGGTAAATAAAAAGGTCTACATCTAACAGTCACAATCTCCACCAGCGATGAGCAAAAACTAGAAACTAGCACAGAGTTCTTACACCATTTCGTGTTGATGCGTGACACACAAACCGCCGCCGCGAGTCTTACCGCACAGAGCTGCGTTTCTGTCGGCGCGAAACGAGGCTAGTCCGTCTAGCTGAATGCCGGTGTCTGGAACTCTGTCGCTGAGCCATGTCTCCGTGAAAACAAACACACAGCAGTCCCTAACCTCACGCTGTGTAGCCTGTTGCAGTCGGATGTAGTCCAGTTTATTTTCCAGGGAGCAGACGTTAGATAAGATGATGGACGGAAAAGCCGGCCGGCTAGGATTTGTTTTTAGCCTAGCACAGACTCCCGCCCGCTTGCCGCGCTTCCGCTTCCTCGCGCACCGCTTGCGATGTCCCCTCCTCCGGCCACCGGCATCAGGCAACGCCGAGGACTGGAGGCCTGGTTCCCGAAGCAAGCCGAGGTCGCGTAGCTTCTCCCGCAGCTCATCTTGAATGAAATATGCCGGTTTATTGAGTTGCAAAAGTTTCTGGCGGTGGTATGTATGAGCACCGTTTGTGCCGGTGTCCATAAACTTTGCAAAATAAAAACGCTACGACACGACATAAACAATGTAGCACCATTTTGGCTCCGGAGTGGCCGCTGCGTGCTACTGCCGCGCCGCCATCTTGGATCCAAGAGATCCAGAGTCTTATCCCACTGAGCTAGCACTGGTGTAGAAACTGGAAATGCAAGCCAGGCTTCAATGCAATTCTTTGGAGTGTGGGAGAAAACTCGAGTACAACGGGGAACACGCCAAATCCAGGAACACAAGGTTGGGAGTTTCGAACCTCCAAGCTTGGAAATTGTTCCGTTTGCATGAAAAGGAAACATTTATAAATATATTTTTGAAGGCGTCTCGAGTGTTAACAATCGGCTAAAACATGGTATTGGTGCTAAAAGTTGTCTAACCTATGTCGGTGAATACGAGAATTTTCAGATAGGATCATGTGACACCACTTTTCATAATGCTTAATGCTTCTTATCTTCCGATCCATACTTCGGTTTTTGTAAATATACACACGCGTTTATATTTTTATCAGAAAAAAAGAAACACATTTCATACCCTTTCATGTTTTAGTGTTCGGAACTTTTTTGAATTTGAATCTTTCAACGGTCTTAACTGCCATTCAGATGAAACGTGGCCAATTTAGAGTAGATTTCGCATGAAAAGGCATGAACCTGAAAAAAGTGTATTGTTCTAAAACGCAAGCTCGTTAAGATATTGCATCATGAATCTGACATGGTTACGGACACTACAGATTCTCTGCTTTTCAAGCTTTTACCAAAAACTAATTTAAGCAACGGTTTTTTACGGGTCATATGCTTTTAGAAGCTTACACCAATTTTATTACTAATACTTATAAAGATTTCTTTGCGTTTGATTGCACCACAAGCGAAACGATCAGGAGCAAAATGGACGTTTTCCGAAGGATTGCATATAAAATGTGAAGTGGAGGTTTAGAAGAAGAAGGGGGGAAAAAAAAGAGTGTGAAATCAGCCTAATGCTTGCCCTTGGCACACAGGACTCGCCTTCCCACCATGCACCTGTTCACAACCCAACCTCCCAAAATAGGAGATGCAATTCTGATCCTGTCAGCATTGTACACTGACATCAGCGAGTGCTACATCCTCCCTCCCTCCCTCCTCACAGAGTCAGTGAGACATGAAGGCGGAGATGGAAAACGATTTAAGTTAGGTTTTCTTTTTTTTTTTCTTCTTTTTTTTTAAGAACACTCTCAAGATTGGCAGCTGGGCGAGTTTTTAGTTTTTGATGTGAAGATGATGAATACGACAGCGTTACAGCGCAGCAGGACAGATTTGAGATATTCGGAGAGTTTTTAGAAGACGTCTGTGTGTGTGTGTGTGTGTGTGTGTGTGTGTGTCTGGTTAACTTTACTTTCTCTCTCCCATATGTGTAAATATGGTTTTCGGATTAGCTTATCTCGTCTGCCAAATGAATAAGCAGCTTAACAGAACTAATGCAAGTGTGTATGTGTGTGTGTGTGTGTGTGTGCATGCGTGTGTGACAGGGAGAGAGGGGGAAAGAAACACGCAGAGAGTTGCTGCTGCTCCGTGCATGAAGGGACAAAGGTGACATTTGTTGCATGTCTGCATAAATGTTGATATCGGAGCTGTCACATAGCGAGCGAGCGCGGCGCAGCTTTGGCACACCGGTCTCCGGGGTAAAATCATTTGAGATTAATTAGTTCGAATCAGGCACGTCGGTGGACGCCGCACGTTCCCCCCCGAAGGGCGCCCGACACCGGGGTGTGGGCAGAGCGAGTTCCTCCGCCTGGCTGTGTCTGGAGATAGCTTTTAAGAGAGCGAGCGAGACAGAGATTGGTGACATTTTCATCCTGTATCGAGGAGATTAAAAAAAATGAGAAATCGAGCTTTTAATCCGGCCTGCGCTGCCTTCGAATCATCGTCGTCCTTTTTCACAGACAAGGTCTATCAGGAGCACCCAAGAATCACACGGCGGAGGTTTGGGGCGGACCTGTTTCTTCGCTATGGCTAACTAAAAACAAATACATATATAATATACATGGCGGCACGGTGGTGTAGTGGTCAGCACTGTCGCCTTGCACCGCCAGGGTCCGGGTTCGATTCCCGTCTCTGTGTGCATGGAGTTTGCATGTTCTCCCCGTGCTTGGTGGGTTTCCTCCGGGTACTCCGGTTTCCTCCCACAGTCCAAAGACATGCAGGTTAGGTTAATTGGCGTTCCCAAATTGCCCGTAGTGTGTGAATGAGTGAGTGAGTGTGTGTGTGTCTGTGCCATGCGATGCATTAGCACCCTGTCCGGGGTGTACCCTGCCATGTGCCGCAAGTCTCCTGGGATAGGCTCCAGGCCCCCCGTGACCCTGAATACAGGAATAAGCGGTATAGATGATGAGTGATGAGTGAGATAGAATATACATGCGCACCGACACGTTTCTATAGGAACCAGCATTAATCTTTTCCAGCCATTTGAAGTTCAGCCACAGTAGCCTCTGTTGGTTCGGACTACACGAGTCAGTCCTCAATGACTTAGGGCATGAGCCGGGCACACCCTGGACGAGGTGCCAATCCATTGCAGTGAACACACACTCTCATTACGAGTACTTTGGGAGCACCGATTCGTCTAATCTGCATGTCGTTGGACTGTGGGAGGAAGCCGGAGTACCTGGAGGAAACGCACCAAACACGGGGAGAACATGCAAACTCCGTGCACACGGAGACGGGAATCGAACCCAGACCCTGGAGGTGCAAGGCGACAGTCGTGCTAACCGCAAACTTTTGCTTTAAGTTTGACGAATTTATTTCTTGGAGTTTTCTGCCGAGTTTTCTGATCTAAGTTTTATTAGAAATACGCTTAATAATCCTGTTTGGTTTTGACATTTTCATTAGCTCCAGTTAAAAAATAATCGACCTCAGAGTGATCACCATGACCTTGTTGATTCTCTCCCTAATACAGCAGCGTTTTATCCAATACACAAGTTGCACCTTTATATACAGTTCATTCACACACACACACACACACACACACCCGCCCAGTAGTGTCTCGCGCCGCTCTATCCTTCGTGTAAGACAGATTAGCTCTTTCCCGCCACACAGCTTGACTTTCAGTATGAACGATGACAACATAATATTAGAGCAGAGACTCTAAGCAAGATAAATAGTCAGTCACGCTGTCCTTGTAGATAAATCGGTGCGTGTCACTTTGTGTTCTGTCTGAATTTGATTAAGGTTCTGCTTAAAAATCGCCTTTTTCCCAGCCGTGTTTCCACATACTTCTCTAATAGGAGAGCTTTATTTTGATATTTCAAGTGAAATCAACATCTCTCCCTCTCTTTTTCTCTCCGTGCCGGCAATGAGAAATAGATATAATTTCTCTTGATGAATATAAATCGTTTTCCAGCATCAAGACCAGCGTTCATATTCATGAGGTTTTTAGCAACCCGAGTTTTAGTGTTTCGGACAACAGTACTGTACCTTGCACACTAGGACTAGGTGGTACATCCATCCTGAGGTGCTTGGAATGAGAATATGCGAAAGACACGTCGGTTGTTACGCTACGTCACATATATATATATATATATATGACCAAGTATTGAGAGCTGTACATGTTCATATTTCAGTAGTCCAACATTTCTGTTTTTTTTTAGTAATATTCTAATTTTCTGAGATGCACTTGAAATATATGAGCCTGTACTAAGTGAATCTATAAAATATGAGTTTCACTTTTTGAATTTAATTATGGGAATAAATAATCTTTTTTTTTTTTTTTTAACTATATTCTAATTTATTTAGATGCACCTGTACCGTACGGTCAAAAAAAAAGTCACCACTTCAAGAGAGAGTCAAATTATTGCTGTGCATCAAGCACAGAAATTTAAGAAGATTTCAAATGACTCTAACTGAGTTAAGAATCTCTCAACACCAGCACATTTGGAACCTGTAAGGACTGTGCAGATCAGTCTGGAAAAAAAATCTGGAACTTACTGTATTAAAGATGCATGGTAAAATAGTAGAAATCAAAGCTATGCTTAAGCTTAATCATAAGAGGACTGGGACTCAACGGCTGTGTATCCATAATAAAACTATTTATTAGTGAGAGTAATCTGGAATAGAAACACTTTAAATAAAAACAAAAAGGTTTAGGTGTTGGTCTCCTGACAACACAGAAGGTCCCAGGTTCAATCCCCCAGCACTACCCAGTTGCCACTGTTGAGCATGGCTCTTAACCTTCAACTGCTCGGATGTAAAGTGAGATAATAAAATGTAACTTTCTCATGATAAAGGCCGCCTGCCAAATGCCTTAACTGTAGAGGTAAATTTGGTAGGAAGCATTAAGATTAGACTTCGGAGTAATAGGGAAAAATCCATGTGACCTGATGAGCCAAGCCGACCCTAAGAAGAAAAGCGCATAAAGCGATGCACCCATCATGCATAGCGGCCACTGTACAAGCCTCTGGAGGCAGTGTTATGATCACTTGGTCAGGTCTAGGCTCAGCAACGTTATGTGGCAATGATGACCTGAATGTACTGAATGACCAGGTTATCACATGGTGTATATGGTAGTTTTCGTCCCCGATGGAACAGGAATATTGCAGGATGTCGGACTGGGAAGGGGAGGTTCTAGGAGAATGAGGAATCAGTTTCACATCAGTTTTCACAGGCTGTCAATGAAATCTTGAATCGTGCATTGACTTTGTGTAATGAAATTAAATGTCTCCCGAGGAAAGACGAAAATGAATTCGGGGCTAAAAAGAGAATGAAAAGACAATAAATGCAGGACAACGATGTTAATGTGCTGCGGTCACACGTCTCTTGGGGGGGTCAGGGGGAAGAAGAAGAAAAAACATATCAGCCGGCCTAATCATATATTCGACATTATTATGCAGAGCTTCTTGAAGACTGATTAGTCGAGTAGCCGTTCAGACAGCGCACCGACTAGCTGATTTTGAAAATATGTGCTTTTGCACATTCATAATCAGGACAGGTCTGTGGCAGATTAATCCTCCCGCTGTCCGTCACACGCGAGCTGCGTTTCTCACACGTGACTCGGGGAGGCCTCTGAAAAACAGCATGTCACTGCGTTTACCTTCGTCTCATCAAGTCGAGTTACTTGCAAACGTTAAATGTCTGCATGAAAGCACAATAGAGTTCCTTTCGTGTGCTTGTACTGTACGTGTGTGTCCTGTTTTAATGCCCTTTAGGCAGTGAGAATATTTTGGTTTTGAAGCAGCTCCATATCAGACCACACATACAGTAGGGGGGAAAACGGATGTGTTGTTCTGGTTTGAATTTGCAGTGGTCATGCTAGTTATCAAGGAGAGACCCTAAATTCGTCCCAGTCACCCCTACAGTTGGCGTCTCCATATACCAGTAACGGTTTAGAAAACACAGACACGCACGCATCTTACTTTCCTTACAATCTCAGCATGATATTTCTACTCCAGCGTAGCCAAAGCCGAATCCCTTTTGTTTATTTGTTTGTTTGATTTTGGAGCGATAAAGCCCGGGGACGTTGGCATAATGAGCCGAGATTCCATTATTAAGCCGACGGCCCGAGGCTGCGGTAAGGAGTTCCTGGAGACCAATTATCTAATCGCTCGGCAGGAGGAACGCAGGCCACCTGCCGCTCAAGGGGACCTCCTCTAATTACATCACTTACTCAGCAGCGTGTTCGTATATACGCGCGTGTGATTTCGTACTTCACTGTGGCATTATCGAACATGACACGCCGTCCCATGCGAGTGTATCTTGAGAAACATTTAAAAGATACGCCTGTGACAAACGAAGGGATTAAAAGACGAAATGGGGACCGTGCAAGCCAAAAGCAATTGTCTTCCTGCAAAAGGACACGTCCGTTTTCTGTGACAAGCATGTGACAAGTGATGAAACATTAAAGCAAAGTGGCCACCCGGAACATGCTTAAAGCTGGCAAATTGCAGGAATCTGGGCCACTGGCAGTTCTACAGTACATGAGAATTGCAGCTTCAACCCAGGATGTGAGAACGACGCAGAGAGAGCAAGCAGAAGGGAAATGGGTCAAGTAAAGTTGAAATCTAAAAGGGTTGTCTACACTACTGAAGTGTCTTCACTATATGTAAATCAAGGCAGCTGCCAGAGCGGGTAGACGCTGCTACAGGCACGTCTTCAAAATCCATGTGTTGTATATTCGATAGTAAGCAGTTGGCACGCGAAAAGAGAAGGACAATAATATGGCTCTGCGAATGTCTTGGAGAATCAGTCTCCCCCTGGAGGTTTCAAGATCTGGGTATTTTACAGGTCCGTGTGCAAACTGTTATCGTCCCACTTGTGTGGTTTTCTACCCATGTGTGGGGTGGATGGAGGTCGGTTATTGGTGTGGAAACTGACAGCAGTCAAGGGTAAAGAACAAAATGAGCCTTTGACTGTCACAAACTGGTGGTAATGGCTTGTGTTGGTGGCCATCGGGCTGAAGTAAGGCGGGCATAGACGCAGAGGTGTAGTGTGAAACAAAGTCCTTTTATTTGAATAAAAACAAACTTCAAACAAAGGATGTTGGCTTACGGATTGGAGTACAACACAACAACAACATTAAACAAATGACAGACGGACTAATATTTAACACAGACAGGAGGACTGACTAAACATGGAGACCTAGCCTACTAGCTCAGGGGTGGTCAAGTTCGGTCCTAGAGAGCCGCAATCTTGCAGAGTTCAGCTCCAGCCCTGAAAAAAAAAACTCTCCTGCCAGTAGCCTTAGTAGTCCTCAAGACCTTGATTAGCTTGTTCAGCTGTGTTTGATTAGGGTTGGAGCTGAACTCTGCAGGATTGCGGCTCTCTAGGACCGAACTTGGCCACCCCTGTAACTAGCTGTTACGCACACTAGCTGCTAAGCTGGATGCTAGCTAATCAGACTAGTTGCTAACAGACTAGTAGCCAGAGGTCTAAGGGTAAACAGACTGGGTACACAGCAGACTAGGTAGGGGACAGACTAAGAACTAGCAGGTTAGTATCTAAACAGACTAAGATCTAAGCAGACGTGGAGACTAGACAAACTAGGAGACTACACAGACTAAGAACTAGGCAGGTTAGTATCACCATGTTAGTAGTAAAACAGACTAAGAATGGTACTTACACAGGGAAAACCAAACAGACTAAAATACAAACTAAAACATTGAACAAAGACAGCTCCACAAAACATATGCCAACTTAACTAAAACAGACCATAACCAAACTAAAGGACCGGAAAGGAAAGCCCAACTGACAATAATAATGCTTGACCCAGTTTCCCAGAACAAACGGCTATTTATAGAATGTCTAATTAGCTACCTCGGTTCAGGTGAGACCTTATCACCTGACCGAGGTGCCTTCTGGGAAACTGAGTCTACAAACAAAAACTACAAAACTAAACATGGTGCCCTCTGGTGGTGAACCCTCACGTTGACCCTTTGATGGAGATGTCAAGCCACAAAATTAAACTTGTCTTTCTTCTCTCAAGCTTTATTTCATCAAGGGTTTGCAGGCTATGAAGTCATGGTTGAATTGAGGTAAATGTTTTTTTTTTTTTGTTTTTTTTTTGAGAAATCATGCAGGCTGTTAGGACCTTTTGGGTCATGGTCTTTCAGGCCATCCAGTCATGATTTCATTGGCTTATAGCTTTTTGGAATAGCTTACAAGCTTGTCAAGCCATCTTTGAGGCTAACAAGTCATGGTTTCTTTGGGCTTTGCAGTTCCATGACTTGCTCAGCCTTGGTCCTGGTCATGACTTGGTCCAGGACTTGTTGGTCAGAAAGTCATGGTTTCATTGAGATATGTTTTTGTTTTTTTTTGGAGAATTACATATCTATAATTTTTGAGACAGCCTCTTTCAGGTCACCATTGTGTAGTGCCATTGGTGATCCAGTGGGATATGGCTTTGTTGGGGAGAATTGCAGATCTGATAGGTTGAGGACTTTTTAGCGCAGCCTCCTTTTGGTCACCATCATGTAGTTCCAGTTCCAGTTTTTGTTTGTTTTTTTTTTCCATGATTTGTGGACTTTTGGGCTCAGGGGTAGCTCAGTGGTTAAGGCATTGGACTACGGTTCGGAAGGTCCCAGATTCAAGTCCCACCACCACCATGTTGGGCGCTTGAGCAAGGCCCTTAACCCCAACTGCTCAGATGTATAATGAGATTTTTTTTTATTTTATGTAAGTTGCTCTGGATAAGGGCGTCTGCTAGATGTAGATGTAGCTTTTTTCAGGTTACCAAGTTGTGGTTCCATTGTGATATGACTTTTTCGGATCCATCCAGAGACTTTTCTGGTCACCAACTGGTGGTTTCATTGGGACATGACTGTTCTTACAGGTCATTGAGACATGGACCCTTTGGGAACAGTCAGAACATTTAATGCACGGTTAAGTGGAGGTACGGTTGTAGCTTGACTAGGACATTTACTTAGACTACTGCTCTTGTCCCATTATACAAGCATGGCAGAGGATGCGATTTATTGACCAATCGTATATACCAATCTATGGTCCACTCCGATAGGTGACAGTGGCCCCGATTAAAATTTTCCAGATCGACCTATTACGTCACAGATCAAACAAGTTAGCTAGCAGCAAACTGATCAGACGGTGGAAATGTGGGCAACTTTAGTGCGCTGTACATTACTGTATCACTTTTTACGTAGGTCACTGGGGTGGATGCGTCCCTTTCAGCCCTGGGTAACTGTACCTAGTGATGTTGCATCCTCTGCTTTTCCCCTATTCCCATTATGAGACGAGATCTTTTAGCAAAGTAGGCTCGCATTGTTCTTCCCAGATTAAACACGGAATATAGGTCACAGCTGTCACCTCCTCCAGCACCAGAAGGTGATGTATCTGTCAGTAACACAAATCCGTCGCCTGTTGAACCCCAGTGGGCCTGCTCCCTTTTCTTATGAGTTGTGTCACCATGGGGAAATGCTTTTGTTTTTAGATTTCTGTCTGCCTGTCTAATTATGGTGTACTGTACTGTACTGTAAGCATCTAAGCCCCATATCATCATGTTCTCTCTTAATGTACCTGATTGATTACAGTCTGTCCCGGGCTCGTGAGTGATGAGTGACCCTGACCTGGGTCAGATTGTCTTACCAGCTCAAGGTTACGTGATCATTCTGTCAGAGTACCAGACCCAGACTGCTCTAATAGTAACATCCTAAAAAGGTTAGAACTGCCTCGTTTTTGCTTACTCAGGTTTCACCTATAAAATACGTGAGGACGTTTTGCTAGGGCGTCTCTCCAGGAGCCGTAGTGTTGCAGTCATTTAGACGGAGAATAGAAACAGGATTGAAAGCCACATTTCCTTTGCTTCAGTTCCTCTCGCTCTCGCTCTGATTGCTTTGCCAGCCGTGGGTTGCTGCGGCCGGCACCTAGCACTGAAACGTTGCTTCTTATCATGCTGCCCGAGTTCCCCACACACATACACACACACACACACACACACACACACACACACACACACACACACACACACACACACACACACACACTTAGATGAAGTATCATCTTGTGATTTCAGTCGAATACTCTGAAATACTTGTTTGTCCCTTCCCACAAGTCCTCCTTTATACAAAGTTTTCTATTTTATTGAAGGAACGATGGCGTGTGTCTGCTATTATTTCTCCTATCTTTCTTTCTTTTCTTTTTTCTTTTTTAACTTGAATAGAAATGACACGATTCTCCAGTGGGATTTCAGAGCCATTTTCATTTTGTTCCCTTCATCAGTCGGACATGATGCCGAGCATGAGTCATGCAGCAATAAGCTGCTTTCTTATTAAAGCACATGCGCGCGCGCGCACACACGCGCAATCTGTCATTGAGGTCTCTGTTAAAATTGCTCTGGCCTCCTGCTGTCCCCATGGCCAGGTGCTCGCAGGTATGTGTAATATGCGGCGTGAAAATATCAGATTCAGGCAATGCCTCGAGGCACTGAGGCATCCAAATCATGCCATCTGTGAACGATCTGGTGGTAAAGACACCGTGGCATACAGACTTTAAAGGTGGAAATGCCTGAATGCCGTCGCTGAAGTCTTTACACGTCAGTTCCACTATCGCGGCTCTTCATCTCCTTGTTTTGCTTATCTAGCAGTCCTGGAATGGAAGGACTGAAAGAAGAGCGAGTGTGGGGAAATTCCCGGTTAACTACCAGCTTTGAAGAGAGCCCAAAAAAGACTGAATGAAGAAAAGGCCTGGGACGCGAGACGGATTTGAGGCAAATCTTTGAACTCTTGTAAGAGCGCCGCGCGGTCGAGGGGCATTCCTGCCTGTTTCACACAGTTGAACGCCGTATTCTGGGCTTCACTGCATTTCAGCGCTTGATTAAGCGCAGTCTGACAGATCCATCGATAAACCCAGAGGGAGAGCACAGGAAGGGACACGAGGACTTTCGTCCGGTCGACTACAAAGTGCAGGAAGGTTAGGGTGGTTTTTTTCCCGATACATAGAGTTTAGACATCTGGTTAAAGTGTGTAAACACAGTTATCCATCCATCCATCCATCCATCCAATGTACCAATGTTCCTCTTATTCTGCGTAAAAGGTCATCAAGCTTATTCCCGGGGACCTGGGGTACAACCTATCATAGAGCACAAACACACACTCAACCACTAAATCACTAATTCACTTTGGCCACAGTGCATGTCTTCGGAAAGAAACTGGAGATCCGATTCGATCGATTCAGTTATGAATCGTGATTCTTTTGTCCATCACCACATTAACCCCAGAATCGAATCTCAAGTGATTCTTTACATTAATAATAAAGACGCACCGATCAATCAGGTAATGACCGGAACTGGCTGGATTTTTAGCTCGATCAGCCATGACACAGATCAGCCTTGGACGTGACCGATTCGGTGCCGAGGGCACGAGCTTCCGAGTGGCGCAACGGAAACGCGTTTTCTTTTATGCCGTTATATTACTAAAAGTTGCGCGTTTTAAACAGCTTCTGTTCAGCCTTTTTTTCCCCCTCCAAATTCTGCGAGCGATTTAGTTACAAAACTCGCTCATTATAAGCGCTTGTACAGTACCAGTCTCAAAACATCTCCATAGCTGTTTAGTCTTTAAGTCTAGAAGCCTTAAGGCCTTGGGGGCATTCGAGGCATTTCTTTATAATCCTGAACTGAAATGTTTCATTTTAAGTGTTAAACTCTTGTACCCTGTCCAAGATGTACCCTCTTGCCTCTTGCCTTAAGTCTCCTGGGAAAGGCCCCAGAAACACCCCCCCCCCCCCCTTCACCAACCCTGTATATAAGATAAAGAGGTATATAGATAATAAGATGAGTTAAACTCTTGCACTTGGTTTTTAAGTGAGAAAAACTAATGCTACAGTATAAAGAGCGGAAAACAACTTTCGAGTTATGACAAATATGTTTAACGGTACATGGCATTACAGCATTAGGCAGGACGCCCTTATCCAGATAAGGTGCTGCGGTTTGACCTTGCTGGGATCTTCCGAGCCATCGTAGCCCAATGCCTTACCCTTACCCTGACCCCTGGCCAAATTGTAACAAAACTGGGAAAATGTAATATGAAATCGAGATGTTTACAGAATAATTTTTAATCGAACTGCAATAATATCGTATTGTGCGCTGACTGGTGATTCCTGTCTCCAGAAGAAATCCGCAGAGAACATGCAACCTCCCTGCACAAAGACCAAGTACAGTACACGCAATTATACAGCAGC
Source organism: Clarias magur (assembly GCA_013621035.1). Taxonomy (NCBI): domain Eukaryota; kingdom Metazoa; phylum Chordata; class Actinopteri; order Siluriformes; family Clariidae; genus Clarias; species Clarias magur. Next base: position 628,682 of record QNUK01000351.1, on the reverse strand, counting down.
GACAGGATCATGTGCACCCAATGCTGTTCTGTACACCCACGGGGACCAAAGGTTCGATCCCACAGAAATGCCAATGTATAGTATCCGGAATCGCTGAAAAAAATGATAGAAAGGTATCCGAACACTCAGCGCATCACGGCTTCGCAGGCGAAGAGTTTTCCTCTGTCTCAGGATGGCTTTAAGTGAAATCTACTACATATTTGATGCATTTGGTCCATTTGACATCAGATAGTATTTAGTATGAATTGTGAAGACACGTTTTAAGTATAAAGGCTGACATACACTACTGTAAATTGGACGTGTTGCATCAGCAGTACAGTCCATTTGCCTTTCTCACATTCACATCTCGGTAACCAGGAATGCCAGGTACTGCGGTATTTTTAATCGTCTTTGCTTATCAGGATGATAACGCAGGGCAAGACAAGGCTCCGTCTTCGTGTTCAGAGCCTCGGGGTAACAGGGCAGGCAAGTCTCAGCCTGTGAAGAAATCAATACCTCGGCTGAGGCAGGGCCTCTGTCCATTCCAGATAGGAACAAAAGACGAGAGGTGAGATGAGTGAAGAGAACAGAAGCCGCAGGAGCACAGGGGCTCGGGTCGTATTTTGTTCTCACCGTGTGAGAAATGTGCGCGTGATGTGATGAAGCATAAAAGACGGCATTTTCCACGGCACTTAAATGCCGTGACTTCGTCTAGACTTCATCTCTCGGTCGCGAGCTCATCAGAAGGCCGGCGGTGCAGGGGGGAAAAAAAAAAAAGCCTCCCGAGCGATAATTTCTCGTCTCGTCGTAATAATGAAAGGGTGAGAAAGCTCGCGATGCCGAACAAAACAGTCGGATCAAAACAATTCCGAACGGCGCGCATGGTTGCGAGAGCAAACCTGTTTGCTAATTCATATTCACACAGGGTTTAGGAAGATTAGTTTTGGCTTTCACGAGTCCAATTATTGACAGGAGACGTAAGAGCACCTGTTACTTCGTCGCATTGTGCATGATGAGGAAGTCGTTAGAAATGAGCGAGCCAAAAAAAATATTCACTTTTCTTATTCATGTGAAAGACTGCGCCTAAAAAAGACGACGCATAATGTGTGTTCAGGCTCATATATTAGATTTAATCCTCTGCGATTTTTTTTCTCTCCAAAGGTTACAATTGTACAAAGAATGCAAAATTCATGTCGACTTTCCCACACTGGAAACGAGGATACTGTTACTATAGAAACAATAATGTCTTAGAACTGATCTGTGAGGGGGAGTCAAAAATTCACGCGGATGCACCGATGTCTTCACTTCTTCGTCAGAAGTGTATCTTCATCCTTTCAGGAGACCAAACAGATGGAGTGAGATCAGGACTAGGCTCAGAATAGGTTCAGTCTCATTAGATCAGAACAGTGCTATTCTTCCTGATTTCACTCTCGCTCGCTGACTGACTCATCTTCTGTACCACTTTTATCCTGTGTCTTTGGACTGTGGGAGGAAACCAGAGTGGCCAGAGGAAACCCACCAAGCATGCGGAGAACCTGCAAACTCCATGCACACAGAGTATCGAACCTGAGCCCGGGCCCTGGAGGTGCATGGTGACAGCGGTGACCAGTACACAACCCCATCGTGCCGCCGTCCTTCCAGATTTAAAAAAAAAAAAAAAAAAAAAAGTCCTTTCTTAATCTTCTTAGTTGTTTGCTTTTCCTGGATGCAAGGCCATAATCTGATTCCGACATTTTTATTCATTTAATCTTTTTGCTCAGTCTTTAAAGTACTGTATATTATATTATCAAGCTCACTACACGGTCACGATACTCGTCGTATTGATGTAAGTTATGCCGACACGGGGAGGTTGTAGCCATCATCCCGGCTTGAGCTGAGTAATATTCCGACATGAGCCGAATACATGGAGAGTACTTTTAATCTCCCTATACGAAGTGTCAGGTGAATTATGAAAATGCGTACTCAAGTGAAGATTGAGTGAACCGAGCTGATGTTGAGTTTTGCCTCCAGGCATTTTATTAAAATAAAGTTTCAGCCGGCAGCTTGTTTTCGTCTGGCCCGTGAGACAAAGGCTGTTTCTTTTTTCTTTTTTTCCCTCCCTCTCCTACACCACGCTCAGTTTTGTTTTTGCTTGTCATTTCTATAAAGCCAGGAGTGTGACATGTTTTCTCATTAGGAGAAGCAATAACTTTGATAAATCATTCCGGCTGCCAGCCCGCCCTTTCTGTTATTACAAAAGCTCATTGAAATCTCTCTCTCACTCTCCCTCCTATCTTCCTCTCTCTCCCCCCCTCTCTCTCTCTCTCTCTCTCTCTTCCTCTCCCTCTATTCCTCTCTCTCTCTCTCTCTCTTTTACTCTCTCTCTCACTCTCTTCCTCTCTCTCTTTTCCTCTCTCTCTCTCTCTCTCTCTCTCTCTCTTTTACTCTCTCACTCTCTCCCTCTCTCTTTCTCCTTCTCTCTCTCTCTCTTCCTCTCTCTCTTTTCCTCTCTCTCTCTCTCTCTCTCTCTCCCTCTATTCCCATCTCTGTCTCTCTCTCTTTCTCTCTCTCTTTTCCTCTCTTTCTTTTCCTCTCTCTTTCTCCTTCTCTCTCTCTCTCTTTCTCTCTCTCTCTCTCTCTCTCCCCCTCTATTCCTCTCTCTCTCTCTCTCTCTCTCTTTTACTCTCTCCCTCTATTCCTCTCTCTCCTTCTCTCTCTCTCTCCCTCTATTCCTCTCTCTCCCTCTATTCCTCTCTCTCTTTTCCTCTCTCTTTCTCCTTCTCTCTCTCTCTCTCTCTCTCTCTCTCTCTCTTTTACTCTCTCACTCTCTCCCTCTCTCTTTCTCTTTCTCTCTCTCTCTCTCTCTCTCTCTCTCTCCCTCTATTCCTCTCTCTCTCTCTCTTTTACTCTCTCACTCTCTCCCTCTATTCCTCTCTCTCTCTCTCTCTTCCTCTCTCTCTTTTACTCTCTCTTTCTCCTTCTCTCTCTCTCTCCCTCTATTCCTCTCTCTCTCTCTCTTTTACTTTCTCACTCTCTCCCTCTCCCTCTCCCTCTCTCTCTCCCTCTCTCTCTCTCATTCAGCCCCTCTGGCTCTCTCACTCTCTCCCTCTCTCTCTCTCTCTCCCTCTCTCTCTCTCACTCTCTCTCTCTCTCTCTCTCTCTCTCTCTCTCTCTCCCTCTGGCTCTCTCTCCTGCTCACTTGATCCCCCTCTCTCTGAATCTGCTGCCTACTGCTGTGATGTTTGCAATCCCCGCTGGCACTTCAGAGTTAAGTGATCTAACCATGGAAATCCTGTGCGCGTCCGTGTCTCTGTAGCTGCCGGAGAGACGGAAAGAGAACGCTTTAGTAGGTCACTATTAGTGTGCCGGGGTCGTATCGCTCAAGTGTTTATTGCACGAAATCCCATCATGGTAATCGAGGCTGTAGTGTATGCCATGTACTGTATCAGGGCTTACATGGACCCGTGACACCGTTCCATTCAGGGTGAGGCGGATGGTAAAGAAAGCAGAGTAAATACAGGGAATGTACGGTGTTTGATTGAAAAAGCAGATCGCTTACTTTAAAGGTTCCTGACATCGCGTCGTTCATTCATGATAAGGTCTCTTATGCAATGTGATGCACGCATTTAATCAAATCACATACTGTTCTGATTCAGTCATTAACAGGGTGGCATAAAAATAAAATATATGCAGTACCGCTCAAACGTTTGGGATCACTTGCACATTTCTCTGGTTTATTTTCTACATTCTACAACAATACTGGCGATTTCAAAACTATAAAATAACACATTTTATGGAATTAGGGGATTATCAGGTGTTCTGGAACAGTCCTTGTAAGAACAGTATTGTGTGTCCCATCAAGCCCATCAAAGCACCATGATGCCACTGTCTCTCATGAAGACCTTCCCAGGAAAGCACGACCGAAACTCTGACCGAGCTCTGCTGCAGAGGAGACGTTCATTTAGAGTCACAAGCCTCAGAAATCACCGATTAACCTCAAGCAGCACCTCAGATTAGAGCCGTTATGAAGCTTTACAGAGCAGAAGGAGCAGAAACGTCTCAATATCAACTGTTCAGAGGAGATTATTTTATAGATGTATTTTGGATGAACGCCTTCAGTATTGTGTTACAGAGTAAAAAGAGATTGAAAAAAAAAATCAGGAACGACCGTGGAGTTAGAAAGTGATCACAAACTTTTTAACTCCTTTATTTTTGTATTTATGTTGAAATCACATTCAGATCTCCTCTTAAGGTCCCATTCACGCAGAAGCTCTGAATCCCACATGAAGTAACCCTGCACTCGAATCTCTGTTTGAAGCTCCACTTGATTTGAAATGTTTTAGCTTAGGACACTGTTATGACACCTGCAGGGTCCGGGTTCGATTCCCGCCTCGGGGTCTGTGTGCATGGAGTTTGTGTGCATGTTCTCCCCGTGCTTGCTGGGTTTCCTCCATCTTCTCTGGTTTCCTCCCACAGTCCAATGGTAGGGAGATTAGGCTGATTGACGTTCCCAAGTTGCCTATAGTGTGTGAGTGTATGTGTGTGAGTGTGTGTGTGTGTGTGTGTGCCCTACAATGTATTGGCACCCTATCCAGGTGCCATCATGGCCCAAGTCTCCTGGGATAGGAGTCCATCGTGCACACAGTCATTCACCAGCACCACTTGCACATTACAGGAACTCGGCTGGGAGTTTGTGCCACGTTCCCCGTACAGTCCTGACCTCGCTCCGAGCCATTTCTACATGCATGTCTGGGCCATTAAAGGAGTTCCTGGGAGGCTGGTGTTTCCCAGGAACCCTGTGTATAGGATAAAGTGGTATAAACTGTGAGTGAGTGTTATCATTTATCTTTTCTTTAAATTGGAAAGCAACCTTGGGTGGCTAGAAAGGCAATTCTATATTAATAAAATGCACTTATTATTATTATTATTAGTAGTAGTAGTAGTAGTAGTAGTAGTATTAGTAGTAGTGTTATTATGCCATTATTGGTCAACTGGCCAAAAAAAAAAAATGCATGGATTAGACAGACGTCTGTCCTTGTTTTGAAGGTTGGCGATGCAGCATTTACACACTTTGAAGTGATTTCCTGACATGTCAGTATGTCTTGGTGCCTGTTAGACAGCAAGACCCATTTTGACTGATAGATCAGGTATCTAATGTGATGTCTGCATACTTCATAAATACCTCTGTGAAGCAAAAACTGGCTACCGCCAAGTGTGTGTACAGTACCGAGCAAAAGTTTGGACACCCCTTCTCATTCAGCGAGTTTTCTTTATTATGTTCTTTAGCCCAAACGCGTCTCTTCTGCTTGTTGCCTGTCCTTAGCAGTGGTTTCCTAGCAGATCTTCTAGCATGAAGGCCTGATTCACACAGTCTCCTCTTAACAGTTGTTCTAGAGGTGTGTCTGCTGCTAGAACTCTGTGTGGCATTGACCTGCTCTCTGATCTGAGCTGCTGTTAACCTGCCATTTCTGAGGCTGGTGACTCGGATGAACTTCTCCTCCGCAGCAGAGGCGACTCTCGGTCTTCCTTTCCTGGGCCGGTCATGTCGCATGTCAGCCAGTTTCTTTGTGGCGCTCGATGGTTTTCGTGACTGCACTCGGGGACACTTTCAAAGTTTTCCCAATTTTTCCGACTGACTGACCTTCATTTCTTAAAGTAATGACGGCCGCTCGTTTTTTTTCTTCACTTAGCTGCTTTTTTCTTGCCATAATACAAATTCAACCTCTTTGAATGAGAAGGTGTGTCCAGACTTTTGGTCTGTACTGTATGTCTCTATATTTTTCCTCATGACTTCGTAACTAACAGAGAAGTGAATAATCCGAGATGCTCTTCTTCCCGCCACGCTGATAAAGAGTGATCGTTTGAGTTATCGCAACTTTCCTGTAAGCGAGAAACAGTCTGGACGCCTATTCGACGCAGACGCACTCGCCTTTCTCTCATGGGCTCGTCCTGTACCGCTTCAGCAAACATTCTGATCTGTTTACCCATTAGATTTCAATTTACCATTTGATTAGCGGAAAAATCAGCAGACACACTGCACACCAGCGCAGTACATCAACAAGAATTTACAATGCACAGTTTAAAGCATAAACTGTATGAACTGTCATATATATATATATATATATATATAATGTATTATATGCATTTGCAGTAACACCAAATTCCCAGGATGCTGAAAATATGAGTGAAGTTTTTAATATTAGTACTCCTGCACTGTTCTTTATAGTCAAATGCCTAGAAGGGATTTACAATCTGATGCAATTTTCTCTTCGGCACAAGAAAAAAAAAAAGTGTCCGACAGAACAATAAATCAGGTCCAACTACTCTCCATACAGCCATCATAAAAGCATTGCTCATTATTAAGATGCCAGTTTATAAGCCAGTAAGGCACTGGACAAGTGCTGGGTACATAAAAGTTATAAAGTACCGTATGTAGAAACGTGCAAGAACTTTACGTACCGTTGAACTTATATGCCTTAATTATTGTTTAGTAATTAACAAACGAATTCATTAACACTGTAATAATGTAGTATTTTATAGATGTGCACAAATCATTAGCACTAAAAGAAAACGACCATGCTATTTTTTTTCCCCCTTATTTATTCATTTATTTATTCTATGTTGGACGTTATGATACATCTCATCACATTAGCTGACTTTTTTTTTTTTTAAGGAAAGTGAATTCCTGAATTACAAACTGTTCATATACAACGGCTTTTCTTTCCCTTGGCTTGGACAGTATTATTGTGGTAAACTAGCAAACTACTGGATGAGCGTACGATGAAATTCCATGATGAATGAAGGCGTAAAAAGCGTTTGACATTTAGAGAAGACTTCGTGCACGAAACATTGGAATGGTGCAAACATTTTTAAAAAGGCCGCACATACGTGAATGACGATCCCTGCCATTCCCGTGAACATTAAAGGCTCAGTAAAGGAGTTCCTAAGAGGCCGGTGTTGCAGACATGAAAAGCAGACTTTCTACCTTGACGGTGTCCAAGCAGTAGTGAAACACTAGTATAAGCGCATTAGTGCAGCAGGGGATTATCTAGAGAAATAAACCGTTTCTGCTTTCATAACTGTGTTCCGTTATTCTGGACAGTCAGAATAAAAGTCCCGGTTTGACTTGAACGCCCCTCGCAGCTTCCCACACCTTATTGTGTTACATCAGCTTCTACAAGCTAGCTAGTAATTCATTTGTCCACCCTGTTTTACACATGTATGCCTCTTGGAGACGAGCTCTAGAAAGTCTGGTACTTTTCATGAAATACGTTTCAAATAAAAAGAAAAAAAATAAAATAAAATGATCCAGTTTTAACTAATATTGTAAATATATTGCCAGAAGATTCAGACTGTGGAGTCTCCTTTACTAATCATTCAACATTGGAATTTAACTCGACTGTTTAACTCGACTGTATGTATATATATTATATATATATATATATATATATATATATATATATATATATAAAGGTTATGTGCCATTTTGGATTCCATCCTGAAAGCTAGCTGAAAGTTTTTTTTTTTTTTTTTTTTTATAAGATTCTTTAGAACAGTTTTAAGGTGGCATGGTTGTTTTCACACTGTTGCCTCAAGGTGGTTCGATTCCCACCTCGGGGACTGTGCACATGGAGATGCATGTTCTTCCTGTGCTTGGTTGGTTTCCTCTTGATACATCGGTTATGTAGATTAGGCTCACTGCGATAGATTGGGGCACCCTGTCCGGGGTGTACCCCGTCTCGTGGGTATTTTACAGTTTTATTAAGTTGTAAATCTAGCATGATTTGTTGATCTGTCATGCTTCATTTTTCCAGTTTTAGCACTGCTCACAATTTTTTTTTTCTGTTGGCGCTTTGGGGGGGAAAAAAAACAGGATTCGTTTAGTTTGGTTGTTCGTTTGCTGTATGACGTCTGAGTCAACTTGCTTAATGTTGCATTTCCATGCCGGAGAAAAACAAAAATGCAAAATCTGGTTTAAGATACTGATAAATCGATTAAGATTTCCATGATGTGTAGGCAAAAAGAATGAACGATTTGGTCTCGACTGTTGCAGCGGGCGTGTTTTGGGACCGGTTTAAAGTACATCAAGCCTTTATCGGCCAAATGGATAGGGACTAGAAACCCTGGAACAGAGTTCAAGCGCCAGGTTTGGCCCACAGTGGAAAAGGGGCTATTGACTCCAGGCTCATTTCCAAATTGAGATCTATTGGAACAGCACTTTGTCCATTCTTTTCCACCTCAAAACAGGCACACTTTGAGCAAATGGTCCCCGTCTCTTTTTAGCAACCACAATGGGCAGTCATTAGGCTCTTGTTTTTTTTTTTTTTTTGCAAGCTAAGAGAGGCTTTTAGAGACCTTGTTAGCGATTAAAGGTGCCTAATACACAGCCGGGGTTTGTTCGGCGTGTTTGGCGCGTGCTTGTGGCATGGGGAGAAAATAGGAGGTCAGGATAAAAGTCGGAAATAAGAGTGGAAAGAAGGATGGAACTGCAGGGAAGGATGACCGGGTTGTTGTTTTTAAAAAAAAATATATATATATATTTTGCATTCTGTTCTGTACGGTTAATTTAATTTAACATTGCCGATTGCCACGAAGCAACTTCCTTCAAATGCAAGACCTTTAGAATGCAAGCCAGAGGCAACAGCGGAATGCAAGCCAGAGGCAACAGAGAAACCTCAAGAGGAAGGGCTGAGATTTTGACATAAACTTCATTTACGTCGGCCGTTTGAAGCAGCGGAGCGAGAGCGAGCCGCGTGTGGAGAAAACTCGGTAAAGAAGTACGATTTGTTTAGTATGATGTCATTTTCCTGACAGATTCCGACAGTCAAGCAGCCACAAACAGATTTACTAGTCAAAATAAGTTAAGTCAATATTTACTCGAGGGAAATTTGTGTGTGTTCAGAGTCAGATCGCGCACCTGCTTAAGTTGATTTTCTGAGCTCGCCATTCAGAGTATGCAAACCACCTGAATGTGGTTCGTTCTCTGAGGTCGGCAGATGTTTTTCTTTCTCTCTCTCTCTTCTTTTTTTTTTTTTTTAGTAGTAGCGTATAAAGTGGGGTTCATCAGTAGCTGGTCGACCACGGCGTTTAAGTACAAGCACATGCCTTTAAACGTGATGCACCAGAAGATGGAAGCAACATTATTTTTGTCTTTCTTGGCCATAATATAACAAAGAAGCAAGAAACAATTTGTTATAGCATTGCAGTCTAATTACCAGTGTGAGCAATTTTGGCAATAATCCCGTCTAAGGTCATCTTCACTGCTAGAGTGAGTCTTTATTGAGTCATGGCGAAAAAGCTATTTAGATTTAACTTAAGGACATACTTTTCAAATGAAAACATCACTGCAGTACAATCCTACCATTCCGAAGGCGATCGCTGTAACCTACTTGACCCTAAGACTTGGAAATACGTGTGTGTGTGTGTGTGTGTGTGTGTGTGTGTGTGTGTGTGTGCTTTCACTTTGCTTAGAAAGATCAGCATTGGTCACTATCTGCTGAACTTATTTGGCTCTCAAGATGTGTGTGTGTGGGATCTTCACGTTTACATAACACGTTCCTCCTCCTTCATTATCTCCTCTCATTATGTGCTTCAGTTCCGTCTGGCGAGCTGCGGGAATGTGTGTGGTGCATTGACAAAAAAAAGAAAAAGTAAAGTGGGATATTTACCTGCTCCGAGGAGACGCTGGCATGCCCTGTGCTGGCCCGGCCAATTACTCTAAAGAGGCAGCAGCGGGCATCTTAGCAGCAGGCATTTCAGCTTCGGCTTTAATAAGACACCTGCTGGAGGGGCCAAAAGACCTGCAGGTTCCATCATCCTCTCCTCCCACAATCCTTACACGCTCGCTGTCAAAACTCGCCTCACCGAATTCCGTCGTTAAAGTTATTTATGAACTGGATGGAGCTTGTTATTGTGCAGCGGAACGGAGGATTGGCCATCACTCTGCTATCAATAATGTGCATGGGTAATGATGATACTATAGTTAGACGTTGTGCTGCTGCAAAAGCGAGGGGGGGGGGGAGAAAATACTTGGGAGATTTTGTCATATGTGTAATGGCTGCGTGCGTTTATTGTCCTGTTCTTTGTGGGCTCTCTGGATGCTCCGCCGTTTAGGATACCAGTCACATCCAGAGTAAACCTTGTAAACCTTTTCTTGGTGACTAAACGATATCCTTGAAGCTAGATCGTGAACTAGCACGAGCAAATGATTAACAATTCCACTCCTGTACAAATAAAGCATACATCTAACTGAGACGAGACAGCCTGACATCAGTCAACCCAGAACAGGGTGTTGATCGTAGTCGGTCATGCGTTACACGGCTAAACGACATCGTCGATTAATCACAGAAGGAACATGACAAAAAAACAGTCACACAGCAAGAGTCATGAACTTCGTGCAACTTTCCTCTTTTTTTTTTTTTTTTTGTAAAAACGTTATTCTTAAAAACGTTATTCTACAAAGTCGAAAGAATTGCCTGAGTGGGACTCAAGCTCCTGCAAAGAGAGCGCTGTCTGCCCACTTCTGGACCACTAGGGGGCATAGTGTTTATTCACTCATCTTTTTTTTCTCTCCCTAATTTATTCGTGTCCAATTCCTCCGCGTCACTAGGGGGCTCCACATTAAGCTACTACTACCACTCAGTTGGGAGGGCCGAAGACGTTCATGTTTCCTCTGAACTACGTGACGCCAGCCGACCACATCTTTCCGAACTGCTCGCTCGCGCACCCTTGGGGGGACACACTCGGAGGACAGCGCTATCCGCTCCTTCCACTTGTGTGAGCTCACAGACGCCCATGATTGGCTGTAGAGCCGTGATTAATAAGGGAGCACAATATGGGAAATCCAATTAAATTAATTTGCATGTCTTTAGACTGTGGAAGGAAACCGGAGTACCCAGAGGTAAGCCACCAAGCACGGGGAGAACATGCAACCTCCACACAAACACACACACACACACACACACGCACGCACAGACAGACAGACCCGAGATGGGACTCGAACCCTCAACCATAGAGGTGTGAGTCCACGGCAAAGTGAAAGCAGGCAGAAGGGTAAAAAAGAAACTTAGTGTCTCAGATGTGTTCTTTGAAACTAGACGTGATGCAGTTTGGACGCTGTGCAAACATCAGATTACAGTACAGCATTATTTCTGAAATTGAATCAACAAGAGAAGATGTGTGACATGAGGTGCACACACTGTGTGTGGGAAGCTGTTGTATCCGTCCCGATCTCCGAATGCCGAATTCTAAACCCTGTTAGAAACTTAAGGGACTTTGTATGTCGTGTGAACGGATGTTAAAAGTCATTCTAACTATTAAAAAATATAGTCATTCTGAGAGTGGATGTCTTCGCAACAACCAAATTAAAATGCTTATCCAACACTGCGGTTCCTGCTAAATTATGATTATTTTTTTAATACGTAATAAGGTAATAATCTTTTTTTTTTTAATAATAGGTAGTAGCCTAGTGTAGTAGGATTGATGCTAATTACTTGAGGACATGAAGGGCTTTTGTTCATTTGTAAGATTTTAGAAAATTTGTAATAGGAAACTGTGTGTTGTAGAACAGATATTTTACATGGATTTGAACAAATACAGTCAGACAGAATTTGTTTATTTGTTACATGAATGTAATGGATGGCTCATCGTTAAAATGTCAAAACAATAATAAGTTTACTGAAGTTTTTTAATGTGTACAGTAACTATGGCAGGCTGTCCAGGGGGATTTAGTGCTGACAGGAATGCTGGGTTTGTCTAGTCATAATCGTACTTGTAATACTTTGAATAAATCTCTCTGTCTAGAAGCTTAGGCATGTTTGGATGTGTAAACAATACCAGGTGCGAATGTGTATGCTGTAGGGTGGATATAAAAGTGTGTGTGTGTGTGTGTGTGTCAGTGTTCATGTCGCATCTCTCCCAAGCGCTTCATCGCAGCTCAGAGCCCGGAGCTAATTAGGATGTGGTGATTGATTAGGCTGCAGTAATTAGCTTTTGTTATGCAGATGAAACTCCCATCGGGTTGAAATTGATTAGCCGACACTCGTCTCTAGAGACAGCGTTCTCGAAATCGAGTGCCACAGGTTTCCTCCACTGTTTTAAAGCCTACTTTACCTCAGAGTTCTGTATCAAACACCGTTTTAAAGCATAGTAGCAGAAGGGCTAAGCTTAAGATATCGACAGCTACGCTAACTGGAGTTTTCTTTAGCAAGAGGCTTAGCTTGGACACACTTCAGTTCTTTCTGTTTAGTTTAAGATATTTGCCATATGTGAAAGATTTACGATACTTTACCTCAGAAATGTTGCTTACGTTTATGCTAGGAGTCTTATTAGCATGTTTACTAGCTTTACCTCAGAAATTTTGGTTACGTTTATGCTAGGAGTCTTATTAGCATGTTTACTATCTTATTATTAGAGTTATATGTTTAATTTTTTCATCTATAATTACTCCAAATTGATTTCTAAACTACAATTGGTTTTATTAAATTAGCTTGGACACATTTTAATCTGGAGTTTAGTTTAAAAGGTTTACGATACTGTACCTCAGAAATGTTGGCTAAGTTTATGCTAGAAGTCTCACTAGCTTGTCATTGTTATTCATGTTATTAGACTTTTTAAAAATATAGTTATTCAAAAAAAAAATGTATAAACATAGTAACATATTACTTTTCTTTAAAAAAAAAAATTATGATTTTAATCTTATAAAAGGCTGACAGCAGCTATAAATCATGATTGAATACACTGTGTACACTGAGGTTTGTATGTACTCTAGCTTCTTCCACAAGACAGACTTAATGCAGTTTTTTTATTTATTTCTTCTTGTTTTTTTTGTGAGGGAAATATTTTTATAAACGTAATATATACTTTGTATTCCTTAGTGCCTTTAAGTGCTTTTTCCAATTTCATGATTTTCCTTCTACGTCACAATTATGTGCCATTATGTGTGTTGGTCTATCACATAAAATTACAATAAAATATATTTGTGTACGTTTGTGGTTGAAACGTGACAAAATGTCGAGAAGTTCAGGGGGTGTGAATACTTTTGCAAGGCGCTGTATTCCATGATTTTAGTGCCACTAAGCCATTGTTGCTAGACGCTCATTTACAACTCAAATAATTTGTTAACCCCTGGCACAGACAACAATTTTTTTAAATCTTCTTTCTTTCCTTTTTTTTTTTTTTTTTCTTTTGTACATGTTGTTTTTGCTGATTAGGCCTGGATTTTGTCCTTAAATGGTTCAAATCAACACGGTTGACTTTTTAGCAAAAAATTTGCGAATAATACGTAAAATGTGGACAGCTCAAGGACATTCTAACGATTAGCTTTTTTGTTGTCATAAATAATTTACTTTCAATCTATGATACAGGAAACGTCCAGAGCGACCTGATCAGTCAGTATCCTGAAAAAAAAAAGATAAGAAAAAAGAACTTGACCGCTTACTTTTCTTTATCCTATAATCCTCAGGAAATTTAGATGGCACAACTTCCGGTTAAATAAAAAAGTTAAGCGACGTTAAAATGCCTATTTTTTGTAACCGTTCATGGGTTTTTTTCAAGCATGAGACAAGCAAAACTATAATATAATTATCTTCTATATTAAATATTTATAAAATCTTCGTTTACATACTTCTTCATCTTTTGACGCATCAGATCCCTACTAATGAAATCAGAGCATTTTCAATTTTTCCTAAATTCCCTGTGCTGCAATGGAGGAACAGCAGACCAAAGGAGTGAGAGGGAAGGAGAGGAGAGGAGAGGAGAGAGCACTACCCTATTGGCCCCTGCAGGATTCTTCCGTTTGACTGACGCCGGCCATTAACCGGAGCAGGACGCGTTCATCCCTGAGCTAATGCTAATGCGCACCCCTCCGTTCCCTAATGCAGTGCAAGCCATGCACTTCTTCAGACTGTCTCTCGCCTAATGTAATTACAGACATGCCCGCGTGCTCAGGCAGTTTATTCCCAATAAGAGCCTTGGAAGGTGCGTCTGTTTAGACCTGCAGAATCATCTTTAGGCCATGAGCCAGACAGCATGAGTTAGTAAAATGTATAAAATATGCACGAGGCTCAAATATTCTTTAAACGGTGCTGAAAAGCGTGCTGAACTGAAACGAACCCGGCAGCTTTCTTCCCGAAGCGTACGTCTGTGTATTTCCTCTCATTAGGTTTTATTGCATTCATAGTGCATCAAACAATGGGTATCGTTTCAAGGATTTTTAAAATTTTTTTATTCTGTCACATGACACAGGTCTTTATGATTCGGTACAAAGCAGCTCTTGGGTACAAATCTACAGTTACAGACTAGTTTACAAAGACCCTAATGATGGAAATAAGAGCCTAATCAGAATTTTAAAAAAAAAACACCTCGATCGGAACAGTCTGACCTGGTGAAAGGGGTAAAGGTGTAAACTTTGGATAATCCCTTTTTTGTAGAAAAAACATTAGCCATGTAAACTTATCTGATCGGATCAGCATCCATGAAATGATGAATTCATACAGATTGAAGAAACATCAGCTACATGTACAATATGATCATTCTATCCGATTAAAACCATTCTGACTAGAGATTCCGACGTTTTACATGGACATTAATCCGATCAGTGTGTTTGCATTCGATTAATCGGAATATAAGTTTTTTTTTGACACGCACAAAGTGATTCTGTCTGCTGTGAACCAGTATTGTTTGATGTTGGGGTGGCACAGTGGTGTAGTGGTTAGTGCTGTGGCCTCTCACCTCCAGGGTCCGGGTTCGATTCCCGCCTCGGGTTTGTGTATGAACTTTGCATGTTCTCCCTTTGCTTGGTGGGTTTTCTTCAGGTACTTATGTTCAGTCCAAAGACATGCAGATTAGGCTAATTGGTGTTCAAAATTGCTCCGTAGTGTGTGTTCCCTGCAACGGATCTGCACCCCGTCCATGGTGTAACTTGCCTTATGCCCAAAGTCTTCTGGGATAGGCTTCAGGTCCAGGCAGGCATGTTCAAGATACACGTAAACGGTCTAGAGGATGAATGAATGAATCTTCGACGTTCACATTTTTTCCAACAAACACTTACGCTCTCATCTATGATTGGTTAGATGCTTTTCTACCTACTGTATGCCGTACAATGAGGAGCTAATCGGTGCCTCCTCCTCAGTCAGAGATACAGTGCATGAAAGTAATTTCCTTTCAGGAAGCTCATCAAGTCACCTAATGTTACCCCTACGTGGTGGAAACATGCAGAAAGAATATATCTTATTCTTACAGGATAGGAACAATGAGATCAAGTGCTTACGTGGCTAATATTTACCTTGTGACAGGTTATCAAGGGGTCGGAACCCTTACTTCTGTCATTCCGATCGGGCCGGATCGCGTCAGACCGGTCCGATTGAGAGGTTTTTGTAATCGGATTAAGGTCCATGTAAACACACTTAATGTCCATGTAAATGCAGCTAATAATCTAATTATTCTCTGAAACACAGACGACGACCGGAAATAGCTTGTTTTGTGAAAGTGCAGATCCTTCGGGTATCCGGGTGGGAGTCATACTGTAGATTTAATTCCACCCTCAGGAGCACACATCTATATACACATATAGTATCGGGGCTATGTGTTTGACCCAGTGTGTTCGCAGGTATTACATTGTGTAGGAGTGTGTGTACGTGCGTGTATATGTGTGAGTGGACAAGAAATGTTTTAATCCTCATTCTGTTAGAACAATAATTCTCATTCCTTCATCCATTTCTTCCTCCCACCTCCATCCTCTTAGTCCCTCGCTTACCATACCACACCCACACACTGCGCATTATACACACATTATAGGTCATGTGTACTTCTCTTTGCTAGCACTGTAGTGCGTAAGTGCAGCTCAGGGACGAGCCACGGCCGTACTGTAAGTATGTAGTGCCACCACGTGGCCGATGCAAGAAGGCAGTTCATTCGATCGTGTGTAAGATGAAAATTCTCCAAAAAAGAGAATGTAGAACTTGTTACAGGAAAAGGGCTGGGGATATTTTTTTTTTTCACCCAAAAAGAGAACGAGAACGGAGAGACGGAGAGAACGTTCTCAATCATCTGTGCTGTCATTAGCAGATTAACGATCAGCAGGCTGTCTGTGCTCGGGGTACTGGTGTATATCAGAGCTGCTCTCATCATACGGGTTTTGATAAGAGTCATCAGTCAAAGTTCTGTGTCTCTGTGTGTGTGTGTGTGTGTGTGTGTGTGTGTGAGAGAGAGAGAGAGAGAGAGGAAGAGAGAGAGGCATTAACCAGCCTCTCCTTGTCACCGTTGGGTCGAGCTCGGAGAACATTAACTGCAGCACGCTTTATCTGTCTCAATCTATCATGTTCTACAAATCTTTGATCACCGGATTGTGTGTGTAAGTGTTGTAAGTGTGTGTGAGAGAGAGAGAGAGAGAGAGAGAGAGACTGTGATTTCCTTTTACATCTTGATGAGAAGCAACAAGGTCCCTGCAAGGACAGCAATATATTTGTACTTGTAGGGACATTTTCTTTCAGGTCCTCAAAACTGCTTGCAATAAAAAATACTGCAGGTTCCGTTCCTTCTTTCTTTCTTTCTTATTTATGTCTTTCTTGATCTCTTCATTTATTTATAAATTTCTGTCTTTCTTTCTTGCAAAATGTCTTTCTTTCTATATATATTCCTCTTTTTTATCTCTCTATCTATACATCTATTTATCTGTTTTTATTTATTTATTTATTTATTTCTCTTTCTTTCTTTCTTTCTTTCTTTCTTTCGTTCTCTTTCAGTCTTGCCCTATCTGTATTGCAAGCTTTCGTTGTTTCAGTCTCTTTCGTTCTTGCTTTTTTTTTCTCTTCTTGCCAGACTAGGATCTTTTATGCTTAGCGGGACCAAAAGCCAGTCCATCCAGTCCGATCCCACCGAAAAGTCAATGCAGCATAAATCACTGAAAAAAGTCGATTCTGACCACGATAGAAACGCACCAGAACCCCCAATACATAACAGCCCACTGCACACGGGGCCCCGGAGGCAAAGAGCCCAATCCTATTGAGAGCACCCATGTGAAACACTGAACCTGCCCCACAACCCACAGCATGGAAATGATTGGCTGCTAATATCCTGGTGCCAGAGCACGCCCCTAGAGATCTCGTGGAGTCACACCCTCAGGGGCCAGAGCCTTCCCAGTGGCACAAGGGGAACCGTACTGTACACAATACCCGGCATAATTTCTTGCGTTGTAGTGTTGTGGCTGATCCGTGTATATATATCTGGAAATGAAAGATGACTGCGACATACACAGACCCAAGCCTCAGCATATTTCCTTAATGGATGCGATACACAAACACAGGAATATAAAGGAATAGAGGAGCAAGGCAGGAATCTGTGTGTAAAACGGGAAAAAAAGAGATTACTGCAAAAGGGGTTCGTGTCGCCTTTATTTCCCTCTGTGGACGAATGTGTCTATCTTTGTATCTTTGCCGTTTGTCTGTGTCTCTGTCTGTGTTTGTGTGTGCGCCCAGGGAGCTGGAGGTACTGTATTCTGGCTTCTGTCAGTTTGTCTGTTCATCTCGTACGCCCTGAAGCCCACCTCTAATAAAACCTCGAACACCCGAGGCTCTGTGTTATTGCGATTTCTTGTCACAGGACGACGCGTCCGGGGACGGTGCAGAGTTCCATCGCTCACAACACTCTAAAAATCTCAATTCTCTAGACTGTTGTCCGTTTCTGAAAGGGGACAGAAGTCGCACATTGTGTTAATTGAAACGGAGGAACAGTAGCCATTTCTAAGTTGATATTTCTCAAGAGAGCGAGATAAGAAAGAAATCAGATTTCCTGAAAGGAATGTTGTCAAACGTTTAGGTACAGAAAAATGTACAGAAGATATTATGATTAAACCTTATGAAATTGTGTGTGTGGATGAGCTGCACAAATGAACATTTGTATCAGTACTAGCATCACATTGTTACTAAAAAAAAAAAAAAACAATTACATCTGAAATAATTTGGAAATAAATATCTGTTCCTCGCTGTGCTGGAGCTCTTCTGCACCACACTGCCAGATGGAGCTGTTTTCATGGTTAATTTAATAATGCGAGATGGCAGAAGAGACCAGGCACTCATTGTAGCACTCATTAGTGTGTGTGTGTGTGTGTGTGTGTTTATTTTCCTTGTGTGGTGAATAATAGACTGAAAATGGCACAAGGAAGGAACTTGATGCAGGAATCCCAGCCATTTTATGCTTGCGTCTTGCTGTCTGTAGATCTTTTAGTTTTTGCAAGTACAGTAAAGACCAAAAGTTTGGACACACCTTCTCATTCAAAGAGGTTGAATTTGTATTATGGCAAGAAAAAAGCAGCTAAGTGAAGAAAAAAAAAATGAGTGTCCATCATTACTATAAGAAATGAAGGTCAGTCAGTCTGAAAAATTGGGAAAACTTTGAAAGTGTCCCCAAGTGCAGTCACAAAACCCATCGAGCGCTACAAAGAAACTGGCTGACATGTGGACCGGCCCAGGAAAGGAAGACCGAGAGTCGCCTCTGCTGCGGAGGAGAAGTTCATCCGAGTCACCAGCCTCAGAAATCGCAGGTTAACAGCAGCTCAGATCAGAGAGCAGGTCAATGGCACACAGAGTTCTAGCAGCAGACACATCTCTAGAACAACTGTTAAGAGGAGACTGTGTGAATCAGGCCTTCATGCTAGAAGATCTGCTAGGAAACCACTGCTAAGGACAGGCAACAAGCAGAAGAGACGCGTTTGGGCTAAAGAACACAATAAAGAAAACTCGCTGAATGAGAAGGGGTGTCCAAACTTTTGATCTATACTATAGTTCAGTTTGGTAAGTCCTTTGGTTGCACAACAGAAAGGAGTCTGGAACTATGACATATACACCTCCGCATGTTGCTCAGAAACTGCATGTGCTTGGTGCAACACCAGTTTAAGCCAGTGAGTTTGCTGTAATTCTTCTGTAAAGTAATTTGTGTAGGAAATGAGTCTAAACAAAACATGCCCTTGTAGTCCCCTGGTTATTTTCATTGTTGATGATATTATAGTGTTTTGCCTCTTCCCTGCCCCCTAGTGGATACAGGTTTTAATGCGCTAGTTACACAAAAGATTTGCAATGGTGCCTCCAGGGTTTAAGGCCCCCTGAATACTTAATGTTCTGGGGCCCCAGCTTGGATGAAATCAGCAAGATTCAATTCACATACCAAAGTAAGCGGCGTCCGGGGTCCTTGCAGTCACCCATACTCCCCAAGTACCCTTGCCTATATGAACCCCCATGTTGCAGCTAATAAAATTCAAGTAAATTTGCTTAACAGGCATCTGCAGTTGGCTTGTAATGGGCAGGGAAGTGAATAGAGCCATGACTTCATCTCGAGAGCAGGGCCAGTCCTTCTCACTCAGGTGCCAAAAGATGGCTTTTTAGGATTTGATCTGACAATATCATAATGCCCAGGCTATTTATTTACCGCTAAAACATTTGTTGAAAAAAAAAAAAAAACTGGTAGCTACCAGGTGCGCTAATGAATGACATTGCTGTTGATGTTCAACTTACTACTTGTGGTATTTAATTCAGAAGTTTTTACCGACCTTATCTTTCCTACTGCAGGAAGTTCTACTACATCACCCTACTGAGGGACCCCGTGTCACGCTACCTCAGCGAGTGGCGACACGTCCAGCGAGGAGCCACCTGGAAGACGTCGCTGCACATGTGCGACGGACGCACACCGACACCAGAGGAGCTTCCTCCCTGCTACGAGGGCACAGACTGGTCAGGCTGTACCTTGCAGCAGTTTATGGAGTGCCCCTACAACCTTGCCAACAACCGGCAAGTGCGCATGCTGGCCGACCTCAGCCTGGTGGGCTGCTACAACATGTCCTTCATCCCCGAGAAGAAGCGCGCACAGATTCTGCTCGAGTCGGCCAAGAAAAACCTGCGTGACATGGCTTTCTTTGGTTTGACCGAATTTCAGCGCAAAACGCAGTATCTTTTCGAGCGTACCTTCCACCTCAAGTTCATCCGACCGTTTGTGCAGTACAACAGCACGCGTGCAGCCGGTGTGGACCTGGATAATGACACCATCCAGCGCATTGAGGAGCTTAACGAGCTGGATGTGCAGCTCTACGACTATGCACGTGACCTTTTCCAGCAACGTTATATGTATAAGAGGCAATTGGAAAGGCGTGAGCAGAGGTTGAAGAACCTTCGACGCTCAACTGGCTCTATAGGTTCTCCCATGTCCCGGGATGACCCAGGTGACTCAGAATCTTCACGGTTGTCTACGGAAGACTACATGAACCATATTATCAATCGCTGGTAGCACGATTGGAGGAAACTGAGGTGTGGAAATTTGGAGACATTAGAAAGGTAGTGCCTACCTCTGTGTCGGTAACTGGAGTTCTCATAGAGTCCCTAGATTGTGAGCTACTGAACGTTACCGGGAAGACTTAGCATCCAGTAAGCTCTTTTTGCTTTGATCATGCCTAGAATGATGTAAGGCAAAAAACCTTCATGACTCAAAGCACTCAGCCCACCTCAGAATTAAAAAAGAATCTTCTGAGCTAAATAACTCATTAATGCTAAAGACTACAAGAATTCTGCGCAAGGAATACCTTAAAAGAACGATCAAGTGAACACTGTAAAATTATTTGCCTAAATGTCTGCTGCCATTTTAGCCATGGTTTTAAAACAATGATGTTCCATCATTCCATTATAGTTTGGATGTTTTCTTTTCTTTTCAGGGTAATTATGTTCCCACCTCCTACAAGAGGTGTTTTTAAAGCACTGAGACCAACTATGCTGCCTAACGTCTATTGTATGCAATTTTTGAGCTTTGCTTTTAGTCATCATTCAAAAAAAAAAAATGCTGAGAAGGATTGTTTAATTTTATTTTGATATGTTCGTTTTTATGATCAGATATGTGTTCACCATAGCCATTATTTAAACCTACAGCATACTGTTGTATGGAGTTAAGGTTAAAGCAAGTCTACACTCCCAGGTTGGTTGTCAAATACCTTATATGACCTTACAGTATATCTGTCAGGAAAAAAGTGGGTTTAACCAGCACAGTTTTACCCAAGATTCACACTGGCCACAGCATGCGATGACCCAACAGCTGGAAGTCATGCTTTTTCAATAAAAGTTAGTAATTCAAGATAGCAACAAGATGCGAAATGACTTTTTGCGATTTTGAGTGGGCAGGCCAGGACAAGCAATACAAGAAAATGCATTAAAAAAAGATATGAAGGTAGGAAGCAAAGCATTTTGATGACCACCAATGGGGGCAAGAGATCAGGGTATACTCGCCCCACAGTTATCCAAGTTTTTGGTTCCTGGTTGCAGTTCCCGAATCGATCATTGGCTCTCACTTTCCTGAAAGTTATAAGTGTTATCAATTCAAGTAGAATTTGTATAGACAATAGACACTTTCACGATGCAGCTTCATAGAAATCCAGATGCAGCGCTAGACTCATAGACCAGGCAAGTCTAAGCAAAAGTGACAAGGAAAAACTACCCGAAAACTCATGCTGGAAAAAAACCTTCAAAGGAGCAAGGGCCTTGATTTTCTTCTGGGTGACACTAAGTAGTGTGATTGAACAGTTGTTTCCTGTATTAACGGTACTAAGGCTACATTCACATTACAAGCCACATTGCACAGTAAAATTTTTTTCGGTCAGATCGTATTTACACATCATGAAGAGTCACACTCATAGTTACAAGTGACTTTTATCTGACACCAACATCATCTGAAATGGCACGGATGAGCACATCAGTATGTCTTTGCTCTGCCATCTGGGTTGAAACACGTCTGTGACCGCTCGTACTTTTCAAACAATGGATGTGGTTTTATCAAAAATATGCTTGGGGTTTTGCTCTGGAGGATGGCAAGGAGTCAGTCGGCTGAATTTGTTGAGGTCCAAAGGAAGGAAGGAAGCCTTTAGCTCATAAGCATCTATTGCTAACACTGCTATGAAAGAGTGGCAAAGGGTGGCATGAATTCTGATCAGATCAATCAGACAGCCCTAATGAAACTGAATTTGCATCACTTCAGGCTTGTAATGTGAATGTAGCATAATTGTTATGACACGGTGTTGAGATGAGCACAAGACAGCATTTTAGATCTATTACAGCAGCAGATTAGCAGCAATGATAAGCTTCAAATTCTTTATTAATCGCCTTTAAATTGGTGGTTTTGCATACATTCTGTAACTACTTATGAAGTTTCTATAATTAAAGCGCACACTAGCCAGGCAGTAGCAGGGAAAGCGTAGCAAACATCAGTAACTCAGGATGTGAACGTCTATTAACGACCAACACGGACAGTCTGAATGCAGGGTTAAAGGATACTGCTGAATACCTTCACGGAAGACATCTTTGTTTGAAAGGGAATCTACTGTATGCTTTATTTGATTTTTCAACCTGTGATAAGTCCTGCGTGTCAGGATGGAAAGAGCACGTCTCATCTTAGGCTTTATGGCAGTATTACGGACTGTCATGAAAAAAAAAATGCTTTGAAACACGAGTAAAAAGCAGACACAGCCTTTCTAAATGTCATCGTCGCTCTCGGTTCTTCTCGACTACTCATTTTTTTTGTATGTGAAAGAGTACAGATGTGTCTAATATTTATACATTCTATATAGTGTGAATGTCCACACCCTGGATTTTTCTTTTGTGTGTGAGCGTGTGTGTATGTCATGATGTCTTGCCAAAGTCGGCAGGGCCTGAAGCTAACGTCAGTATCACAAGCCTCCGCTAACTGCTCTCATTCCATCAACTACTGCACTTGACAACTGAATCCGACCAGGCCTGAGGAATGAAGCGGTGACTTTCGGGAATGTGAGCTGGCCCACTGGAAATCTAGTCGTCTTCAGGCTAGCAGAAGAAAGAATTATCCGTCTGTTCAATCCGCCTGACTACGAAAAAAAAAAAACCCCACAAAACTACTGTTTTGGTGAGCGCAAATGCATATTTAACCAAACGCGAAATAGTTTGTACTACAAAAGAAGCTTGCGAGTAAAGTGTTCTCAAAGTTGCCTTTTCTCTAAAGTCCTTCTGTTGATTAACAATACTTTACATGTTTCCCTTTCTTTCAAAATCTGGCAACCCATAGTGGGCAATCTGGCGGGCAATCACCGTTCCTATATTAATGTCCAACATGTAGACTAATTACAAACTTTCTCGTAAACCCACAACGTCCCTACGACCCTGAATGTTGTCTCCAGCTTGTTTATCCGTCACATTCCAATTGCTCCAATGTTTTTTTCTTGTTTTTTATGTTCTTAGCATTGCACAAATGTATCACTGAAAGCCACAAATAAAAGAAATTTCATTTTTATATATAAATGTGTGTTTCTGTTTCCTGTAATGATTCTTACACAGTGCATACACAATTCAGAGTACACATATATTAGTAGGTAGTGGACCATGGAAGAGGAGTTGGCTCTTGGAAATATATGTGGGGGTGAATAATTAAGCAATAAATAATTTTAATTATTATTATTATTTTTATTTATTTATTTATTTATTTACACACCTGCAGGGTCCGGGTTTGATTCCCGTCTCTAAGTGCATGTTCTCCCCGTGCTTGATTGGTTTCCTCCCACAGTCCAAAAACCTGCAGATTAGGCTAATTGGCCTTAGTAGTGTGTGAGTATGTGTATGTGTGCATCCCTGTGATGAATTGGCACCCTTGTCCAGAGTGTACCCCGCCTCATGCTCCAAGTCTCCTGGGATAGGCTCCAGGCCCCCCGCGATATCCTGTATACAGGATAAAGCGGTATAGCCAATGAGTGAGTGAGTGGGAAAAAGATTGTCCAAACCTACCTGGACCTATGAGGAAAAAGAAAAAGCAGTTGAAACCTAAACCTAATAACTGTTATTCAGCGTTTGCGATAACTGCCACTGAGTCTTTCAGATCGCTGTGGAGGAATTTTGGCCCGCTCTTCTGTGCAGAATTGTTTTATTTCATCGGCATTGGAAGGTTTTCAAGCCTGTTTAAGGATTTTAATTGACTTTAACTAGGCCACTCCAAAACTTTCTGTTTTTTAACCACTCAGAGGTGGACTTGCTGGTGTGTTTTGGATCATTGTCCTGCTGCATAACCCAAGTGCACTTGAGCTTGAGGTCACAAACTGATCGGCAGACATTTTCCTTCAGGATTTTCAGGTACATTGCAGAAATCATGGTTCATTCAGTTAAGTCGTCCAGGGCCTTAACATGCAAATCAGTCCCAGACAATCACAATACCACCATTGTGTATGACTGGTGGTAAAAACATGCTTAAATGATGTTCTTTTTATGAAAGAATATCTAGTTCTACGCCAGATGTAACAGGACATGCACCTTCCAAAAAGTTCAACTTTCGTCTCATCAATCCACTGAATGTTTTCTAAAAAGTGGGTCGTTTCCTTGTGGATCTGGAGCCTATGCCAGGAACACTGGATGCAAGGCGGGGAATACTTCCTAGATTGCACACAATAATGATACAATCCTTTGTTGGAGGATAGCTAGCAACCAGAGAGGGTGGAGGCTAATAGCTAATAGCTATGCTATTCTAATCAATGCTATTCTGGCACTCTGGCAGTGTCACAGAGTGACATAACAGCAGAGAAACATGCTATTCTCCCCCTTGCACATACCTGAGCTCACATACTGTACAACCATGATTGGTGAGTGTCGATAAGGAAGCGAAAGGATGGCATTGTTTCTGCCCAGGGAAGACTGTCAGTTTAGCTCCTTTGTCTCCCAGCCAAGGTTGTACTGCTGCTGCACCACCCAGGGGCCCAGGACCTTGCAAGTCGAAGTGAAGATTATCAAGAAAAAAGGAAAATAAAGCCTTATATTTATGATACATATTGAGATTCATTGTACATACCTGCACAAGCAAAAAAAAAAAAAATCCAGAACTAGAGAGATTTAATGAGTTTTTACACAAACCTGCATATGAGGTCTTTTGTACTCATTAGGCTTTCAGTCTCCTGGAACACGTACAAAGTACAACCACACTCATTTGTCCCATTTAGAGTAACCAGGAATTGTAGCTTGGCAGTTCAGTTACATTACCAAAGACCTTCTCAAGCACACACACACATAGACATATCTTCCACCAGCAGGATCTGGAACCACGCCACTAAAGCGGCTGACTCAGACAAGTGCACTCTCCTCGGTAATTACAAAATGGATCCTTCCTTCTTTTTTTTTTATCCTGTTGAAGTGGAAGGCCGAAAAAAGTCCAGCATCAGCAGCCGTTGTTGTCGGCAGCAAGCGGCGGAGGGCCATCATTCTAATTCCTCCCTGGACAACAGCCACAAGCCCGACTCTTATAACTTTTGTCCCTCGTGGAAATAATGGGATTTCTCTTATGCCAAATACCATAGAGCAGAAAAGATAAAGCAGCTACGGAGAGAATGAGCATCACTATACATCAAGTGAGTGTGCATTGAACCACAGAAGACACGGTACAATGAGCTTCGTAACAGAAGTGGCTGACTGGGCAATAACTAAAAGACAAGGACGAGAAATCTTATCAAAACAATGTAATTGGAAAATTGGTATCTCTTTCAGGAGCGGAATATTTTCCAGTCGATAAAAAGGCGCAGCAAATTACATGGCTAGCGTTGTCACTGGGAATTAATTCGCAAAGTCATTTGGGTTTATGGGAATCGAATAAAATGCATGATGGGTAATTAGGATGGATATTAATCAGAGTCATTTCTACCAATTCTTCTTCTTTTTTTTTTTTTTTTTTTTGCCATCACACCAGGCCATAAAACCATATCGATTGCAAGGAAAGATAATTAGTTCACACAACACAGGCATATTTAAAAAACAAACAAACAAAAAAACAATGCTGGTATAGGAAAATAATCAAGAAGCAGAATCATGATTACTAAGTTAACACTGATTATTTTTCTACTGTAAGCTGCTGAGTTGTGGGAATACCTTAAACTAACATACGAGAAATTCAGAAATCACAGTACCAGCATGGTGGCTTAGTGGTTAGCACAGTCGCCTTGTCCCTCCAGGGTCTGGGTTCGATTCCTGCCTCAGGGTCTGTGTGCATGGAGTTTGCATGTACTCCCGGTCCTGATTGGGTTTCCTCTGGGTACTCCAGGTTTCCTCCCTCAGTTCAAAGACATACGGATTAGGCTTTCCCAAATTACCTGTGGTGTGAGAGTGTGCACCCTGTGATAGATTGGGACTCTGTCCAGGGTGTACAGTACCTTCAGGGGCAGATCTACCGGGGTGGCACGGGGTGGCAATTGCCACCCTAAGAAAAAGCCTTGCCACCCCATTTGCCACCCCAGCACTAATGTCCTGGTGTTCTAAAAATAAAAGAGTTTTTTTTTATTTTTTTATCTGACGTTCCAATCCAGATATCAAATTCAAGTCAATCACACATCAGCCTTGATTTCATTTTTATAGGACAATGTAAAAATGTGCACCCTAGTGTATACGCCGAATAAGAATAGCGTTCTTTGAATCCACAAAAACCATGCAAGTATGCTTGCTTCAGTGTTGCCACCCCTCATCATTTTAATGCCACCCCATGAATAATTTTCTAGATCCGCCCCTGAGTATCTTGCCTTGTGCCCAAAATCTCCTGGGATAGGCTTCAGGTTCCTGCGACCCTGTAGAGGATAAGCGGTACAGAAGATGAATGAATGAATCTAATATTACTCTAATATTACTTGTCATGACAGAATCGGTCCACAAATATAGACACAAAGCTAAACTTCTGAGAATGGGTTCTCCTGAGTATTTGGCTCTATTCTCGACCGCGTTCCTAAAATCCGACCAGTAATTAACCAACACTGCAGGACGGAAGCGGGAATTGGCCCAGAACTGTCTCCTATTGAATAAAGCCAAATTAACCGTAACAGCTAAATCAATCTGAAGACGGTTTTAAAGTATTAAGTTACACACCGGACTTACAGAAACTATATTTGATGATGTTTTAGACAATTCGATTAAACTGAGCTATTTGAAGCTAAGCTTTACGCAGCATCGCCCTCACGCATCGTGATCGAGGAATTAACTCGTGATGACGGACATTGATTTTGTTCTTTTCTTTTCTTTCCTTTTCTTTTTTTTTTTTCACGGCTATGTCTTCTGCCTTGCATTTTAAAAGTCATATTTTAGAAGTTAAATCCCCCCAAAATTGGGGAAATTTCCTCAGAGACAGCTAATCGCTGTCCAGTATATTATTCTGGCATTCGCCCTTCGCTCCCTGAGGTTCTGCAATCCGTGTGCCAAAAGTTATATCTGCAAAATTGGACCCGTGCCACTATAAAGCAATGCACGCTGTGCTGTCATGCTTGATATACCTTTGTAATTCAATCCTTGAGCATGCAATTTCCGTCCTAGCCATCTTAGCTGCCCCGTCCAGGTAGGAGTAATCATCTAACCTGGTCTTTTAGGTTCAAGTTGGGGGTTGTAAGAACCGGGATCGATCCTGCCTGCCCAGTTATGCTACATATGACGAGTGATATGATGAGGAAACATTAAACAATCAATTTTTTAACAGCCCTGAGATATATACGTATATATATATATATATATATATATATATATATATATATATATATATAAATAAATAAAAAGGGTGTACATAGTTTTATTTGTACCATTTTGGGTTTTTCTGGGTTAACAATAAGGTTCAATTCTCAATATGTAAAAATTGGTCTTGATTTGTTGCCCTTTTTAAAAAATTTTTTTTTTATGGTCAAACCCACCACGCCAAGAATGAATTGTTTCTTTCCGTTTCCATTCCCCATTTCTACACTTTGAACCCTTAAGCTTGGAGTAAAATGTCTGGTTTGGGCTGCATGTGCTGCTTTCTGTCTTTTTGCAAGTTCAGCTGCATTATGCCATTACAGGACCTTTGGGAAATCATAAGACACTGTAAGCCCCGGCACCTATAAAGTACAATCAACAGACTCAGCTACTTTCTTTATTGCAACCGCATTGCACCCAAGCCTTATGTTCTTGAGAACGAGGCCTGGAATACTGACAGCTCCCAGTCCTGGTAACTGGGTACAAATATTATTGCATTGAGCATTCTTGGTAAGCCAACGCTGGTTCTGAATAACAAGAAATCCTGGCACTTATTATGAGCTCAATAAACCACAGTTACATATGTAACTGGCATCGTATTTCACGCCACTGGGAGGTATTTCACCGGAAGAGACGCGCTCCATCCTTATATCACTGTCAGGGGTGATCTATATAAAAAGAAATTGGTTTCTGGTTATGCCCAGGCTGAAGTAGTAGACTTCCTGGAATGGTACTTTGAAGAGCAATATACAGTATATATTCCCGAATAACGGGAACATGATGACAGAAACCGGAAGCTGCAACAGGTGACGCAAGCCATGCACTTGTTGTTGTGTATCAGAAGTAAGAATCCTCAGGAATACTGTTCTTGGGGTCCTTTTCTTGAATTTTTCATTTGCCCCAGCTAATAGAACTGAATAGATACTGACCATTTCAATGTTTGAACAATGGTTTAAGCTGTCCTTCAAGGTTATTCCCTGCAAGATCTTCAGTGATGCTTGGCATTATTAAGGGCATTCAAATGCTTCCCAGTATTCGGAGGGGTGTGCACCTCCAAGTCATTGATCTGTCTAGAGACTAACTCAAATTGTTTTCTGGGCTTTTGGTTGTGCTTATTGGCCATCATCAGGTCTGGACATTTTACGACTGGCACGCTGCTTAGACTGAGGGCTTTGGGCCAGATCCGACAATGAGCCAGGATTTAAATCTGCCGGCCAAGTGTGCTGTGTCGTCACTGGCATTGCCACACAGTTAGTTTCTTTGACATGGTCAAAGTCAAATCTGTTATTCGAGATCCAGACTCTTAGGGCATGAGTGCAAGTACCACAGAGGGTTTGTTCATGACTTTCTTGCTTAGTCTTATGCAAATAGTATGAACGATCCATCCCAAATCTACAAAAAAAAATACACATTTTTTGGGGGAACAGTAAGGACACTCATACAGTGCGTGCCACGTCAAGTGAGATGCTACATTGCATGTCAATGCTACAAAGGTAGCAATGCGATAGTCATAAGATTCGATTGCCATGGGGCCTCCGAGTGGTGCAGTGGTAAAAGCGCTCGCTTTCATCCGGAGATCGCTAGTTCGAATCCCGGGTGGTGCTGTAACCTCTCGCAGCCGGAGGTCTAGAGAGAGCTGATTGGCCGAGCTCTCTCAGAGGGGCGGGATGAGAGGTACATTGTGCTCCCACATTAATCACGGCTCTACAGCCAATCAGGGGCGTCTGTGAGCTCGCGCAGCGGAAGGAGCGGATAGCGCTGTCCTCCGAGTGTGTTACGCCGCCTCCAACGGTGCGCGAGCGAGCAGTTCGAAAAGAGGCGGTCGGCTGGCGTCACGTGGTTCGGAGGAAACACGCGATAGTCTTCGGCCCTCCTGACTGAGTGGTAGTAGTAGCCTTAATGTGGGAGCGCCCCCTAGTGACGGGGAGGAATTGGACACGAGTAAATTAGGGAGAAAATCGGGAAAAAAAAAAAAAAAGATTCGATTGCCAGTTGGTTTGACTGTATTTATTCAAACAATTAAAAAAACAATGCAGGTACAGGAATGCAAGTGAGTACCTACAGTAATAGGATCACCACCTGTCCTAGTTTTTCCAAGGCTGTCCCCTTTTCTCAAAATATCTGTGTGATACATACATCAAATTTACCAGAACATAATTTCTCAATTTTTTTTTTACATGTCTATATATTAAACCATCTACTGTATAATGCATAACTAATCCACAACCTATCCAAAACATGTAGCAAGTGACAATAAATGCAACACTTTAATGGTTTACTCATGAGACAACTCCCCATGTTAACAATTCTCTTTAGTTGTTAACTTACGACTTCTATTCAACATCGATTCATTGGTCACATTGGCTAGCTGCTGAAAAGGGCAATGTTGATCATGAAAGCATGCTAATTCAACACTATAAAAACTATTGAAATGGATGGCGTTTTTAAGGACGTGTATAATGGGAGTACTATGCCTGTCAAATAGAGGTGCAGACATTTTGCCTTCTTTAACAATGAAAATGATATGAATATGACGTGTATAGTATTTGTGCACATGCAGTATATGCCTAGCGAAAACCATGGTGAAGCATGAAGGAAGCAAAAAAGCTTTTTCTCTCTAGATTGAAGCCTACTTCACGACAATTTCCACACTGGTGGCCAAGAAAGGTTTAATTAAGGAGGATAAAGTAGCTGTAGCTGAAGTGACCTTTGTATACCAAAGTATGTGGCATTGACAATACTACTAAAGTAAGCAAGTTAAAATAATAATACTTCTGCTTCTACAAACATTTGTGAAAGAATGGGTCGAAAGAATGAGCTCAGTGAATTCCAGTCTGGTACAGTGATAGGATGCCACCTGTGCAATAAGTCCAGTCGTCAAGAAAAGACCACGTAAAATCACAGAGTGGGGTCAGCGGATGGTAGGACGCATAGTGCACAAAGGTCGCCAACTTTCTGCAGTCAATAGATACAGACCTCCAAACTCCATGTGGCCTTCAGATTAGCTCAAGAATAGTGCGTAGAGAGCTTCATGGAATGGGTTTCCGAGGCCGATCAACTACATCCAAGCGTTACATCACCAAGTGCAGTGATGTAAGGCTCCCCACCACTGGACTCTAGAGCTGTGGAGACATGTCCTCTGGGGTGACGAATCACCTTCTGTGTCTGGCAATCCGATGGACGAGTCAGGGTTTGGCTGTTGCCCGGGGAATGCAGGGGAATGGTCTGACTGCATTGTGCCAAGTGTAAAGTTTGGATGTGGGGTTGTTGTTCAATCAGTGGGCTCGGCCCCTTACTGTAGTTCCAGTGAAAGGAACTTTTAATGCTTCAGCATACCAAGACATTTTAGGCAATTATATGCCCCCAGCATTGTGGGAACAGTTTGGGGGACGGCCCCTTCCTGTTCCAACATGACTGCGCACCAGTGCACAAAGCAAAGTCCATAAAGACATGGATGAGCGAGTTTGGCGTGGAAGAACCAGACTGGTCCTGCCCTCAACCTAAGCGAGTCAGCCCTATATATATATATATATATATATATATATATATATATATATATTCATCGAAATAGATGAAAATATTATGAAAATATGATTATTAATATTATTAATATAAAACATATCATACTATTTTTCTGTTCCTGAAGTGCACCTGTAAGAGACGTTCCCCTGTAAGGAAAAAAAAAAAGAAAAAAAAAAACATAAGAAAATTATTATTTTGCAGTGCACTCTTATTCCCCCCCAGAGGTATATATGCTGCCTCTCACTGTGGTTTACTGGAGTCCCAAAGCCTTAGAAATGGCTTGGTAACCCTTTCTTGACTGATATATGTCAATACTTTGTTTCTCTTTCTTTCTCGAATTTCTTTAAATTATGTTTTTTTTTTTTTTAATAGATATTTTAGCATGCTTCACTTTGTCAGACAGGTTTTATTTAAGTGATTTCTTGATTCAACAGGTCTGGCAGTAATCAGGCCTGGGTGTTTAAAGTTAAATTTAACTCGGAATTTTATTTTTTTATTCCAAAAAATTAATTCACAATTTTTCTAGCGAGGCGAGTTTTTCCCCCCTTAATAAATAACATCATTTGAAACCTGCATGTTACATGTACTTGTGTTATCTTTGTGTAAGATTACCTAAATCTGAATCACTTAAGTGTGACCAATAATAATAATAATAATAATAATAATAATAATAATAATATTATTATAATTATTATTATTATTATTATTATATATGGCATACATACTGTATGTGTGTGTAGATATTTAAAAGAAAGAAGTGTGACTATACTGTATATTTTATTAAGCCAGTAATTTGTCTGTGAATTAAAAAATAAAAAGAAATTCTGGTCCGGACTGATAATGATTAAATCTACTTTCTTTCATCAGAAATTATTTTATTACATATTTGTCATGTTTTATCAACTAAAGTCGCATTTTTAATCCGGCACAACACTGTCTCTCTCTCTCTCTCTCTCTCTCGCTGAGTGAAGGACCCCACAAAACAGCGGCTCGATCCCAAACCGCTTCGCTGGTGCACAATGTAGGGTGTTCCAGGTTCTGTTTTGCACCCTATGGACTCGATGAGGAAGTAAAGCGCCATTTGGGATTGAACCATGGCTACTCCAGCAGGAAGTTCGGAAGCCGGTGGAGGTATGAGCTGTTATTATCACTTCTGTGCATGAACACGCGTGTGTTTTATGTTACACCATTATGTAATAAATACAAAACGCTTACACGGTCCATGATTTAAATTGCACGCTAGTTCTTTTATTTTTGCCTAATTTCTTTTTAGTTTAAAATTAGCCGGCTAATAAGAATATCTAGCTAGCAACAGAATGCAGCATGATTAATGGTAATATATAAATATATATTTATATATATATATTCTTTCTTTCTGCGTCTGGTGCTTTGCTCAACATTTTCTCGCCGTGATGTTTTTTTTTTCTTTCGTCTTCTTCTCCTCAATATGATTTTAGGAGGTTTCTGTTGCATTGCAGCGGCTAGGCTAACATCCTGGTTGCATCCTGTACGATTGGGTAAAAACACCCGGAAGTGTGTGCGTTCTTGAAGCTGATTGGCTGTCAGGGGCCACGCTGAGGCAGGCGATTGGCTGAGGCGCGTCTTCCTGTGTGAAAGCGAAAATACGCATGTAATACACAGTACTGTGAAAAATTAATTGCCCTTCTTGCATATATATATATATATATATATATATATATATATATAATTTTTTTGCACACTTGCCTTAATAATTTAATGAGTCAGATTATCAAACAAATGAATATTAGACAGAGATAACCTGAGCAAATATAAAATGCATATTTTAAGTGATGATTTTATTTATTAAGGGGGGAAAAATCTCCATATCTTCCTGGCCCTGTGTGAAAAAGTGAGAAAAATGTGAAAGGTGCATTGTCAGTTATCACAAACGCTTGATTGCAGTTGTAGCCTCCAAGGATGGCACAACTAGTTATTGGGTTTAGGGGGCAATTACTTTTTCCACATAGGTCTAGTCAGGTTTGGACATTTTTTTCCCCCTCCCCTTAATAAATGAAATCATTTAAAAACTGTTTTTTGTATTTACTTGGGATATCTTGGTGTGATGATGATGATAATAATAATAATAATAATAATAATAAAAACATCCAGAAGGGGGCAAATACTTATTCACGGCACTGTATCAGCGCACCATGTTAATGAGTGTGAGTATTGAATTATACTGTGGTACTGTATTGCGCTTCTTTCCTGGACCTTTGCATCAAAGTTGGGGGCGCAGAATTTTCTAGAATGTCCTTGTTTACATCACAAGGCCCGAACATCTTCCAGCTTGACGTTGTACGTGTTCACAAGTTGTCTTTTGCGTTCTAGGCTTGACGATGTGGACGCTTTGGGTGTTCCTGCTGGCTTCGCTCTTCGTATCCCGCGTCAGTGCCGACTCGAAGGCTGTCACCACCACGCTTACCACCAAATGGCATTCCACGCCTTTGCTCCTGGAGGCCAGGTACGGTTCCAAGCTGAGCGTTTGAAGCGAGACACTAGTAACTATAATGCTGATTATTTTACCTGACGATGAACGCGTCCGTGTCTCTGTCACCAGCGAGTTCCTTGCCGAGGAGAGCCAAGATAAGTTCTGGGACTTTGTCGAAGCTAACCAAGATATCGAAAGTGAACATGACGGTATGTTCACTTCCACTCGGATAATCTTGTATGCATGGATGGATCTGAGAACATTTAATGAATTTAATTCATTTGATTTAATCGCAGGAACAGATCTGTCCTATTACGAGCTGATCCTGAAGCGAGCCGGCCAGCTCCTGAGTCCTGTCCAGTTGAAGCTGCTGAAGTTTGCGCTCTCTCTACGCTCCTACTCCTCCACGGTTCATTCATTCCAGCAGGTCAGAGAACGATCACGCGCTTGCGTCAGATCGACGCGTCTTTGTTCGTCCCAGATGTCTGAGTCTCTATGTTAACCTTCCATAGATTGCGTCCAACGAACCTCCTCCGAAAGGCTGCACGGCGTTTTTCAGCGTTCACGGAGAGAAGTCATGCGATCTCGAGCGCCTGAGGAGCCTGCTCGACGTTTCTTCAGAGAAGTAAATAAACCTTCTCGAGAGTACAGTGTTAACTAATTATCTGATAAGAGTTATACAGGTCTATATCACTTCTACAGTATATGTAGTGCTGAAGTTTGCTTTATAGAGATCTGTAGTTAACTGTAACCGTAGCACTTTGCAGAACTCGACATCTGTGCACTTCCTCCTTCAGGCCGAAGCCGTTCCTGTTTAAAGGCGATCACAGGTTTTCCTCGGCTGACCCGGACGCTCCCGTCGTCATCC
Source organism: Clarias magur (assembly GCA_013621035.1). Lineage (NCBI taxonomy): Eukaryota > Metazoa > Chordata > Actinopteri > Siluriformes > Clariidae > Clarias > Clarias magur. Next base: position 594,379 of record QNUK01000351.1, on the reverse strand, counting down.
TGTACGCGGAGGTGGGAACCAAAGAGTTCACCAGATTCCACCAGCACATGCTCGCCAAAGCCAACAAGGGCCTGATTAACTACGTCCTGCGCCACTACGTCTCGGTGAGTATGCTTGATGATGGATATGAGATCAAAAATGATCCGCACGCTGGTGATATTAAAACTTCTGTTGGTCTTATCAGCGCTTTCTGTTCAAGGCTGCTGTCTCTCTGGCGACTGCTGTGCAGGTGTGAATGTGTTACATATCAGTTCATTTGTACCTGCGTCGCGAGCAAAAATAGATGCCACGCTTGAGGTTTGCACAAAAGAAGAGCAGCAGTTATTATTATTATTAGTATTATATATATATATAATAAGTTTGAGGGTGTATGTGGTGCCGAAACAACTCACGGAAGAGCATAAACAGAAGTGTTTGTATATCTGTAAACAACATTTGTAGCGATACTCTTAAGGAAGGTGAGAAGTTTCTCTCTTAAAGAAAATCATTTCTGGTGACGGGACACGGATTCATCACTACGAGTCTGAGAGTAAACGCCGGAGTGTGGAACGGAAATATCCTCGGAGAAAAAGTCAACCATCAGCTGGAAAATTCATCAACGCTTACAGTTTTCTGGGATTCTCATCTCAAGGGCCAGGACTGGAGTAATATCAGGAAAAAGGTTCAACTATCAATAGCGCTCGTTACAGTAAGACGCTTATTGAAGAGCTGAAGACTAAAACGTAGAGGACTAGGCGGATTTCACACTCCTGCGCACACTGTGACACTCTTTTTTTTTTTTTTTTTTTTTGGTTCCGAGGTGTTAAAAGCATCCTCCCTACAGTCCTGATCTCACTCCATCTGACTTTCACCTCTTTGTTTTCCTGAAAGCAGAACCACGATGAAGAAGTGAAGACGGCGGTGCATTCGTGGCTCGCAGCTCAGAATAATTTTTTACATTTTTTTATGAGGGAATACGGAAGCTTGTTGACAGACGGACGAAGCGTATAGAAAAACAAGGAGGTTAAATAAAAAAAAATATATGTATTTGTCTTTTCTAAAAGTGAATTAAAATAAATTGCACAACCAGAGTGTGGATAATTTTGTCTGTGCATATAAAATGTGTGTGTGTTGCCTGTTCTCCTTGCAGAAACCCAGTGATGATAAAGTTTTCTTGTCTGGTTATGGGGTCGAGCTGGCCATCAAAAACCAGGAATACAAAGCCAAAGATGACACACAAGTTCAAGGTTTGAATGCTGTTAATGATTTTCATTTTTGGGAAGAAACATGTGATGAAAATGTTCAAACACGTCATATCGAGCCGAATGCTTCGTTCTGTTCGACAGGCGCTGACGTGAACGCCACGATGATCGGCGAAAACGATCCGGTGGACGAAGTGCAGGGCTTCCTGTTCGGCAAACTCAAGCAAGTCAACCCATGTGTCCTGAAATTAGGGGTTAAATTTAAAATGATCTCTTGATGAAGGATGGAGAAAGAATTAAAAACCTTGTTAACGTACAGTACTGTACCTGGGACTTTAAAGGAAACGTGTGGCTTGTATCCAGATCCGTTTATAATCTTAATTCATAATAATACATTTACTTTTAAACCTAGGGTGATCTATCCAGAGCTGAAGGAACAGCTGAAGGAGCTGCGCAAGCACCTGGTCGAGAGCACAAACGAGATGGCGCCGCTCAAAGTCTGGCAGATGCAAGGTGAGCACATTAAGTATTTGCATGGCTGTAATGTATTTAGTATTTTTTTTTTTACCCGCCGTTCAGATCGATGAGGCCTTTATTATCATACGCATTCGATTTTGACATGAAGGTATTCTTTGAATTCTAGACAGAAATAAAATATTTTTTCGAATATACTGTATATCTAAACAACGTCTTCCGGGACGCTCCTTAATTAGCTACGGCTTTGCGACTCCGCTGGCCCGCTGAAGTGTACTCACAACACCGCCTGGAGCTCATTAGTGCTTTATTAAGAGGAACTGTCAGGAGACTAAAGCCACCCACACACACGCACACACACACACGCACGAAAGACTGCTCGAGACACAGGCGTAATAATCCATTACACAGTAATGCTCTCTGATCGAGCCCAGCCACTTAAATCTGTGACACCTGGAGGACTCGATGAAGGTTTTCCTCATGAATGAAGCGAAGCCATTAGCTGTTAACTTTCTCTTTCTGTGTCTCCGTTTTTAGATCTCAGCTTCCAGACAGCGGCTCGTATTCTGGCAGCCCCTCCAGTAGAAGCGCTCAATGTAATGAAAGACTTGAGCCAGAATTTTCCTACGAAAGCAAGGTACCTAACGGGTTTGTCAAAATCACACACACGCAAACGCGCACACGCACGTGTAAATACACAGAGAGCGAAAGGAAGCGTCAGTGCAGTTGGCCTAATTTATCTGAGTGCAAAAGTACACCTACTTCATCAAGCAGACTAGCCGTGCATCGTGAATTCTCCAGTGGAGCAACTGGGCAACGATACAGATTCCATAAGCTGGATAAATTGCCTGACTTTAGAACAAAGGAAAAAAAAAAAAGTTCACACTGCAAGCTTTAATTAAGAAGCGAAAACAAATCCTGATTCACGCCCGAGGCTAGAGGTTATTAAAGCAAGACTAATCGTAAAAAAAAAAAAAAAAAAAGATTTATTACACCCCTCCCCGTGAGCCGAGTCCTCAACAGAATTTTAAAAAAGATTAAAAAAAAAAAAAGTTTTCGGGATGAGAATCATCAGGGAGCATACGGTACGATACGATATTATCATGTTATCTACAGTAGGTGCTGATACATGCTGTATCGCTATGCAAAAAAAAAAAAAGAAAGAAAAAGTATCACAATATTATAAATATCCCGATCCGATTTTGTTACAATTCTAATAAAACTTTATTGCACCACCTGTAGGATTATAGAGGAACTACAACATATCGTCAGGTTCCTAGAGCACCCGTTAATTGTGAAAAAACACGAATATTGTGGTTCATTTTTCAGCTTAATACATTACCCTTAATAAAAAAAAAAAAAAAAGGATGTAAAGGTAAACCCGTATACTGTACAGTACTGTTCTGCTGTGTCTCCTGCATTTTGAGAATGTAAAACACTGATGCTAACCCTCTATATGTACTGTAATTCATGCAAGCGTATTTTTTTTTACTGTAAAGTAAATACTGTAATAATAATTCACAATCCCAAGCTGCGTTTTCCCTCTCTGGTCACTTTCTGTTTTCTCTACAGTACTGAAAAATGTCTATAGTGTTAGTGTCGTATTTTATATGGAATTTAGCTAAACTTGGGTTAATATTTACGTTACAAAATTAGTAAGTTGTATTGTTCGCAATAGTTTAGCGTTAAAACTAGGGCTGCAACAACTAATCGATAAATTCGATAATTATCGATAATGAAATTCGTTGTCGATGAATGCTGTTATCGATTAGTTGGACTGCTCGCGTTACTGAGGAGCGCGACCACAAGATGCACAAATACACAAAGATACACACAGATACACAGCCGCTTGTGCAATGGAGGAAAAACGCGCGCCTATGGCATTATTTTCCTGGCACAATTCTGAGCGCGCGGTTTTGACATTTTGAGAGCAGTCCAAGCACTCCATGCTACGACTTCTCGATTCTGTACGCTGGCTCGACTTTGTCCAGTGTTACAAAACTGCCACAAAACCAGCCAATCACAGACTTCCACACACGGCTTCTGATGGGCTGTTCCTTCTCTATCAGCTGGCAATATCTGCAATTATTGTTAAAATGCTGTATTTTGCATACTCAAATGCTGTTATTTATTTAATTTAGAAAGAAACAAGTCAGCATAAGTGAGTTCATTCAAAAAAGAAATCCCCCATGCACTCCACAACAAGCAGCCACTATAACAGATGCCATCCAATATAATAAGAGTACAACAATTGTTTTGTTTTTTTATTTATTTATTTGTTTATTTATATTTTGGATATTTAGAGGAGTTTTGCTGTTCAAAAACAAACTTTGTCTTTTAATTTAAGGTTTAAAATGTCAAAATTAAAGATCATTAAACTCTTTATGTGGCTTTTGCATTTTTTTAAAGTTTAGTTTTATACATAACTAATACCCTGATTTATGGTTTTATATATTATAAGCAAACATCAAATTAAAGAAGCGTTTAGTTTTTATCCAATCAATCGGAAAAATAATCGCCCAACTAATCAATTATCAAAATAATCGTTAGTTGCAGCCCTAGTTAAAACATCACAAAAAAAGCCATTCAAAAAATTGTGGAGGATATTTGAGGTTTCCGCGAAATTGCAAGGATTTCTGTGGACAATTATTTCATTAGGTTCAAAGGCAAAATCCGCAAACGACTGAGCCCGTGAGCTCTGAACTGCGACTTCGCGGTTCATCGGTATTGCTAGCTCAAAACGCAAACATGTACAAATGATGATAATTTTTAGGAGTCATGACTCGCCACACAAAAGAATCATGCTACATCAGTTTTTACTCTGGATCTTTATTAGTTACACTACCAAATATCCTTAAATACCACAAGTTTTAACTTTTAGAATTTTTAAAAACACTTTTCAGCATTTTTATTTTATTTCCACTTTAAGCTGCTAGCTAGCTTTGCTCGTTTTAATCAAACTTCAATAACATGTTCATAATTTTCTCAAAACCCATTTGAGTTTGTGTATCTTTTTTTTTTTTTTTTTGTCTCTTCATGTCTTTACTACCTTTTATTACCTTTTCAGGTCCATAACCAAAACGGCAGTGAGCTCAGAGGTCCGTAGGGAGATCGAAGAGAATCAGAAGGTAGCTTTAATTTCCATTCCCTTGTCCACACTATGAAACATGAAGCCGTTTATTTTGAGGCGCTTGCACATTTTACCTTAATTGTCAGCCCAGAAGGAAACGGAGGAGAAAAATGAAGTAATCGCACTTCCTGCCGTCCTTCGAGGTTGCGCTCGTCGCGCTGCTTGTTAACGTCCTATCGGGTCGTTTCGGTATCGTTTGCTTCACACTCTTCAGTTTTAATCCTTACCCCATGAAACACTTCAAACGGTCATATCGACCTCTCGCATCGGCTTCTTCGTTAGCTAAGGAGAAGATAAACAAGTAGAGGAACAAACTTTCCAACTCTGGCATGAAGACGAAAAGAGTTACTTCACCTGTATTTGTATATTTTCTTATAACAGCACATCCTGAAGTGCTTTAATTTTTTACTTTTAACCTACAGCTATTTGCCAGCAAATTTTTATTTATTAATGGAAGTCACACCTTATTTATTAATTTTGCCACCATTATTAAGTATCGTTGAAACCGCAAAGCTCTTCATCATGAAAACTTGACAGCTTTAAAAAAAAAAAAAAAAAAAAAAAAAGCTGTATACCTGGACACTCCTTCCACATTGATCCTGAAGCAGAAATTAAGACAATTTCATCTATTGATCTGTCGACCCAGAGAGCCGGCAGAACTGAGCATTGAGGGTCTTTTTAGTTTATGAGGTCACAGTAGGGGGAAAATCTGATTTACTTGTTTTAAGACCCGGACAATAAAGAAAAAAAGGGACAAACTCGCACAATGTAGACCCAAAGTATAAAGGTTAATTTTGTGTAAAACGTCCTCTTTATCATACAACTATAACTTGGAGGTTTCTTCTAAATAAAAAGGTGCTCAGTATCCTTATGTTGCTTTTTTATTTAATTTTTTATTTTATAGTACTTTAAGGGCTCATTGGGACTGCAGCCAGGCGAGTCAGCTCTCTTCATTAACGGACTCCACATTGACATGGATGTGCAGGACATCTTCAGGTGAGCAGCAAATCTAAAACCTAAACCTTTTCGCATACAGCATTGAGTCTTAATTCGGAATCAGAACATTCAAAACTGACAGCAATTAATTTCCTTATAACGATCATGTGCAGTGTGCTTGATGTGCTGAGAAGCGAAGCTCGTGTCATGGAGGGCCTCCGGAGCCTTCTTATTGACTCGCCCTTCATCCACGACATCCTCAAACTGAACGTTCAGCCATCCGACTCCGATTACGCCGTGGACATCCGCAGTCCCGCCGTCTACGTAAGCTTTCTCTCTAACGTCAGTTTTTAGCGTCTTATTCTTTTTCAGCACATATTAAGTAGGAAACGGTGTTTGTCTCCGTTATAGTGGATCAATAATCTGGAGACGGACAGCAGGTACGCTTCGTGGCCCTCTAATGTACAGGAGCTTCTGCGTCCCACGTTTCCAGGAGTCATCAGACAAATCCGCAAAAATTTCCACAACCTGGTGAGCACAATGTCACTTTCAAGTTTTATTCAAGTAACACAAGTGTGGATGTTTCATTGTATGCATTCTACTCTACCTGAAATCCTACCTAAAAGGAGCCAACGACAAGGTCTAAATGACAGAATTTCAAAACTTTACTGAAAAAAATGTTTTAGTGGAGTAATTGAAACGGCCAAGGAACTGTCTATTGTATAAAAGTTCCTGCTAAAGAACAAGAAGTTCTATGTAAATAAGGTAATTCTGTAGTTTTAAAAACAAAAATTTGTTGCTAAAGTATAAGAAATGATTGCAAACGAGCTAGGAATACTCGCTTAAGGAAATAAAAATTATATCTGAAGAATTTGCAGTTCTAGCAAAAAAAAACTAGCTTGAGAAAATCAAAGTTCTATCTAAGTTAAGTTGAGTTCTAGCTGCACTGGAATTAGAACTAGAACTAGAAACTAGACCTTCTAGTTCAAGGGAATGGGAGTTCTTTCAAAAGAACTTAAGCTCTATGTAGAAAATGAAGAAATTCTAACTAAACAATCGTACATTTTGCCAAAAAAAAAAAAAGTAAGTTATAAAAATAATAAAGGGTTATGAAGAATAAGTTCTAGCTTAAGTATCAAAAACTGGACTTGAACTGAAATTTCAATAAAAGTAGAATTAAAAGTAGAATTTTTAGCTATAAAATAAAAAATTACACTACACTTATCTCTAAACAACTTGAAATTCTATTTAAAAGAACTGAAAATGTAAAATTACTAATAAAAATATAAAGTTGTAGCTAAAGAATTAGAGGTTTTAAGATGAAACTGATTGAGAATTTTAATGTCATCGTGGCCCATTATATAAATTATAATTTCTATTATTTGATGTGGCTAAAGATGTGGTTAGAGAAATGATGTGTAGATGGGTTCATGGCTGTGTTTTATTTATTTTAAATTGGTTTCTTTCAAGTCATTAATAAGATCTAAAATTAACATTAAACTTAAAAATTGTGTGCGCATGTGAAAGAAACAAGGTATTTAAACATGACCAAATACTGTATTGAATTTTACCACACTAAATGCTACATGTTGTGAAGAAATGCTCCAGCTTGTTAAATGAGAATCGTGTCTTATTTTTGTGTTCAATATTTATATTAGAAGGAAAACGACTGTATTTGGCAGTAACTCACAGTTTCATTCATTCAGTTTGATGCCAGGTGTCACTTTTTAATTCAACAAGGATCTATCATTAAACAGAGCAACATGGCTAAGTCTAGTTTAAGTCTGCAATACTGGTCACTTGTTGAACAGAGAATATTTCTAATTTAAGGCTAATGTTTTGATTTCTGCTTGTAGGTAATGATCCTGGACCCCACTCACGAGAGCACAGGAGAACTATTTAGTGTCGCAGAGATGTTCTTCGCCAATAACATCCCTCTCAGGTATGTATTCAGGTTTAGGTCAGGTGACGTGAAAGTCTGGTTTCGTCCAAACCAATTTTTAGGCTTTCGAGTTAAAGTGTGTACTTCTGTAGTGTAGTCAGTCTTTTGCACCCTCTTGCTCTTTTTCCTGGCCTCACTTCAGGATAGGACTAGTGTTCGTGGTGAACGATGAAGACGATGTCGACGGCATGCAGGACCCTGGGGTCGCTATACTACGTGCTTTTAACTACATCGCAGAAGAAGTGGACAATCAGGTGGCCTTTGACGCCATCATGTCGGTAAGTCGAATCTCAGCGACTGCAGCAAGTGGGAAATGAAGTTGGGTAAATCTACGGCTGTACGATTTGTTTAAGAAATATTGTGATTTAAACTGTAATATGTTACTATTAAAACTGTTAAAAAAATTAAAATTTTGCATTCAAACTGATTTATTTCGGCTTAAAGGAAGATAACAGCAGAAAAGATCTGATTAAGATAAAGTTTGATGATATTTGTCACCTCAAAAGTATTTAAAAAAAAAAACAGATACTTTCATTATTGACATGATTTAAGTTTACAAATTTAAGATACTTAAATTATTTACGTAATTTTACTTAACTGTATTTGTAATAACTGTAATAAATTGCGGTCTTTTGCGATTAAACAATTGCACAGATCCATATTGCATTTTTTATGTGATTAATTGTGTAGCACATGGCGTAATTTATAATTTTTTTTAATGATATTTTTTTTTTGTTGTTATTTATTTATTTATTTTTTATAAATCAGATGATGAACCGTGTGCCCAGTGGAGGGAAGCTGAAGGTGGAAGATGTGGTGGCCGTTTTGAAGAAACGTTATCCCTATGTGGAAATCAGCAGCATTCTGGGAGCAGATTCGGCCTATGACAACAATCGCAAGGCACAAAAACACTTCTTTAAAAAAAATTTTTTTTTTAATTAATTATTTTTTAAATTAAAGATATTGCTAATAATTATTTATATAGACATAAGACAATACTACCTTCAGCTTAATATAAAATTATAAAAGTGGCGGTCGTGTCAAACCGGGACTTGTCATTTCTAAAATTTCTCCAGAAAGAATCTGTGACACAGATTGAACATTAACACAAGACTTGGAAGAACAGATGAGACTCTTAGCTGCAATAAAACATTGCGAACGTTTTAAAGAAGGGTGTACGGTACAGACCAAAAGTTTGGACACACCTTCTCATTCAAAGAGGTTGAATTTGTATTATGGCAAGAAAAAAGCAGCTAAGTGAAGAAAAACGAGCGGCCGTCATTACTTTAAGAAATTAAGGTCAGTCAGTTCGACAAATTGGGAAAACTTTGAAAGTGTCTCCAAGTGCAGTCACAAAACCCATCAAGCGCTACAAAGAAACTGGCTCACATGCGGACCGGCCCAGGAAAGGAAGACCGAGAGTCGCCTCTGCTGCGGAGGAGAAGTTCATCCGAGTCACCAGCCTCAGAAATCGCAGGTTAACAGCAGCTCAGATCAGAGAGCAGGTCAATGCCACACAGAGTTCTAGCAGCAGACACACCTCTAGAACAACTGTTAAGAGGAGACTGTGTGAATCAGGCCTTCATGCTAGAAGATCTGCTAGGAAACCACTGCTAAGGACAGGCAACAAGCAGAAGAGACGCGTTTGGGCTAAAGAACACAATAAAGAAAACTCGCTGAATGAGAAGGTGTTTGAGAAGGATGAGAAGGAAACTTTTGGTCTATACTGTATGTCCGTGAATGATGAGACAGGACCAATCTTCCAGTGTACTGATAAAAAAAAAATTTTTTTTTTAAAGTTTCTCCCATGATGGGAGAAATAAATGCAGTTTTTACTCTCAGAACTATGTGTTGAGTCTCCAAAGTTCCAGTTTCCAGTGTTCTCCAGACTTGAACACCTTTCATACTTTTTACAAGTGATGTCTTCACCTCATGGTCAAGACATAAATGAACAAAAATTTTATGGTAATATCTGGAGACTCGCATAAGATAAATCAGCTTAGAAAGTACATTTAGTCCTCGACTTACGAACATCCGAGTTGTGAATTTCTGGAGATACGAATAATCACGTAAAACAATCAAGTAGCTCACGTATATTGTACAAATAAATAGACACTACAGGGCATCAGATACCAATATTTGCAGTTGCATACAAAATTCTCAGTGTGTAAGTGAATGTATAAAATGTCCAAGTCTGGTATATCGTACAGTACGTATGTGGGAAGAAATGAGTCGGCCTCATGGATTTCAGTGAATCAGTCTAGGAGCACGATCATAGAAAATGTCTGTCCTGTACAGCTATCCTGATGGTGAATAATCCTAATTTTGGAAAATCCTCAACAAAACGAAGTTCACAGTCCGATACAGTGGAAAACCGCTCTGAGACAAAATGAAGTTCGGGATTCCCCTCGCGATTTAAAGGCGCAGAGACAACATTAAATATTTGAACATATCTGAGATTTATTTTTGTGAGGGAAAGGGGACAGAGATTTAGTCAAGTGGATGCTTTACATTGTATATTCATTTCAAAAGTGTACAAGACTCACTTTTTAGGACTCGAGAACAAATCTGACTTACGAACGTGCTCCGTGAGTTCGTAAATCGGGGACTACCTGTAATGTGTACCAGTTTGCTTGATCACTAGCTTTCAAACTGTTTTAATCACAAATCGCTCTTTCCGATGGTGTAGGAAGGGAAGGCGTATCACGAGCAGACGGGAGTCGGCCCTCTACCCGTGGTCCTCTACAACGGCATGCCTCTACAGCCTGAGCAGCTCGACCCCGACGAGCTCGAAACCACCGTCATGCACAAGATCCTGGACACAACCGGTTTCTTCCAGCGCGCCGTCTATTTGGTGAGTAAGACCCTCTGGTACTGCGTCCACAACACGGAGAGCGTACGGCCACAGCACACAGCGATGATCCTTAATCGGTTATTTCTCCTCAGGGCGAGCTGGCAAGCGACCACGACGTCGTGGACTACATCATGAACCAGCCGAACGTGGTGCCGCGCATCAACTCGCGCATCCTGACCACCACCAGGAGCTACCTGGATCTCTCCAGCACCAGTCAGTTTACTTTTATACGCACAAATCTAATACGAGAACCAGAACCGCAGCATCGGGTCAAGGGAACCGAACAAATCACTAAACGTCTCGGAAATCTGTTTACATGTACACGGGAGTGTACGCGAGGATATTTATAAACTGATTTAATTCTTTAAGCAATTCCTCATTTATATATTTAGTGAAGTCAGAGGAGAAGGTTTCCAGCCTGGAACAGGGTTCAGTTAAAAAAAAATGTAAAAGGATTAAAAAAAAAAAATCCTGCATGATTTCTGGGCACTTGGGTAATATTTTAATACATAGCAGTAATTATTTTTCCTTCCCACTACATAATTTTTGCACCTCATAAAAACGTTCTCCTTACATATTCTTACAGCTTACTCAATTTGAAACACCGTGAACTTGGAGTGCTTGAATTTGTTTTTTGAATGGAATTACAGGAAAAAAAACAGCCTTCTTAGTGGGACAGATGTACTTCTGTAGTTAAAAGCTCATTCATACTTGCCGCTTATAGACACATGAGAAATGCTTTCTGTCCTGTTAAAGAAATAAATGATTAAATTTTATTAATAGGTATAATATTTACTTCTTCAGGTAACCATTTTATTGACGATTACGCCCGGTTCCTTTCCCTGGACACGAGAGAAAAAAACACAGCCATGGCTAACAGTCTGAACTACATGACAAAGAAAGGTAAAGCGTGAAGGAACCCTTACAGAATTCTTACAAATCTTTTACAGGTAAACCTTGGATTGCGAGTTAAATTCGTTCCGCAAGCATGCTTTTATATCAAGGCAAATTTCCCCTTAAGCAATAATGAACACTCAGACGATTCGTTCCACAACTCAAAAATATTCATATAAAAATAGTGAAAACAAAATATGAAGTAAAAATACTTTTAGAATCACTGATCTGTTGGCAAACCTCTTGAACAAGGAACCTCTCTAATGACACTTGCTTTTGCCTCCTTTTGAGGATTTCACGTAAATGTGAAGTTGCGTCGTCGTTGAGCTCGATATCACAGTACAATATCAGTCCCCACACATGAAAAAATGCACACACACACACGCACACGATCAGATGTGGCAATTGAGAATGCACGCTTTTTCCCACGAAAGGCCGCAATTTGTCTTGTGACCTGCCGAGAAATCCCTCAAGCAACATTTAAGAATTTAAATAAATGTGTTTTGCTTCACTGAATATCCGCCAGATGACGCATGGAAGGACTTTATCTAAAAGCCAGACCAAATACAACGAAGAATTGTGCATAATTAGTTAGCCTTAAACACTATTGTTTCCAATGCTGAAGCAAACATGGACATTTTTGTTTTTACAATAGATCTTTCATGATGAATGTGTATTTGTGCTTCATATTTAGTTCATACAAATGAAATAAGATTCCCTAAATCGTGCTTTAAAATTAAAAATAAAAAGTTTCTTATGTAGTTCTTGTAATGTCTTAACAGGGACAAAACAAGGAAAGACATGACAATGCCTCGGTTTAAATGGTCTTAAAATTTATTTAAGTTCCTGGTAGTGTTAACTTAGCAAATGTCCTGATTCATGAATATGTCTTATTGAACATATCTTCGTTAAAACGTAAAAATGTGTCCGCAAACGGTACACGCACACGGATGTTGACTAAATGGGTGATGCATGCGCACTGAGAGCGAGCATGGTAGACGATTACCCACAATCCCACAGCGCGTGAGAGAGAGAGAGAGAGAACCATGGCTCAATTGTGATCACATGACGCTCGGCAGACAAAGCGTATACGTACTACAGAACTTGTTTCAAAGGTGTTCCTCGCTCGTTTATCAAGTTAAAATTTATATAAAAAAATTTTTTGCTCGTCTTGCAAACTCGCAGACCGAGTTACTCACAATTCAAGGTTCCACAGTATTTGACATGTGTATCATAATAGCTTCTGAGTGATCTCTCTCTCTCTCTCTCTTTCCCTCTTGTTTCTCTTTTTGCTCTCTATGGTGGTGGGATTTTGTTTATTTTTTAATTATTTTTTTAAGGGATGCACTCATCTGGTAATTTTTCTCTTTATGATTTTTATTTATTTATTTTTTTGACTGGTTTGAAATCGGTTCAACCTTAATAACGCTAACGTGTTGTTTGTTTTCTGTGGCATGTCACCATACTGTAACGGCATGTTCATTAAATGTTAAACAGCATGTGCTTGAGCTTTACCCCCTCATCTGTGACACGGGTGACAAATAAAAGGAAACGTACTAATACTGCTATTAGACTAATATAGTTACTATAGACAATTTTACTAAACAATTTTAGACTTTTTCATATTAAGACTACTTGCACACTAAGCAGTCTAAAGCCACCGATCAATATCCTACTTGTTATGTGGTGTAGAAGAAAGTCAGAGGAAAATAGCTGGACTATAAACGCGTCTACAGAAAGTAGTACGTCTTTATGTATGCACTAAAATTATTAGAAGTGGCACATTAAATCTAAAACCGTCATTTGTTGATGTCAATATGTCAATTTCTTGATGAATATAACTACATGGCTGGTGTTCAAGTTAATCTGGGACTTGTGATAAAACTTTCTGGTGAAATGAATCGATTCATGAAAAAAAAAAAAAAACGATTCTCAAGCATAGTATGGTGATGAGACTCTTATCCGTAGTAAAAGACATTATTACTGCCACATCTCTCGTACAGTCCTGACATCGCTCTAAGTCATTTCCACACGTTTTGGCCATTAAAGGAGTTCCTGGGAGGCCGGCGTTTCAGACGTGAATCAGACAGGCAGCCCAGATCATGGCTCTGGTGAAAACTTGGAGAGAACTTTCTCCCCTGATGGTGTCCAAGCACTATCCAAGTGAAACGCTGAGATGAGTGCATGAGTGTCGCAGGGGATTATATCGAGAAATTTTGTTTCATAACTCTGTTCTGTTATTCTGCACAGTCAAAAGTCCCACTTTGACTTGAACGCACCTTGTGTTTATATATTTTAAGAGGGCTAATAGATTGGGTTCCTGAAATCCTGCACATGTCTGTGCGTGTGACGTAATCAAAGCTTGTGTCATACAGCGCATGTTTGTTTCCCCCCCCCCCCCCCCCCTCACTGTGTTTTATTGAGATGCAAATGAATGCATGGGAAATAAAAAAAAATGAAAAAAATACCGTCCGAATGTTTACAGACGATGGCGCGATCCGTCCCGTGACATTTTGGGTCGTCGGAGATTTCGATCAGCCAGCAGGAAGACAGCTGCTGTACGACGCCATTAGACACATGGTAAAATCTGGCTGTAGTGAGACAAAAGACGTTATTAGTTATTAGATTCCTGAGCACATTCTTTAAGTAAGGACTCATCTCATCTCATTTTATTTCGTTTTTTTTTTAGAAATCGAGTAATAACGTGCGCTTGGGGATGATCAGTAACCCAACGGAGAGTCCCACTAACGCGACCACGCTGATCTCGCGGGCCATCTGGGCCGCCATGCAGACTCAAACGGCCAACAACGCCAAGAACTTCATCACCAAACTGGTCAAAGAGGAGACGGCCGACGCCCTCTATTCCGGGACCAACATCGCTGACTTTGCTGTCGGGGTAAATAAAAAACAAACAGATAATTTACTTTACATTGCGTTGATTAACAATTAAAAAAAAAAATTTTTTTTTTTTAAATCCAAATTTAACATTATATTTAAAATAAAAGATTTTGCTTAAAATAAAGTTAGACAAAAATTCTGATTCTTAAACCTTTTTGGGTTATTTATTTATTTTAACATTTGAATCAATGTATTATTTAATTGTCATATTCCTAATTCTTTTAATAGCTTGAATTTTTTAATTATTATTAAAAGTTTTTTGACTAGACCGTATTCAATTCCTGCATCTAACCCCTCTAAGATTTTATCCTCACGATTAGCACAGTGTAAAATCTCTGATCTCGTCTCATCTCTTGCCTCCCCAGGGCATGGACGTCCCTCTTTTCAAAGACGCGTACGAATCTCCCAAAGTGGACTTCCTCTTATCTCAAGCCGCTTACTGCCGTGACGTCCTGAAGCTGCGTAAAGGCCAGAGGGCCGTCATTAGTAACGGACGGGTGAGTTATAATTAACCAGTCGGATGTGGGATGGGCGAGAGAGAGAGAGAGAGAGAGAGCATCTTTCTGAATCCCTTATCTAATTCTTACCCAGGTTATCGGTCCACTTGAGGAGGGCGAGGTGTTTAACCAGGACGACTTCCTGCTCCTGGAGAGCATCATCATGAAAACATCTGGAGAGAGGATCAAGAACAAAATCCAGCAGCTGGCTGTCGAAGAGGACCGGTAAAGCAGATTGTTGTTCCTTGACGTAAATAAGAGTACTTATCGAGATTAAACCATTAGTTAGTTGTACTGTAGCATTCACCTGTTGCTTTTTGGTTTTCCAGAGCAAGCGATTTGGTCATGAAGGTGGATGCGCTGCTGTCGTCGCAGCCCAAAGGCGAGGCCCGGGTCGAGCATGGCTTCACAATGGACAGACACAGGTGAATACAAACCTACAATTTTTTTTTTTTAAAATGTCCAACCAGGTAAACTACATTTATTTTAACTCATCACTATTTATTAGATTGCTTTAATAGTTACTATGCATCGTTCAGTGATGTTATGCGCCATGTATAAATCGTTATGCATGAATTCTCATCCATATAGGAAAAAAAAAAAATATATATATATATATATATATATATATTTTTTTAATCGTTTATTTGCTACTGCTTCCTTACAGCGCGGTAAAAATCTACCCCAAGGAGGAAGAAGTGTACTTCGACATCGTGGCCGTGGTGGATCCCGTCACCAGAGACGCTCAGAAGCTGGCCCCCCTTCTCTTGGTCCTCAAACAGCTGGTCAACGTTAACCTGCGAATCTTCATGAACTGCCAGTCCAAGCTGTCCGACATGCCGCTTAAAAGGTGACCGTCTGGCAACCCCAGCGTTCCGCGAATCCGCGAATCCGGCCATCGATTTAACTTTCCTCTTCCGCTCCGTAGTTTCTACCGATACGTCTTGGAGCCCGAGGTGACCTTCATGGCCGATAACAGCTTGGCTCTGGGTCCGATGGCGAAGTTCCTGGACATGCCCCATTCTCCGCTCTTCACCTTGAACCTGAACACCCCCGAGAGCTGGATGGTCGAGTCGGTGCGAACGCGCCACGACCTGGACAACATCTACCTAGAGGAGGTACCTGGACCTGCCAGGATGCGTAGGTTTAATATAAATGAATGAAAAGGTCGGAGCGTGGTATTGAAGCTTGTCGGTACTTTCCAGGTGGACAGCATTGTCGCGGCGGAGTACGAGCTGGAGTACCTGCTCCTGGAAGGTCACTGCTTCGACGTGAGCACCGGTCAGCCGCCTCGCGGCCTCCAGTTCACCCTGGGCACGGCTTCGGACCCGGTCATTGTGGACACCATCGTCATGGCCAACCTCGTAAGGGACGACTTGAACGATCTGCTGCATCGCCGTGTGTCCGAGTGTATGATTTTAACTTGTTTCTGCTTTTTTTTTTTTTTTTCTCCCAGGGTTACTTCCAACTCAAAGCAAACCCAGGAGCTTGGATGCTGCGGCTAAGGAAAGGCAGATCGGAAGATATCTACAAGATCTACAGGTAGGTGTGAGCAGTTTCAGAGTAGTGAGTGCGTGTGTGTGTGCGTGTGTGTGTGCGTGTGTGTGCGCGCGTGTGTGCGCGCGTGTGTGCGCGCGTGTGTGCGCGCGTGTGTGCGCGCGTGTGTGCGCGCGTGTGTGCGCGCGAGTGTGCGCGCGAGTGTGCGCGCGAGTGTGTGCGCGAGTGTGTGCGCGAGTGTGTGCGCGAGTGTGTGCGCGAGTGTGTGCGCGAGTGTGTGCGCGAGTGTGTGCGCGAGTGTGCGCGAGCGCGCGCGCGTGTGTGCGCGAGCGCGCGCGCGTGTGTGTGCGAGCGCGCGCGCGTGTGTGTGCGAGCGCGCGCGCGTGTGTGTGCGAGCGCGCGCGCGTGTGTGTGCGAGCGCGCGCGCGCGCGAATTTTAAACGCGTTTCTTTCTCCCGTAGTCATGACGGTACGGACTCTCCGGCTGACTCGGAAGACCTGATAGTCGTCCTGAACAGTTTCAGGAGCAGGATCATTAAAGTGAAGGTGAGCGTGAACGGTCTTGTTTATACAGTACACATTGTTGCCAAAAGTATTCGCTCGCCTGCCCTTCACACGCATATGTATGAACTTGAGTAACATCTGATTTTCAATCCATATGATGTTTGCTCCGCCCCCTTTGCCGCTATAACAGCTTCAGCTCTCCTGGGAAGGATTTCCACACGGTTTCGGAGTGTGTTTATGGGGATTTCTTTTGACCCTTCACACCGACGTTGGACGAGAAGGCGTGGCTCGCAGTTTTAATGCACTGGTTTTAATGGTCATGTTGGAACTGGGGGTTTGTTAAGGAACTCTTAAGGCTTCAGCCTACCAAGACATTTTTGGACGATTTCACGCTCCCAACTTTGTGGGAACAGTTTCAAGACGACGCCTTCCTGTTCCAATACCTTGAGCGGAGACTGCGAGCCACGCCTTCTCGTCCAACATCAGTGTCTGACCTCAAAAATGCGCTTCTGGAAGAACGGTCAAAAATAAGCACGCTCCTAAACCTTGTGGAAATCCTTCCCAGGAAAGGCGGAGCTGTTACAGTTGCGAAAGGGGGCGGGGCCAACATCATATTGCACCCTATGGAATAAGAATTAGGACGTTATATGCATGTGCAGGCAGACGAGCGAACACTTTCGGCAGTATTTGTGTGCATTCGTATAGTGATGAATTATTTGACTGTGCATTTTTGAAAAGCCATCGTGAATATTATTATTATTATTATTTTTAGCAGCTAGATTGCTGTGTTATCTGACTACTGTTATTTCCAACCAAGCTCTTGCGTAGTTTCTCAGCATTCCCATGAATGATTTCCCAGTGTGCCCCTAAACCACCTCCGCCGCCGATAATCAGATAACGAACCAGATTTCATTCTTTTCCTCAAGACTCTCTGTAGTTTTCCATTCCGTTCTACGCTGCAGAAATGCAATTTCCGCCCCGCGCGCCGAATTTTCTTAATAAACCCTCCTCGTCTCGGCTGCAGGTGCAGAAAAAGCCCGACATGATAAACGAGGAGCTCCTCAGCGACGGCAGCAGCGAGGTCGACTCGGGATTCTGGCAGTCCCTAACCAGGTAAACACTCCACGAGCCGGGTTCGATTACCGCCCGCGTCCTTTTTTTTTTTTTTTTTTCATTTTTCCGTGATTTTCCCAAACTCTCTTTCTCTCTTTTCCAGAGGATTCACCGGTGGCCCGAAAGTGGAGGAAACCAAGCAGGAGAAAGACGACGTCATCAACATCTTCTCCGTGGCCTCTGGACACCTGTACGAACGATTCCTGAGGTAAAGATCGCCGCAGCGAATCCCGGCGTCTCCGAAATAGATCTTTACGTTCCCGCCGAGCCGAGGGTCTCGAGCACGGCCGCTGTGTGATATTTAGAAATGGCACCGTGTTAGAATTTTTAAGATTAAAAAAGACAAGTCTCCGCGGGTGACATTTGCTTCTTTCTTTTCTTTTTTCAGGAATTATTATTTCCCGTCCCGTTTTTCAACGTCCGTGATCTTTAGACACGTCACGTCTGATTAGCGCCGACATTATCCTCGTTCCAGCGCAATTCCGTTTTTTAAGGTCATTTTCATGGATTTCTTGCTCGGTCTTAATGATGCCGCATAAACGTCCTGATCTAGGGTCAGTTTCGGATCTTCGGCTCGATCCGTCTCGTGGGAAATGAGATGGGCTGACCTACGAATCCGTGTTATTTAACAATATCGATTCTTTCAATGTTTTTTTTTTTTTTCCCCCCCTTTCTTTTCTTTCCTCAGAATAATGATGCTGTCTGTGCTGAAACACACCAAGACACCAGTGAAGTTCTGGTTCCTGAAGAACTACCTGTCTCCAACCTTCAAGGTGTGCAAGTTTATTGCTGCTTTAAAAAAATATATATATATATATATATATAGGAAATTAAATCAGCCTTATCAGATCAGAAAAGAGACCTCAACATGCTGTAAATCTACTTTGGCAGGAGTTTATCCCGTACATGGCTCAGGAGTACGGCTTCCAGTACGAGCTGGTTCAGTACAAATGGCCTCGCTGGCTTCATCAGCAGACCGAGAAACAGCGAATCATCTGGGGCTACAAGATCCTCTTCCTGGACGTGCTCTTCCCGCTCGCCGTGGATAAATTCCTCTTCGTCGATGCTGACCAGGTACCGGTGGCGGGTTCATAAACCCCGGTGCCACCTCGGGCGTGGCTCTCAGCCCTCAACTGATTAGATGCGTAATAAGAAATTCAGTTTATTGCAGGAAGCAACCGTGTGTAACGTTAAACAGAAAACGAGACACGGTGCGAAAATGCCTCTGTTTAAAGGCTCGACTTGCCTTACTTTTGACGCTTCCGCCACCTTCAGGCAAAACTCTGGAACTTCACCTGAGAGACATTTCAGTTTTGTTTGTTTGTTTTTGTTTTTTCCCACTTGTGCACAGAAATCCATTAATGTTTTAATTATTCTTTCGTTTCACTTTACTGACAATACTGAAAACTTTATAATAATAATAATAATAATAATAATAATAATAATATAAAATATATAAAAATTATATATATATTTTTATTTTATATAATTTATTATTTTTATTTTATAATTTATTTTTAAATAATAAATTTTTATTATTAATAATAAATAAATAAAATTCAATGAGTTCAATTGTCGTTCGATATTATCACCCTACCTCTGTGCTGATTCTATCACAATTATTACAATTTTATAAAAACCCTGATTCAATATAAAATTTTTTCCTTCATTTTGTTACAATTTGAAACCTTTAAAAAAAAAGTGAAATGATTCATTAGTAGCCCGTTTCTTACTACATTAGTTTTCTCCCTTAAAACCAAGCGCAGCATTTAAACAATACAAACTAACACAGACGTGTGTGGCTTTGAGATTGTGTGTAACGAGTGTGTTTGAGCTGATTCCCTCACAGAGTTCGTCAATCGGAGGCTTAACGCTCTTTTATGCGCAATGTTAATTAACACCCTCAGTTTTTGATTCTGTTGCGCCACTTGGAAGTTTCTGCGCTGCGGTTCTGTGTAAAATCGTTTACATCTGAGGCCGATTGGCCGATCAAACCCGAAAGCCAGGCACTTTTGCTTAATCGCAGATCCGACTGGTTCATGTCTATTATAAATGTAAAAAATTATTTCTAAAAAATAAAGTTTTGGAGTAAGTATGGCAATGTGTGGATCGGCAAACAAAAAAAAAAATCACGAATCGATTTTAGAGGGTTTGTTTTTTCCCCATCTCTAAGACGAAGTAAGTCGTTTCTTTTCTCCAGGTTAAGTTCGTTTAGGCTTCACGTCTTTTTTCCGACAAACCCCGCCTTCTGCGTTACGATTGGCTGTACAAATTCCTTCTCGTCTATGATTGGTTTGATGCTTTGAAATCGAGAGCCAATTAGTGCGCCTTCCTTTTTCCACTGAAGACCAGGAGGTGGCGAGTGAACATCCTCAGGAATACGGACCGAGGACGAAAAAACAAACAAACAAACAATTGGATCAAGTGTTTACACGACTGTTGAACAGGTTATCGAACAGGTTTACCTCTTTGGGGATCAGTCTATTCCGACTGAGGTGTTAAACATGCCATGTTTATATGTTACTGTGGAAACAATAAGGAGTTAAAATCAAGAGCTTTGATTAATCGGCGTGGAACTAGTCACGCAGTCTCGTTAACCCCGAGTCTTCCTCCAGATCGTACGCACGGATCTGAAGGAGCTGCGCGACCTGGACCTGGAGGGGGCGCCGTACGGTTACACGCCGTTCTGCGAGAGCCGCAGGGAGATGGACGGCTACCGCTTCTGGAAGTCGGGCTACTGGGCCAGCCACCTGGGACCCCGCAAGTACCACATCAGGTTAGGAGGCGGGGCTTCAGGACAAACCCTTTCACTAATTGACCTCGTCCTCGATATCGCTCAGGAAATGAGCTCGTCTTGTCTCCGTCTCTCGTTCCAGCGCGCTCTACGTGGTGGATCTGAAGAAGTTCAGGAAGATCGCCGCCGGAGACCGACTCCGAGGACAGTATCAAGGACTGAGCCAGGATCCCAACAGTCTGTCCAACCTTGATCAGGTGTGTGTGTGTGTGTGTGTGTGTGTGTGTGTGTGTGTGTGTGTGTGTGTGTGGGTGTTAGTCATACATCACCTCAGTCGTTTATATTTCCATTTTTGTTTTTTAATGTAATTTTTTTTTCTTTTTTCTTTTTCTCTCTCCACAGGATCTGCCGAACAACATGATCCACCAAGTGCCCATCAAATCCCTGCCGCAGGAGTGGCTGTGGTGCGAGACGTGGTGCGACGACGCCTCCAAAGCCAAAGCCAAAACCATCGACCTGGTACTGCGCGTTTCATCTCGGCGTGCGTTTCATCTTTTCTTCGGTTTCTCTCTCTCTCATTTATTAACACGTGAACGTTTCGTTTCCAGTGCAACAACCCTCAGACTAAAGAGCCGAAGCTCCAGGCCGCCGTCCGCATCGTAGCCGAATGGAGCGATTACGATCAGGAGATCAAGAGGATTTATAACAAGTTCCTCGAGGGACGAGAGAGAGGAGCGCACACGCAGGAAAAGCACACGCCAGTGGAGAAGAAAGAGACAGGTGAGCGCTCTCTCTCTCTCTCTCTCTCTCTCTCTCTCTCTCTCAGTCTCTCATTCACACATACTCGCGTGCGCGCACACACACACACACACACACACACACACACACGTCACCTACCTGTTTCCATGTCTCACCTTCCTATTGTTTTCCATTTGTTTTTAATCTTCTCTCATCTGTTATTTCTTTTTTTCCCCTTTTCCTCACTTTTCCTCTGTCTGTTCTGAAACCTCTTTTTCGTTCTTATTTTTTATTTATTTTTCTTTCTTCGTTTCTCAGCTCAACTTCTCTCTCTGACTCTTAATTCTTCTCTTTTCTCTTTCTTCTTTAGCTGTTTTTCCTCTCTCTCTCTCTTATTGTTTCACATTATTCTTTTTTTTCTCTCTGTATTTCTGGCTCTTAATTTCACTTTTTTCTTTTTCTTGTTTTTTCTCTCATATAAAGACTCCAAACTTTTTCTTTCTTTGTCTTAATGACTCTTTCTTTCTCTCTGTTTATCTCCAGTTCTCTCTCTCACTCTCTGTCTGACACAAAGTTTTTGTCCTTTTTCTTTCTCTTGTTGTTTGTTCTTCTCTATTTCAGTTGACATCTCTCCATTTTCTCTTGCATTAGTTTTCTCTCATAATTTTGTTAACTTTTTAAAATTTCTCTTACTTTTTATATTTTTTTCCAGTAACTTTGTTTCTCTCAATAGTTTGCTCTTTTTCTTGGTTTCTCCTAACTTAGAACTTTGCTTCTTTTCAGTTTAACCCTTTCTTTAATTTCTTTCTCCTTCCCTTTCTCCATTTTTCTTTTAGTAATTTTTCTCTCTGTTTCTCTTTTTTAATTACGCTTTTCGTTTTCTCTCCTATTCTCTCTCTCTCTCTCTCTCTCTTGCCTTCAGTCTCTTTTTTCTCTTTTTCAATTTCTTTATTTCTTTTTCTTCTCTTTCTCTCGTTTTTTATTCTCTTAAGGCCTCTTTTTTCTTTCTCACTTTCTCTTTCGCATTTTTCTTTCTCTCTCTTAATTTACTCTTTTTTTTTAGTTCAGTCTTTTTTTTTATTTCTCTCCTTCCCTCTCGCTGTTTCTCAGTGTTTTTTTCCCCTCATTGTAATTGTCATTGTAATCCTCACCTTCCAGCTCACCTGTCTCTCTTTTTTCTTCTTCTTCTTTTTTTCAGATGAACACATCGAGCTGTAGACGCGCTGCTTTCCACACAGGGACGACTGACTCTGTTTAAAGAGTTGTCTTCTTTTTTTTTTTTTTCTCTCTTCTTTCTTTCCTTCAAGTTTCTTTTTAAACAAAAAAAGCCTATTGTCCTGGAGCGGGGTCCACGTCGGCCGGCGCTGTGAAAAACTTGAACGGAAATGATTCAACCTCTGTCATTTGGGTGTGCGTGGGGCATGTGGCAGGACTGACGGGGAACAGGTGGAGAACCGATCACCGAGAACTACTGTGGAATTGTGGGAAATCGTGTATAACAGATATCACTGCCTTTCCTCTGAGATTGTTCAGAACCTGCCTGTGTGTGTGTGTGTGTGTGTGTGTGTGTGTGTGTGTGTGTGTGTGTGTGTGTGTGTGTGCGCATTCTGACTGCAGTTCCTGCTCACATATGGTGAGTGAGGAAAATCGACGTTATTCAATTTTTTTAAATCCATGGTTCAATAGGAAAGGCTAATTTATTCATCTCCCGTCCTGACTGCGCTGCTACTCCTCCAAGTTGCTGTTTTGCGTCAGACCGTCTGTTAGATAAATAATTATGAATTTATGCAAATTTAAACTTTTTTTTTTTTTATCTGATTGGATTTAAGAAATTTCTCATAATATGAACAGAACTTTATCCCGAGTTTTTTTTTTTTTCTTCCACGCTCTCCTCCTCTGCATCTACTGTATGGTTTTTAAGCAATTCAAGAACGCAAAGGACGTTCAGTTTAATTTGTAATTGGGGTGATATAGGATTAATTATGGGATGTGTAATTTTT
This sequence comes from Clarias magur, assembly GCA_013621035.1. NCBI lineage: Eukaryota > Metazoa > Chordata > Actinopteri > Siluriformes > Clariidae > Clarias > Clarias magur. Next base: position 570,987 of record QNUK01000351.1, on the reverse strand, counting down.
TTTTAAATAAAAGAGATGTACGATAAATTTGTGTGCAAGATGTACAGTAAATTTGGGTTTTGAAATTTGACTCACTGCCTGTTGTAATACGTGTTACAGCCACACGAGGGCGACATGCATCAACAAAGGTTAACTCTTCTGCTTTCTTACTGTATATAACACTGCTGTATATGAAGTGGATTTTGGTCTGTTTTTAAGAGCATTCCTTTTCAAGACACACACACACACACACACCTATAAATGGAAATGTGACTATAAAAATGCATCTTTAACCTGGCAAGGTACATGATGAGCTTTACAACATTAATATTCCAAAAAAAAAATCTTTGTGTTGTTTTTTTATGCACATTCCTAGATACAATTATACAAAAATACCAGGGTTAAACGACCCCACTTGCCCTCAGCATTGACCAACATCGTTGACTATTTTCCTCTAACCGCACATCCCCACGCTGATTTATCTTCACCTTCCTGATTCTGTTGAACCTTGTTGACGACAAGGTTGCGTGAAAGAAAGAAAGAAAGAAAGAGAAAAAAAAAACCCCCGACAAAACTACACCGTATAGTCCTGTTGATTTCTGTGCAGGGTGTGTTAACCTTTGAGATCCGTGACATCGGGGTGTTTGCCGGTGTCGTCTGTCTCTCCTGTATCGCCCGTCCTGAATGGGAACCTGATCGTGCTTCTGCGATGTCTGACTGTAGACGAGGACTCCGTTAGAGGAGAGATTCAATCACCTCGAAGTTAACTGAAAGCTGGCCTTTTTTTATTTTTTTATTTTTAGTATCAGTTGCAAAGCAAAGAAAAAGAAGGGGGTCATTTGCATGTAGATGACAGTTTGAGCAGGAATCCTTTCTCTCTCACGCTCTCACTAACTCTCATTCACATATAGTTACCATGACAACCTACCATTTATTTCTGTATGTTACACCCGGGCTGCTCGTTATTGGCGGTTTCTTTTTTTAAATCTCATCTTTTGGATGAATTTGCATGTAAATGACTTGCTGCTGTCGGTCTTTATCGTGTCCCTGCTCTTTTTTTTTTCTTTCTTTTTTTTTTTCTTCGCTGTCTGCATGTCTGGTCTTTGCATCCTCCTTTTCCTTCTCCATCTCTTTCTCTTTCTCACGTGCGAACCTATCATACAAAGAATTTGAACTTCCTGTTTATGGACGCAGCCTGTTCCTGACACTGGAGACTGAAAACTTTTGTTTATTTATTTATTTATTTATTTATTTTTTGCCGTCCAGCATGTCGACCGAGGCCCGTGCGTATGATGTCTGGCGTTACGGTTTCCCCTCACAGCGTGACACCGAAGGATTTCCAGCACAGCCCATATGGGTGAGACGGTCACATGTCCACGTACTGTACGACTGCTGTCCTAGCAAGTCAGTGGTCGCCATCTTCCGGCCAATCAGGCTGAAGAGTTCGACAGGCTGGTTTAAGTACTGCATCTGCTACACTTCAGTACTTCAATAGACTTTAAAGAAAAGCGAGTGCCAAGTCAGTACTTAAGTAATCTGGTTGGCTTTTGCTTCGGGAAAGTCTGAAGACGGGGTACACCATGCAGTGTAAAGGGAGACATGTTGGAGAGAAAGTGGGCGTCCCTCCTGTTGCTGGGGAAGATGCGATCTCCCGGGTGTCCTCTTTCTCTCTCTAAGTGTGTGTGTGTGTGTGTGTGTGTGTGTGTGTGTGTGTGTGTGTGTGTGTGTGGGACCGTCTGTCTCTCTCTGTCCAGATGGCAGCGGTCAGCCATCGCTCAGTCCGGAGACAGATTAAACCGCGCACCAAATAATAATGACCAATGGACACATCTGCTATCTCTCTCGCGCTCTGTCCCTCTCCCTCTGTGCCCTGGCATGGCTTTGATCTGTCTAACTGGACCGAGGAGCCACCGGGGCCACCTGTGCCCAACGCCTGGCACCTCAGTGGGAAGGACGCAGCGAGGAAAGCAAATGAAATCTACTGTACGAGTGTGGCTTGTTTGGTTGCCAGCTGGACCGGCGCTGATTATCTGATTTATTTTTTATTTTTTTATGACTTCTGGCTCGATTTGCGCTCAATTCTGCGACTATTAGGAAGCTGGTGCAGGAGGGATCCAACAAGAGGTATCCGTCCCCAGTCCAAACTGCTGATATCCTTGACTGAAAGGGACATCCTACTACTTTGTGTAAAGAAATCGAAGGACCGGTCAATTCTGTTGATTTAAGGTGTTTTGGGAGGGCGCTCGTTTTCAATAAATGATCGTTTCAGTTGTTGGATTTGTTACAGATGACAACACCCCAGTTGACAGATAGATAGATGGATAGATAGATCCAGGTCTCCCCTCCCCCCTCCCGCCCTCAAAATGTCATGTTCTTGCCAAACACTACAGCATATTTTATATAATTATGCTTCAGTCCCATCATCCTCATTCAGACCATCCATGGTAGTTTGTTCTTTGAGGAACTCGTGTTAAACACTAGGTGGCACTGTGTGTCCAGATTATGAATGGTTGTGCAGGTAGTCTTCCTCGAGCAGGAGATCGAACACATGGCAACCACCATGGCAAGTCATTGTTCTCAAGTAAGGATACACCAGCGCTATGTTAAAAAAAAACAAAAAAAAGTTGCCTTTGACCCCCAACCAATTCAAAGTAGAACTCCTCCTCCTCCAGGTCATGATCCTCTGGAAGACGGTCTTATAACAGCTCTTTTTTGCGTTGTGCCCGGTGGGCCCTCATGGGTTAGGGGTCCTGAACACCGGGTGCTCGCTGCCAAGACCCTCTTACACACCCCACCAGGGTGGAACCTGGTCTCCTTATTACACTATACATTTCTATTCGTTCTATTTTGAGTGGCAGTGTATTTTATCTGTCTGTACTTCTACGAGTTGGTTTTGTTTGAGGAGACTTTTTAACTTTTACTCCGCTCTAAGGTCCAGCAAATATCTCTCTACTTCTACTTAAGTACATTTCTGTATTGCGTTGTGTTACCTAACCACGCCAGGAACTTTGCCACCTGCTGGCTGCTATGCATAGTTGCGTGACTCGCCTTTCCTTTAAGACAAACCTACAGTAATAATGCAATAGGTGTTTGAAAATGAGAGCAGAGACGGATGCACACAGCGACACAACGAGCATGTTCACAAATGGAAAGCAGAGAGAGAGAGGTTTTTTTTTTACTATGAAAAAGAATTCTGTGAGCTAATACAAGCTCTGCACGTTAGATACTTGAAGGGAAGTGAGTACCTTCTGCACTTTTACTCAAGTACACAGGTAGATGAAGGACTTCTACTCATACTTGACTAATAATTGCTCTTGGGAATCCCTACTTTTACTCAAGTAATTTCTGTACTTTGCCGAAGAGACTCCTTCCATAAATGCTGAAAATGTGTAATAATGTTTTACGAAAATAATATTTAAATGACATTCTTTGCAAATTAGTCCAGACAATCGATTAAAATGTGTGATCTCGGTAATCACAGTCAAAGTCTATGATTAATCACAATTTTAAAATACTCAGATTTGCCTGACAAACTGGTTACAGGAAACATTATGCAGTTTTATAATACAGTGGAACCTTGGATTACGAGCAAAATTCGTTCCGGAAGCAGGCTCGTATTCCAAAATACTCGTAAACCAAATAAAATTTTGCCATAAGAAATAATGAAAACTCAGATTATTCGTTCTACAGCCCCAAACAATAAATACATAAAACTAATTAATACAACATACAAGGTAAAAATAAAACAAATTAACCTGTACTTAACATTTAAAAAAGAAAAAAGAAATCCAGACAGTTAGGTGTTTCCTTTTGTGCACGCAGGCGCCGTGTATTTGTATGTGTGTGTAGAATTAGCCCCCCGTCTCGTCTTAAACAGTAAAACTCCTCCTTGCTTTTTAAGCAAGGAGGAGTAACGTACACGATGCAAACACTGTTTTAACGGGGGGAAAAAAGAAATCTCTCTAATGATGCTCGCATGAGCGCATACTAATGGAATCACTGCTGTAAAGTAAAAAATAACTCAAATTACGCGTGTCAAAATCATTGCCTCAGTTGTGATCACTTGCCACTCGGTGTCAAAATAAGAGTCGCATGCGTGATACACGATACTCGGCGCTCGTAAACTAATACATGCTCGGTTTCCGATTAAAAATGTATTAAAAATCTTTGCTCGGTTTGCGGAACACTCGTAAACCACGTTACTCGCAATCCGAGGTTCCACTGCATCTCAAACTTTAACATGTAACGAATGTGGCAAACCCACCGAGGGCGGGGCATTTTCCTTTGAAGGTAGCTCGAGCACACAATTTTGGTTTTATCCAAACGTCCATCTCGAAGCTTTTTACTAATAAAACTTGAACACCTGATGATGTTTCCTCAGTCATCTTATTATCCATGTTAAACGTACCATTATAACACACAGTCGGCGCTGCAATTATGGAAAGCCATTAGGGTCAAAATAGTACTGCGTTAAACTTATTTACATGCATTAACGTGTTCACTTTGACAGCCCTAGTAATGACCTAATAATTACAATGTCGCATTGCATCGTTTGATCGATAACAAAACGTCAACAACGTTGGACAAAATCTTTCCGGCTTAAATTTTGAGTAGGTCATTCGGTGTGTATTTTGTAGCCTCTACTGTATGTCTCACTGCTTCCCAGCACCTCGTTGCACTTTCGCAGACTTTCCGTCGGTCGCCTTGCGTTTTGTGCGATGCTGTGTAGCGTAATCTCTCCGGGGAGCCCTGCACTAGACGGATCCTTAAGCCAAATATCCCTCGCACTTAATTAGCCAATCCAGCACATGATATATGAATCGTTGTGTGTGTGTGTGTACCACATATGTGCGCTTCTCAAATAAAGTGGGATGTCTGGCGAGTGATAAATTGGTTTGCAGCTGATTTACCAGGCCTTAACCGTTGCTGGTGAAAAATCAGTATTTACGCTCACTTAGCCGGGTCCGTGCATGCCTCTGTGATTATCGTATTATAACGGGCCACAGTTTGGGAGTCAGTTTTCGAAAGCTTCATACATTCCTCATAGAGATGGAGTGTTCGGATCATTACATCATTTTGGCTACAAATTACAAGACGTATGACCTCATACAGTCTATATCGCATGTGAAATGAGTTCCCCATATTAGTAACATATGGCTTACAGGATATATAGAGTTTTGGAGCAGCACGAATCTGGATTAATGTCAGTACGAGAATCTTTGCACTTAACTTGGTGAACACCTGACCGTCACATCCATGTATGCTTTTTTGAACCCCTTATTCCAGATAAAGTCCATTTTTGCTGCTATAAAATCCTCCCCTCTTCTGGCGAAGCTAGAACTAGATTTTCAAACGGGGCTGTGGAGATTTGCCCATTTAGCCTTGACATGTAGTTGGTGTTCCAGTTCAGCCCAGTGGTGTGCTGTGGGCTTGAGGTCAAGGCTCTGTGTAGGTCACTCAAATATTTCCATTCACCCTTGGACAACCATTTCGTCATGCTTAGATGCTCGGCTCGGGCCTCTTAGCTCCTCTGAAGGGAAAATGTAACACTACAATATGTACAAAAACTTTCCGTCCAGTTGCGCTTTTTTCCAGCTTTTCAGGAAAGAACCGCATGCTGCCGTGATGGTCACGTCCACGAGATTTTAGCCAAATAGTGTACCTTTATCTCCTTCAGCTGTCGGTGCTGCAAATATTGTAGTTTGGCCATAAGCAAGACAAAATGCTCTTGGCCGACGCTTCACCCTACAACGTGTAGATCGAGTTTCCGATCCTGCTGATACCACAGAAATTTCCTCTCAATGGACTGACGTAATTATAAAACAAATGGAGGTTGCGTAGAAGCCTCACTCGCCGTGTTCTGCACAAACACACCGAAACGATAAAAGCTGGATTTACATGCAACACCAAAACTGGGATCACAGACGGTATGAGAAATCCTTCCCGAAGGTCTTGAGGTTGCACAAATGACCTTGCTCGAGTGGCGCTGTGATAAAGTGCTCGCCCTATCATCCGGAGATCGCGAGTTCGAGGTCTAGAGACAGCTGATTGGCCGAGCTCTCTCAGAGCGGAGGGATGAGAGGTACTTGGTGCTCACACATTAATCACGACTCTACAGCCAATCAGGGGCGTCTGTGAGCTCACGCAAGCAGAAGGAGCGTATAGCGCTGTCTTCCCAGTGTGTGACTCCGCCTCCAACGGTGCGCGAGCGAGCAGTTCGAAAAGATGCGGTCGGCTGCCGTCACGTGGTTCGGAGGAAACACATGATAGTGTTCGGCCCTTCCGGCTGAGTGGTAGTAGTAGCCTTAATGTGGGAGCGCCCCCTAGTGACGGGGAGGAATTGGACACGACTAAATTAGGGAGAACTTTGGGGAAAAAAACCCCAAAACAAACAAACAAAAAAGACCTTGCTCCCTTGGTTCAACTTGTCATATTACGTCCCACTTCTTCTACTTCTGCGATTCCATGCATATACAATATGTTTAGACAGATGTCCATAGATGGAATAGTAGCGCTATAAAAAAATGCCAAGTATGTTTCTTGACATGGTGGGTTTCAATAAAGTAAACCCCAGACCATCCGTTTCAAAAGGACCAGATATCAGTTCTCTGCATACTTCCCCTGCTTTAGAAGTAGCTTTTAAACTTCATCAACTATGCCAAAGCGGTGTGGATCGAAGGCTAGCCTGTCTCGTCCCGGTCCCACAGAAGACCTACCGTAGCTCTGGTCTCATTAATCAAGTTTTCTTTTATATCATGTGCATGGGCCAAGATGTTAGCAGCAGATCCTTTAAGTCTTGTAAGTCGTGAGTTGGAGCCTCCGTGCTTTAGACTTGTTTGTAGAGCACGTACCAGAGATGCTCAATTAAATTGCGATCTGGGGAATTCGGAGGCTGAGTCAACACCTTGAGCTCTGTCACATTACCCAAAACATTGCTGAACGATGTTTTCAGTGTGTCAGGGCGCATTATCCTGCTGAAAGTGGCCACTGCCAGTAGGGAATACTGTTCCCATAAAGGGGAGTACTTGGTGTGCAACAATGTTTTGGTAGGTAATAGGTGTCAAAGTAACATCCACATGAATGGCAAGATCAAAGGATTCCCAGGAGAACATTGCCCAAAGAATCACACTACCTCTCCTGGCTCCATAGCTTCTCTAGGTAAGTGACCCACATGTACCCGGCCATCCACAAGATGTAAAAGGAAATTGTGATTCTTCAGACCTCTGTGCTCCATGGTCGAGTTCTTCATGGTATATTGCTTTTGATGGTGGACAGGGGTCAGCATGGGCACTCTGCCCGGTCTACGCAGCACCATACATGGCAAGCTGCGATACACTGCACTGACACCCTTCTATCATTAACTGTTCAGCAATTTGTCCTACATTAGCTCTTCTGTTGGACTGGGCCAAGTGGTCTCCCCATGTGCATTGATGAACTGAGGATCATGGTATCCAAGGCTCATCAGTTGTCCCTTCTTGGGCCATTTTTTTTTGTCTTTGGAGATACTGACCACTACATACTGTATCATGAACACCCCATACAACCTTTTTGGTTGACAAACCCTGGGACCATTTTGGAGTTCATCTCCCCTGACGCAGCTGTCAAACCATTACAAGCTGAACTTTAAAGCACCTCTGCACCTTTGCATTTGCCTTGAAGGACACCCTTGATTCCTCTGAAGGTGTTTACAGTAATGTGCTAAACGTTAAGCTGTATTGAGCAGCGTCTGTGCAAACTTGGCATCATTTTCTAATTATGGTCGAGCGCAGCATGGCGGTAATGCATCTGGTTTGTAAACTTGCCTAAAAAAAAAAAAAAAAATCACATTATCATTGATTGACACTTTTCTAAAAAGCCACCTTCATCGATTAGCACTGAACGAGGACGCTTGAGGTGACACGGTAAACAGCCTCTGCAGGTGATCGTCACCCTTCAGCTTGGGTTTAATGACTGAAGAGGTTTAATCTGAATTAGCAATCACCACCGTCCCCCCATCTCCCCACACACACACACACACTCAACAAATCACTGCCATACCGGCGCCCGGCACAGTGCTTCCTTGAAAGCGGATCGATATTCCTAACTCGGCCCTCGGCGTGTGTTCGCACGCTCCTTTCGCTCCCTTTGCCCCTTCATTCTTGCCTTCTTTTTCTCCGAAGAGGTGTAAGCATAATGACTCTACCCGGCCTGCTGGCAACACAAACGTTTAAGGCACTCAAATGAAATATGGATTTTCTTTCTGGACGTTCATCTCGGCTCCCAGGTGAGGCGTGTAGCGTTTTCTGGGTAGCTGACGTTTAAGTTTACTCGGCAGAACAAGAGCGGTGATAGAAAACAAGCAAAATGAGGTTTTAATGGATGGTGTTACAGCGCAGGAGGCTGTTTTTTTTTTCAGTACAGTATGGTGCAACTCAGCATTACATGGCTTCTAATGGCTTATGAATGCCTTGTGCTGTCTTAATATATGCTCTGCTTTATTCTTTTAGAAAAATATATATTCAAAGAATAAGCAAAAAACAAGTCGTACATAAATCACGCATCCTTATTATTTGCTGACCGGTTTGAAAAACCTAATATTATTTTGGTTTAGAAATGATGAGAGGAAATGTTATAGGATGTTCAGCTTGGACAACTTCTAGACGGTTTTATGCACTCAGTAAGAGGCCCAGTCTTAGTCTTTCGCAAGTCTACAGCTTACTTTGGAGAGTTAAGCAGAACAATGTTCCGACATGCTTTCTGATTTCATTTGCTTTCACTATTTATAAACTGACATATAGATATATAGATAGATAGATAGATAGAACGCATGCTTCATATTCCGACCTGATGTTCAGACCACGCACTCATTGTGAGTGTTGCGGTGTTGATTAGATGCCGCTCGTGGACGTCTCTTCCCGGGCTAGGAACATTTCACTAATGATGCTTTCATTCTTGATTTCCCTAATGGACATTACATTCTCTTTTTTGGCTCCTCTGAGACAGACGTTATGATGATTTAAAAGATGTCTGCTGGGAAAAGCGGTAGCCAGGCAGACGCTGCGCTATAAATCATTGCTATACTGTAGTTTGGACTGAGTGGTGGAGTAGATAGAAAAATAGATGGACAGACTGATGGACTTGATTGGAAAATTGTTAAAACTTGCACAACCCAACTTATATAAGACTTCTGGAGGGGAGGGGGGGATGGGGGCATACTTCCATCTATCCTTGGCTGAACGACAGCATTTAGAGCTGTGCCTGAGAAGGGTATATACTGTAGTTTTATGGGTTAGGTCCTGGTACTTTCATGGCTCTTGCAAGAGCTGTATCAGGATTTGCTGGACAGATTATACACCATGTGGACCATCTTACCCAGAGGTGTGAAGTAACCCGACGTTTACTGTATATCTCATTACCTGCACTTTTAGTTTTATTTGAGGATTTTACATTTACTCCATTCGCACGTACAACAGAAATCCGTGCTTTTACTTAACTACATTTCCGCGTGACGTTGCATTACAGTACCTAATGATTCCGATGCATCGCATTTGTTGGAAGGTAGGTTCCCCGACCTATTACCGTTCACAGAGCGAGCTCCATAAGTACTGTACGCGGTTTGGATGGAAGAATTCAAAAGGCCGACACTGAACCCAGACCTCAACTCGAATTAAGCTGCAGCTCTGACCTCACTCCATGCCTTCTCACCCACCATGAGAGCCTTCTCTTGGCAATATGCTGCTCTTGTGGCTGAGTGGGAACAAACCACTGCAGCTACAGTACAAAGTCTGCTGCCAAGCCTTTCCAAAGAGGAGCAAGTGGACATAGTCTGTAATAAAGTCATTATTAATAATGCCCGATGTATTGCAGTGGGATGTTCAAGGACGCTTTAGAGTATGATGCTGATGTATTCACAAACTTATCATCCATATCTCTCAGACATCTTGGGAACATCTAAAGATCAGGGAGGAGATCTGACCTTAGCAGACCATATTGAAGAATGAATGAATGAATGAATGAAGTGTCACCACCTCATATGGCACATGGTCCAGTGTGGAGAGTCGTATTTTACTGTAAAGATGGGTATATTTGATCTTAAACACATCTTACCCTCCACGGATTTCATCGCCATCTCAACTGTGATTCTGTCACTCGACTATCACGACATACTGGATACGTTGATGGGAAGACGGGAAATTCATCTCGGCTTCCGTGACGTTCAAATAATAAAGATTTTTTTTTAACGCAGTCGAACGGCTCTAATTTCAGTCGCTGTTTAACTTTCAAACTTAATGACGTATCCTTTGAAGTCTTGCTCCAGCTTGCTGGGAGTGAGCTGAATTCGGCATTAAGAAGAACACGGGCGTGTTGTTATATCTTAGTGTTGGGAATCTTTCCATCATTTTTATAACAGACATTACCAGGATTGTTACACAGCTCTATGGGATATATTAAATATCATCACAGCTGTTTTAGGTACATCATTTACAGTTTATTCCACAAAATGCTCTCTATTTCTTTAAATGAAGAAGGTGTGGAAATGGCTTAGAGCACATTTCAATTTTTGAGGCCAATTAGCTGAAATGCACACGTTCTAGTTCGTTAGTTGCTCATTAAGTGCACTTCATCAGAAAACCGGCTAATGAATGATTCCCTTTAAAACGCCCTTATGTTCCGACTTTTTCAACATTATTGCTCTGTTAAGGCAGCTCGTGGCTCCATTAAAAACCGTGCTCACAATCTAGTGAGCGATAGATCAAGCTGGAGAGGAAAGTGTTACATTAAATGTGATTTTAATATAGGATGACTGCAAAGCAAACCACGACGTTTAAATCACGTGCGCCCGAAATCACGCGCCCCTATTCCATCTTTTTAAGTGGTGAGAATGGCTCGTTTTCACATTTATAGGCAGTATTGCGCAATAATCTCAGGGAACCAAGATTCATCCCGGCTCAATAATGGAGTAGTAAAAATAAAACTGCAACAGAGTTTGAACAGAACAAAAAAAACAAACAAACAAAAAAACATTGCATAAGACTTTTTCAAAGTACGGTGATTCAGCCAAAGTCCACTCAATCAAATTCCTATTCAGGGTACGGCATCCAGAATGTGCAATATTCTCAACATGAAAGAAATGTAACAAATCAATACATTTGATAAGGAATTAATTAAAATAAAGTAACAAAAATAGATGAACCCATGAGACAATATGTCACAAAACCAAGATAACTTAATCAAAATATGAATACATGTAAAAATGGCAATTTGTAATCATTTTGAAATAGGACAATGTAGCAGGAACATGTTGAGATAACAAGATATTCGCAGAATAATGGGACAATATCAAAATAGGGGAATCATAATGTTGAAATAAAGAGAGATTGTCAAAACAGGACCCTGACATAATTTACATTACAGGATGTTGAAATAACGAGACGAAATCAAAAGCTGCTAATCGTTAAAGATTAATTTGAGCTCATGAAATATGATCATTTAGGGAAACAAGAAAAGAGCCTGAAATCATGATTTGTTTTGTTTAAATAATGAAATAACAACAGGTGAAAAATAATGAGACGTTATATTGAAACAATCATAGAATTCTTTTTAAAGAAGTTGCAAGTTAGAAAATGAAAGTAATTGCATATTGACAGATCAAAGTAATGAGATTATAACTCAAGATAGGGAAAACACACACACACACACACACACACACACACACACACACACACACATTATATTGCTGAAAGTATTTATTCGTCTGCCTTCACATGCATATGAACTTGAGTAACATCCAATTCTTTAACCCACAGGGTTTAATATGATGTTGGCCCCGCCCCCTTTTTTTGAACTATAACAGCTTCAACTCTCCTGGGAAGGCTTTCCACAAGGTTTAGGAGTGTGTTTATGGGAATTTCTTTTGACCATTCTTCCAGAAGCGTTTTTTTTTTTTTTTGATTTTTCCCCGATTTTCTCCCTAATTTAGTCGTGTCCAATTCCTCCCCGTCACTAGGGGGCTCCCACATTAAGGCTACTACTACCACTCAGCCGGGAGGGCCGAAGACTATCACGTGTTTCCTCCGAACCACGTGACGCCAGCCGACCGCATCTTTTCGAACTGCTCGCTCGCGCACCGTTGGGGGCGGAGTCACGCACTCGGAGGACAGCGCTATCCGCTCCCTCCGCTGCGCGAGCTCACAGACGCCCCTGACTGGCTGTAGAGCCGTGATTAATGTGGGAGCACTATGTACCTCTCATCCCTCCCCTCTGAGAGAGCTCGGCCAATCAGCTCTCTCTAGACCTCCGGCTGCGAGAGGTTACAGCACCACCCGGGATTCGAACTAGCGATCTCCGGATGATAGGGCGAGCGCTTTTACCACTGCGCCACTCGGAGGCCCCCCAGAAGCGTATTTCGTATTTTTGGATGAACAAACTCGTTCATCCATCTCTTTATGGACTTTGCTTTGTGCGCTGGTGCGCAGTCATGTTGGACCAGAAAGAGGCCGTCCTCAAACCGTTCCCTGTGCATTAAGAGTTCTTTTCTCTGGAAGTAAGGTTCCGAGCCCAACTTCTGAAAAACACCACCACACCAGTTCCAACATGACTGGGCACCAGTGCAATATAAACCATTCAAACACCTTCTAATTCCGTGCTCTTTCCTGATTTGTATTTCTTTGAGTGCAATCCAAAAACCATCCAAAGATGTTTAATGATCCCCGCTGACCTGTTGATATTGAGATGTACATCTGCTACTTCTGCTCTGTAAAGCTTCATAACGGCTCGAATCTGAGGTGCTGGTTGTTGATCGGTGATTTCTGAGGCTGGCTTTCTGAGGCTAAATGATCTTCTCCCCTGCGGCAGACGCAACGTTTTGGACTTGTTTTCCTGTGGAGATTTTTATGAGAGCCAGTTTCATCATGGTGCTTGATGCACTTTGACACAATACTGTTCTTGCAAGAACTGTTCCAGAACAGCTGACCTCCGTAGTCTTACGAATAAAAACTGACTGCTGTTGGTACTTAATTACCCAGAAGTAAGCCAGAAGTGTTATTTCAAATCCAAATCCAAATCCAGTATTGTTCTGGAATGTACCAAATAAACCCAAACTTGTGTCCAAACTTTTGACTGGTACCGTATATACTGTACAGTACAGTATGTAAATGTATGAATGCTTGATGGTGACGACATGGTTTGTTAGCGAATCGTTATTGCTCGTCATGTTCAAACGGTATGATCCTGTGTCATTTAAATCAGTCATTAGTGTACAGTATATTTAATGAAATGAAGGTCCAGGGATTTTATCTGATACCTTGGACTTGTGTGCTTTATCCCATCGAAGATAATTTCAATAAGTGTCAGGACTGGAATGAATGCAACAGATTGAGGACTTGGATAAAAAGGAGAAGCCAAAAACCACCCGCTAATATGCTTCAGACGGAACCACGATCACGATTTAATTAGTTTTGAGGCACTATTTGGTGATTATAAGTGGTAAACAGAATACAATCCATTATTCATTGTTGACACGGATTCATTAGCGAGAATCCTGCAAATGAATGTTGAATAAGTACACACCATTTGGGACGCGGTAAGTTATTTGTTTAGGCAGGGAGAGTTCTCGTTTTTTTTTTTACGAGGTTTGCATCTTTTGATCTTTTTCTCAACTTGTGCACATTTTAATTGTGGTTACATATTATTAGCAGTTTGTTTGTTTGTGCTTTTTTAAAAATTTTAGTTTATTTTTATAAATGATGTTACACTGTACATGTCTCATTCGTTCACAGGAAACTAGTGCGCTAGGATTTCAGTAGGTTAACACCCTTACGATCTTGTGTGGCGAAATGGTCCATCACACATTCGTGGCCGTCTGAAATGGGTCATTGGAAACATGGGTCTTCCAAGAGCCGAGGATTTCGTAGTCCCTATTATTACTATCTCTAATAACCCATTCTCTCCCAGATGTCAACACCCTGGAGGATAATGGCTGATGTTGCTTTAAAAATAGACGGTCCATCGGAGGGTCTATTTATAGTCCTAGTTTTAGACGAGGAGTTTTATCTTCACAGACCGAAAGGTTGTGCATCTAAAACATGTAATTTAAAAAAGATTATTGAACTACATTTTCTTATGTTCATACTGGACACTTTACTAGCAGTGGCAGAAGACCACATGGGGTTTCTCGCCTGTCAGCCAAGAACAAGTCCAGGCTCACAAAAAAAAAAACTGGACACTTGAAGATTGATACAGTAGAAGGAAAAAAAAAAAAAAAGGCCAGGCCAGGCCAGGCAATGCTTTTCCAATTTTCACCTATCCACTTTTCATTAACCGGTGAAGAAAGCAGTCTGAGTGTCAAGGTGTTCAAGCTTGGAACCCATAGTGGACTTTTCTGCTGTTGTAGCCCATCAGAAGAAAGGGTTAAGTGAGGGCACTTGAGTGACAGGGGGCACTTAAAATGCTAGGGCAGTTGAAAATGAGTTGCCTGTGTCCAGGCTTTACGTTTTTGCCACCTCAAGGTAAGACGAGACAACCCTCCTGAGATGATTTTCTGCCCGCCATGTTTGCTACGAGTGATCATTTCAATTCCAGTAGCATCCGTCAGTTCTCTTACAACCTTGCCCATCAGCAAGGTGTTTTCACCTTCATCTGGATGACATCCTGACATGTATTACTCAAAAGTGTCATTCTTTTAAATAATAATAATCATAATAATACAATTTTAATCGTTCACAATTTTCCCACAACAGCACGTTCTTTTGGGTTTTATTTCTTTGATATTCTTGCTTCGGTGTGAATGGCACGACGTTCAATGGCACGACGTTTACTGTTGCATTTAAAGTGTATTTTCTCCTTTTGATTTCCTGATCTACCCCAGGTCTCACGGTGGCTGTTGGGGAATTCAACGAGCTGTTATCCAAATTTCCCCAGGACTGTTTAATCAGTGCCGCCCTTCTGTTTTCATTCGCTGAACACCTGGGCTCCACACAACCTGCGCCAGCTTTGGAGGCAGCTCATCATTCTCAGCTCATCCAGGAGCATATGCATAACATTGACTCACAAGTGAGTGCTTACCAAGTAATATAGACTTCCCACTCCCACGTTCGGAGAATTTCCCCGTGCCTCCACCGAGGCTTGTTCAGCGAATTCACCTGACTAGCATGGACAAAGAATTCCTGTATATGGTCAGGTGGGTTGAACAGGAATTGTGAAAGGAATCGGAATGAAGTCAAGTAGTCAAGCAGGCCTTTTATTGTCATTTCAACCGTTTCTAATTTAGTACACGGTGAAACGAAACAACGTTCCTACAGGACCAAGGTTTTAACAATACTAACGAGCGAACGGAGAAACCTAATGCGCTGACTAGCTGAGACGAGACAGATTGACATTTAGTCCTATACAAAAGAGACAACTTAAAGTGCATGTGCTAATGTGCAAACAAGCAACAAAGTGACAACATGACACATTTCAGTACATCGAGGTGACGGGAGGAGGAACAGTAAACATTCCGTGTAAGTACAGTAGCAGCGAAAAATAAATAGAAACGAGTTTTGTGCAAATAACAAATAATTAATATTGTGCAAAATAACAATTACAGGCTGGTGTGAACAAGTGTCAGATGGTTGTTGATCAGTAAAACCTGGGATCATGATGGTGTAGTGGTTAGCACTGTCGCCTTGCATCTCCAGGGTCCGGGTTTGATTCTCGCCTTGGGTCTGTGCTCATGGAGTTCGGATGTTCTCCTCGTGCTTGGTGGGTTTCCTTTGGGTACTCCAGTGTCCTCTCACAGTACAAGACATGCAGATTAGGTTAATTGGTTAATTGGTTCCCAAACTGCCCCTAGTGTGTGAATGTTTGGACAGTAAGTGTGTGTGTGTGTACCCTGTGATGGATTGGCACCCCATCCATCTACTTGAGATCATCTCCAGGACCCCCCGTGACAGATGATGAATGAGAGTGAGTGATAGTAAAACCTTGGTCATGAAAGACCTGACTTTACTCTTAAACAATATATTAAAATAATATATAATAATAAAGACACATCTACAGTTCTGGAGTTGTCTAGTGATTTATGATTATGGGGGCAGTGGTCCAGTAGCTCAGGGAGTTAAGGCAATCAGAAGATCAGTGCATCAAGCCCCTGCTCCATGAAGTTGCCAATGTGGGGCCCCTGAGCAATAGGCTTTTAACCCTGTCCGCTCCGGGGTGCTACATTATGGCCGACCCTGTAACGTATGTGTCAAAAAAAGTCTAGATGAGTGTGAAGGTTCAAGGTTAGATAACCGTTCTAACCTTGAACACTTGTTCTGTTCTTCTCCCTTCATCTACTCACAGTGCTGCTGTTTGTTCAGGATGTCCCCACCTCATGAAGCACTCAGGCATCAGATTGATTACTTGCTGTAATGATACTTTAGATAGTTATGATTTCTCCCCAACGAGCTCATGATGTAAGACAGCATTTCTAGGATATTCTGGACCATCCCTGGTACTGCATGCCTTGATGTTTCTACTTAATTAACAAACCCTTTATTGGAAATCCTACAGTATCTGACCATCACCGGTTTACGGTCCGACCTGATTCATCCTGACTCTCTACTTCTGCTTGTCAAGGTTCATTTTTCATCCCGCCTCTGTAGTGCTCATTAGGGATCTACATTCAGATGTCTTTGAAGCTGCTTTTTGTCTATTGTTAAAAAAGTGCTATATGAATAAATCTGAGCTGGATTAATATATGCGTAGTGATGAGAGGATGTGGGTTAAGGGGTTTTATTTATGAGCCCAGCGGTTGCACTCTCCGAACCTAAAACCTTAACCACGATTATAATGAGGAATGTTCGAGTTAAAGCTGGACTTGATTGTCAGGAATATCAGAACTAAGAACTATATGAGAGTTAAAACTCATTTTATTTGATATATATAATCCCATGCTACACTTGTGCACTTATCCCAGTGTTTTACTAGTGCTTGAACACCATTAAGGTAGATACAGGAAGTCCCCTACATACGAACGAGTTCCGTTCCGAGAGCTCGTTCGTAAGTCGAGTTTGTTCAAAAGTCCAACAAACATTGTCTAGGTACTAGGATACTAACCCACTGTATAAAACTAACATGTTCCATGATCTTGTCCTCGTTTTGTCGAATCATGCCGATGGTTGAACGACCTCAGTCCGGGTTTTGTGGCCTTCTTTAAAACGTTCGGACCTTTCTATAGTTTTACTGCGACTACGAGTCTCAGCACTGTACTGGGCGTGAAGGCTTCTATAAAGGGCAAGTGGTTTTACGCCTTCGTTCATTTTCAATCAATGAATTTCATCTAAAATCCTGGTTTGACCCTCCTTGTTACCCCTTCCTTACCATAAACCGTAATTGTTTCTGAACAAAAGCACTTGAAGGAGATATAGTATGAAAAAGAAATGAACAGTTACTGTACCAGACCTTAAATTTGCGTCGGATCAAAGTTTTTGAAAGCAGTCACGCAGCACAGCATCCTTACAGAATTAATAAGAGCAATATTATTGCTTGAAGAATCTCCCCCTCGCCCTCTCCTCAAAATGAGCCTGTCGGACCAAGGTTAGGAATGAGGAATGCATTTTGAGAAAGTGCTCAGCTGGTATGTAATAAGGCGCTATCAGTCGGTCATTTGTATTGCGTACATATCTCTAAGGCCAGATTTGAAGGGGGAACGATTTCATCTGCAGTATTGATCGAGCCACCAGGAACATTTCAAAGAGGTGTATTACATGCATTTGTTTCCCATGCGCTCAGAAGCCTGACAAGGGAAATAGACTTTATGAAAAAGCACTGAAATACTTCTTTATACACTGCACATGACTTAAACCAGGGAGGACAATGGCTTCTGGAAAATCTTCAGTACAGATTCCTCATGTATTAACAAGCTGAGCTCAGAGATTTCTCCCAGCGAAGCAGAAATGTCAGTTGTAAGATAAACAGCGACAGACAGATCTTTGGAATATCTGACAAACAGCTTGCATATGGTTTCCTAAGACAGAGGCGAATATTGATAGTGAGACGAAAAAAGAAATGGTGTTTCTTTATAGAGTTTTGAATTCTGTCTTGCAGATTCAATCACAGCTGATTTCTATTTGCAGGAAATATTTTAAATGAAAAAAAGAAATAAATTCAATGATGCACAGATAGATAGATGAATTTGTTGTAAAAGAATTAAATACATATGTAATCTCACTCATCACTCATCATCTATACCGCTTAATCCTGTATTCAGGGTCACGGAGGGCCTGGAGCCTATCCCAGGAGACTTGGGGCACAGGGCGGGGTACACCCTGGACAGGGTGCCAATCCCTCACAGGGCACACACACTGGCCAATTAGGGAATGTCAACCTACATGTCTTCGGACTGTGGGAGGAAACCAGAGTACCCGGAGGAAACCCACCAAGCACGGGGAGAACATGCAAACTCCATGCACACAGAGACGGGAATCGGACCCGGACCCTGGAGGTGCAAGGCGACAGTGCTGACCACTACACCACCACCACCGTGCCGCCATATATGTAATCTTATTATCTTATTTATTGTCCAAAAATACTTGTAGTATGGAGGGAATTTTGGAGGATTCTAATCCTCTAAAAATTGTTGGTTTAAAATTTTCAAAATGACCTCATCAGCCAATTTTGCAGTAATAATAATAATAATAATAATAATAATAATAATAATAAAAACATTCTCCTCGCTGATAGGAAATTCAGATGATGCAGATGATAGGTGTGAATGTGTTCAGGTCGCTGCATTAATTTTAATATTGTATGTGTGACCCTAATGAACATTTTCATGATGTAGAATGGATGACTTTTGACGAAAGATGTTTCAACCATGAGATGTTACAAACTGAACGATTATGTTTCAAAGTGTGCGTAAGCGGTGTGCAAGGACAGGCAAAAATAAGTTATGCATTGTTCTGAAATGTGCCTGTTTTCTGCGGTGTGTAATCATTTTGTTCGACAGCTGTGATTGCAGCATGCAGCAAGCTGAAGTGAGAATCCCCAGAGGAGCGTGAGAACCTGTCTCCCTCTCCCTTCATTGAATTAGCAATAACTCCTTCTGACTTTGAAGCGAGGGGGGAGAGTGAGAGAGAGAGAGAAAATGCAACAATTGATCTGCACATAGGTGGCCTCACGTGGGTGAGGGAGACGGAGAGAAGATTCCTGATGGAAAGCATCGACTGGCTGAGATGGATCAAAGTTAAGTTGCCTGAATGACGCCGACTCCTCCCAAGTCGGCAGGAATAAATCAAGCGATGTGTTTTTGTTTTAAGGCTCGCCACTTTTCCTTAGCACCATGCTTTACAGACCTGATTAGCACGACAAAGGAAGCCTTATCACACCTTGTAGCTGAGGAAACCGCAGACGAGTGAGATTGATTGAAAGCCCTGAAAATGTAATTCATGTTTCCAGCTTACATAAATCAATAGTTGTGGTTCGATAAATGAAATGATTAAGAGTTGTGCTAATTTGTCAGATGTAATGACCGTCTCATGCTGCACAGTATAATAAGCAACATAGCTATCCATGTACTGTATATCATGAAGTCCACCGAGTCCTGCTGGACCGGCCTTCCCTCTAAACAGTTTCGATATGCTGGAGTAAGCAGAGTCTCATTTTCATTTACAGCATTTGGCAGACACAATTATACATCTGGGCAGTTGAGGGTTAAGGGCCTTGCTCAGAGGCCCAACAGGGGCAACTTGGTGGTGCTGGGATTTGAACCCAATTGACGGCTGATTTCTATTTGCAGGAAATATTTGGTAAATTTGCATGGATAATATCTCAATGTTGGTCCAGAACCCATTCTCGTATCCTATCTACAGTGGAACCTTGGATTACGAGCATAATTCATTCCGGAAGTGGGCTCATGTTCCAAAACACCTGTAAACCAAATCATCATTTCCCATAAGAAATAATGAAAACTCAAATTATTCGTTCCACAGCCCCAAAAAATAAGAGGGGAGGTGAGAGAGTGACGCTCGGTGTCAAAATAAGAGTCGCATGCGTGATACATGATACTCGGCGCTCGTAAACAAATACTTGCTCGGTTTCCGATTAAAAATTTATTACAAATCTTTGCTTGGTTTGCGGAACACTCGTAAACCACGTTACTCGCAATCCGAGGTTCCACTGTACAATTATATTGAATTGTATTGAACTACCTTACCCTTGGCCACATTCATGAAAAATCAGCAAAACTTAGCATTTTTTTTAAAAATTTTTTTTAGAAATCAAATGAATTAGACCATTGAGGCCACAGGAGCATAATCATGATCATAATATATATATATATATATATATATATATATATATATATATATATATATATATTTTTTTTTTTTTTACTTACATCTTTCCTCAAACACATATTGGTTTCACTTGTGCTACAACATGAATTAAATTAATATGGATCACATTTACAAAATAGTAGGCCACAACCTCATAATTTGTAGCTATAAAATAATTAATACAAACCTATGGTGTCAATATATGAAATTTGTGGTAAGAAAAATTGCCCAAACATTACCAATAGTGTTAGAAGCTCATGTTAAAAGGTGTAGACACTCACTCATTATCCGTTCATTCTCCATCCATACACTCTCTTACTTAAGCCCTTTGCCGTGCCCTCTACTTGAGACGGATAATTGATTACCCGCTTGAGCTGACATTCACCTCACATGCCCGCAAACGTTACATTAAAAGTCTTCCTCTGTCTTCTGATGTATGTAATGTAATACAGTTTTGGTATATTGATCCTATAAAATCTCCAAAGTCTGCATTACCGATCGCGTTTGCATGCAACGTTTCCTTTTTAGTTTAGTTTACGCATCTACTCAATGCTAAAGTAGTTAAGCATTGTCTTGGCTAATTTGAATCTGCATTCTCGGGGAAAGTGCAGTGCATGGCAGTGGTCAACTTTAAAATGAAACCACTCTTCCCTGGCAGTGTTCCACATTCATTCTTTAAAACACACTCGGGTTGCTTAGTGTGAGGCGGTTGGATAAGCGTCCCTCATTCAAGGAGACTTGCAAAGTCAACCAGAGTGCCTTTTAAAGAAGTTTATTTTAGTGTATCCTAATATCTCAGTGTATAGACTGTATTTATTGCAATCTGATACAGTATCATTCAGTCGGGTAGCAAATAATAATCATGTATTAGGTATCGTGAATTTACACGGCATTGCATAAGGTATCAGGATGAGCGGTAATCCGAAGTTGTATTTTTATTTATTTTTTTGCTTTTGCCCATTTTTCAGAACACATGCTGTGCTTTGAGCTTGTGCGCATGGAGTGAGGTCCCTGGTGTTTCTTTTTTTATCGTGTATCTTCTAGGTGGCCATGCTGTGCTTTAAAAGGCACAGCTTTCTAGGCTTTCATGACCGATCATGTAAGGGTGGATGGGCGGCTTTAACGGCGCCACACTTTGACCTTTAAAGGCTCACAGATATGGTTCACTCCAGCTGTGCTGCATGATTTCAAACCAGAGCTTAGTGAGAACATTTCTGATACTAGAAAAGCTATCCTGGAACTTACAGCAGAATAAGTCGGTTCCTGTTATCAGGTACCTTATGCACCGGTCAGCCACCATACTATCAAAAACATTAACATTGAACCCACCTAGATTTTGGAGTCCTAGATATGGGCCTTGGATGCAGTGGTGTGTGAGTTGGGGCCTCCGTGGATCGGACTACACATTCCATGGGTCCTCGTTCGGATTGGGATCTGGGCAATTTCAGATCATTGTTTTCTGGGCCACATTTGCAGTGGTCTGTAGTGCACTAGGTGCAATCAAGGCCAGCATTGACTTTTTTTTTTCAGTGATGTGCGCCTTGACATTTCTGCAGGATTCTGCAGGACTGGCCTTTGGTGCCCACGGGCATGGGTGAGCCTTAGGTGCCCGTTATCCTGTCTCTAGATTTCTGGTGTACAGTTGGTGATCGGTGTTGTTACCTTGTGATGGGGTTGATGTTATGGCTGATCAGTGTATTTCTAACTTAATAGCAGTTAATAATACCAAAAATGCTGCATGAAGCTGCGAAAACCATTGTCTAGAAGCACTTCACGACTTTTACAAAGAGCCGACACAGGAGACTCCGTCCCTAAATCTTAAATAAACATCTTCCAGCTTGTAAACATTTGTTACCACTTTTAAATGAGGTAGTGTGTCCACAGTGGACTACTAGAACTCCGGTCTATGACATAATGGATGTATTGAAACGGAACAAAACCTAGCATCTCTGGTAGCAACGTTTAGACTTAACAGTAAAAAGTCTTAGTGCTGGGCTCATCTTAAAGTGGATGTTTGTTTCTATTCTATTTTCTTTCCTTCATACAGCAGTTGTCATAGTTATGAACATATGATAAAGTATATGGTCTGATGCTTTTCTTCAGCTTTTCGAAGGCGAGCTTTGCAAGACTATGAAATAAAACATATGCCATTAGGTAATGAAGTGACAAACACAACACTCACTCATCGTCTCTACCACTTTATGCTGATAAGTGAACAGGGTTGCAGGGGGCCTGGAGTCTATCCCAGAAGACTTAGGACACAAGGTGGGGTATATCCTAGACAGGGTAATAATCCATCACAGGGTACAGACAATACAGGCAATTTGGCACACCAATTAGCCTCATCTGTATTGCTTTAGGAGGAAACCAGAGTACCCAGAGAAAACCCACCAAGCATGGGTAGAACATGCAAACTCCATGCTCACCGACCCGAGGTGGGAATTGAACCTGGACTGAGGGTCAGCTGTTCTGTAACAGTTCTCGCAAGAACAGTATTTTGTCAAGCGCATTTGCAAAACCCATCAAGCACCAAGAGGAAACTGGCCCTCATGAAGATCTTCCCAGGAAAGCCTCTCAGATTAAAGAAGGATTTACAGAGCATACTGTCAATAGCAGACAGATCTCAATATCAACTGTTCAAAGACGATTTTAGGACATTCAGCATTTTTGATTCAGAGAGATAAAAACCAGGAAACAACATTCAATTAGAAAGTGTCCAAACGCCTGATTGGTACTGTACTGTACAGGATGTGTCAAATAGCATATGAGCCAAAAGCAGAAGTGTCATTTTTGTTCCAACACAGCAGTGTTTGTGCCAAACAAGTCATTGCTCTATATTTTACTTCCAATAGAGTAGTGCATTCCCAGTTCTTTCTCAGGTAATACCCCTTCTCTAGTTTCTTTCCGCTCATGTCTGTTGGACATACTATAAATTTCCCAATGATCCCAAAGAGCCCTTGGAGTACAGTCTCCTTCTTGGGTCAATAACTTCTTCCGGAGTGTTGCTGCTCATCCTCCTACCTGTTTTTGACTTTTGCGATGCTCAAACAGAGTTTTCTCTCCTGGGGGAAATACCTCTGAAAAATCCAATATTGTGCTTATTGTTGTGTGGGCTTAGTGTGATTGAAAGTGGGCTGTGGTGGATGGGTCATTCACCAAGCAAACAGAGGAAAAGCCTGACAAAAGGGTCAGCAGGGACCAAAATGAAAGAAAAAACCCCCCCTCAAAACAAACAAACAAACAAACAAAAAAAAAACACACACACTCCATGTCGAAACATTTTCCCTCTGTACGCAGCTGTGGGTGGTAATTGTGTGCTGTTGTCTGCTTGTTTCTTATTCATCCTCTTGTGGATTCATTTGCTACGGAATTGCTGTAGGTGAAGCCAAAATCAAGATGGTCATACTGTACTGTATAATAAGGAGAGTATATTGTGTTGTGCAGTGAAATCAGAATGACAGAAATGCTGGGATTGATAAAGTGATTTCATTTTAAATTTTGACCCTCCTTTCACACCTGTGCTCCGCGTTTGCAATCTCTACCCCTACTGATAGAGCAGATTAAACATGCCGTGCATGATCATTTACATCACAACGCATTTGGGTCGCTTTGATGAAATGCTCGACCGTGTACGCCAAATGGCTGCTTGACCAGGCCTGGCGCGCCACATACATCAGCGTGACGGCTCCATATGCTCCGGTGATGGTCGGAAATGTAGATCATCCATCATTGCTCATGATGGTGCCGCGTTGCCCCTAGCAGAATTCTCCATCTTATTCCTGAGACTGCAAAATGAGGCCCAACCAGGTGGAACAAATGGGTCACTGCTGTCCTTTAACTAAGCACTTACACTTAAGCCCGCAGCATGTTCCAATAGACTCTGACTGCTTAGCCCTTATGTTCAGTTCTGGACAAAATGACCCGTTCAAAATTTCTATGAATTAATTATTGGTTCAAAATTAAACTGCAGCTTGCCATGCTGCACAAGAACCTGGGAAAGGTTGAATAATCTAAATGTTTTTTTTTGTTGAGAATTTTGAATAAAATTAGGTTTTATGAAATATGTTTTAAGGGAAATCTAATCCACTGAAGTAGAAGTTTTGTGAACCAAAATATCAGTCTTTTTGATAGAGTTTGGTTTCAATTCAATTCAATTTTATTTGCATAGCACTTTTACCCATGGTCATTGTCTCAAACAGCTTTATAGAATCAAAATGATTGGAAATGTCTATGAAATGTCAGATTGTCCCTGTTGAGCAAGCTGAGGGTGACGGTGGCGAGGAAAAACTTCCCGAGATGTCAATAGGAAGAAACCTTGAAAGGAACCAGACTCAACAGGGAACCCATCCTCATTTGGGTGATAACTGATAGCAGGAATTGTTTTGCAGTCATACTGTGTGCTAGGAGGCTACAAGTTCAGTATAAAAGAAGAAGTTTTAAAGTTAATATGGAGTCAAGTCGTTATTTGAGGCTCAGAGGCTCAGCAAAACTGTAGAGGAACCATCCCCGGTCGCCACATGACTCCCAAGCAGACCACATGGAGCCTCCATGTAACGAGTTCTCCAACCAGAAATGGGGCACTGAGATGAGTCAGACAGGTCAAGAGGGCAGATCGAGTCTGAATCACTGGAAGCTCAGAAGCAGCATGTACAGTACAGACCAAAAGTTTGGACACACCTTCTCATTCAAAGAGTTTGAATTTGTATTATGGCAAGAAAAAAGCAGCTAAGTAAAGAAAAACGAGTGGCCATCATTACTTTAAGAAATGATGGTCAGTCAGTCCGAAAAATTGGGAGAACTTTGAAAGTGTCCCCAAGTGCAGTCACAAAAACCATCAAGCGCTACAAAGAAACTGGCTGACATGCGACATGACCGCCCCAGGAAAGGAAGACCGAGAGTCGCCTCTGCTGCGGAGGAGAAGTTCATCCGAGTCACCAGCCTCAGAAATCGCAGGTTAACAGCAGCTCAGATCAGAGAGCAGGTCAATGGCACACAGAGTTCTAGCAGCAGACACATCTCTAGAACAACTGTTAAGAGGAGACTGTGTGAATCAGGCCTTCATGCTAGAAGATCTGCTAGGAAACCACTGCTAAGGACAGGCAACAAGCAGAAGAGACGCGTTTGGGCTAAACAACACAATAAAGAACACAATAAAGAAAACTCGCTGAATGAGAAGGTGTGTCCAAACTTTTGCTCTGTACTGTATAGCTCGACAAAGTGAGACAGCAAGAGGTAGAGAGAAGAGAAGGGAAAGAGATATAACAGTTAGGTATGGTTAGGGATGCTTTCCTGCTTATCACAGTTGCAAAAAGTGGTTCCTTGATTTGCTACATCCTTTCTCGCTATTTTCGACTGACCTCGACAAAGTGCTCCCAACCCATAAACCCACAACATACTGGCAGAGGTGGGTAGAGTAGCCAGAAAATGTAATCAAGTAAGAGTAGCTGTACTTCAAAACAATATTGCTCAAGTAGAAGTAAAAAAGACTACTCAAGTACTGAGTAACTGTTTCATCATAATGTCAGATTTTTATTTATTTATTTATTTATTTTTAGAAATTATGTAAGCAGTCAGACAAAGTAAAATAATGTACGAATCGCGACATTTCCAAATAATAAAATAAATGAAATAAATCTAATAAAATAAATTAATAAAACCAAATATCTTTACAAACACGCAAATTAGGGAATAAGAAACACAAATTTCCTAATGTCCCTTTTTTCACAATATAAAGCTTTTGAAATAAATCCCTACTGTAAGTAACGTGTAGGCTTGAACAGTGTAACTATTTCCTGTGTAAGATGTACTGTATATTCAGTCTCACTGCGAATGACTCAGCAGAAAATAACATTAGACCATACAGTGTGTACAAGAGTCTCACTTAACCATAATCTTTGAAGAACAAAGGTAAGAAAATTATATATATATATATTGCCTCTAGTTTGTTTGCTAATTATACATGTTTTGCAACATTAAATAAACTGGCTAAACTAACCGCGACATGTTTGCTTCACTATCTACCACTGTTGAAGACAATCCTCCCCTCACCACCCCCTTCTGTGTGGTCATGTGACTATCGTTACTGCGGCTGATTGGTCAAATGGAGTCATGTGATCATTGTTGCTACGTCTGATTGGTGAAACACAGTCACGTGGTAGATCCACTGGCTGCATTTCTCTGGCAAATACAAAGAATATCTAAATTGTGCCATTCCACAAAGACCCCTCATTTTAAACCCTGATGTTTATTTCATACATTGTGCTTCCACAAGATTGCCTGACTGGATAATTGTGTGAATGAATGAATGAATGAGAACCCATGTTCATATTAAAGTGGCTGGCTTGAATTTAGAACGCTAAAGGTCATGACAAGCTTTCTCATTTTTGTATGTCGATAACCTGCAGTAGAATAAATAGCATTTGTTCAGAACATTAGCTCTGGTAATGCTAAGGAATCTCCTTGCTCATTTTGTTCCCTATTACTTTACTATATTTTTCCTCATCTGCTGGGTGTAACAGCCTTTGGTGTTTTCTGTCGGGCAATTCCCCAGACCATGGGCACAATAAAAAGGAAAGAAACAACAACAACAACAACAAAAAAAAAAACGACATCATTAGCATCCAAGCTTAGCATTCACTTCCTAGCCAAACATCCTTTTCATATATTTTCAGCTTTAGCCGCGGTGCGTTCTTTTGCTCTGCAATAATTCACTGCTGACATATGGAAAATATAATAAGCTTATAGATATTTCTCTTGCTAAACACGCTCTGTGCATTTCCCCTGTGAACAGTGGTCATTTGCTTCACCTTGTAGCCGCTTTGATTTGTTCTGGAGCACGCTGCTGTTTTGATCCGAAGGAGTTCCTGTTGCTAATGAGCAGGGTGAGAGGGCTATTGCTTTCCTCAGCAGAACTTCGCCTTTGTCCGTGCACTAGACTTGACAGTGCACTCTCTCTTGCTTTCTGCATCAGTCCCTGCGCAGTCATCATCAATTATCGGGCTCGGAAACAACCCCGCACTCCTGAGCTCTGTGTCAGCAAGAATGGCCACCACGCGAAATGTTTAGTAGTAGTAAGTCAAAGTGATTGGACGTGTGGGAAAGATACTTTCATTGTTTTGTTTCGGTTTATGCATCAGCTATGCATGCTTCTGTGTGAAAATAAGCAACATGTTTGATTACTGGATATTAAAGATGGAGGGAAAACATTAATTCCGTTATATAACGTGCTTCTTTTGTGTGCGGCAGTTCATGTAACGCCACACTGACTCCAAAATGCATTTCCTTAGCATCCCTTTGTTGGCCATGAGATATGGCCTTTCATCTATACTGTGTCTGTGATTGTGTGTGCGTGTGTGTGAATGGAGTGGGCATGGTTTGGCCCAGTTGTCTTAGCAACGGCTCTTGCTGCAAGGCTGACTCATAGCGCAACTGTCCGTTCCATTGCCTTAAATCGGGAACTGACTGGGGTAATTCTGTCCGAGAACCATCTCGGGAACCAGTAGTGCTAAACTGAGAGCAATTAGATACGAGTTTGTGTGGGGTGTGGCAAAATTAAGAGAGATTTGGGAGTAGATAGTTTTTTTTTTTTGCTGAGTCACTTTCTCAGGTGTAGAATCTCACTTATTCTCAGTGGGGAGAATTTAGAATGAGGTGTAGAAAGGGTTTAGAAGGGTTTTCTTATTTATTTATTTATTTATTTATCTATCTTTCTACAGGCTGAAGATTTAAAATAAAATGATTAAAATTTATATTTTGTTTGCTTTTGAGGTGGTAAAATGTTGCAGTTCTTCTATGATCCTACAGGTGGCGAATGCTAAACTATTCACACATTGACCGGCAGCACAGCGTCCAGTACGGTAGGAGTGAATTATTTGGTAAGTTTGTTTAGAATTGTTAAATAAATAAAAAAATATATTCTGTTCATATGCCTAAAAATCCAATGGGTTTCCAATGGAAATCCAAACCAGGCTTTACCTCTGTCTCTATAGCTAGGCTTTTAATCAGCTCTGGCGCATTACAGATTCTCGTTAGACTGCTTAATAAGCCACAAACACACACTTAACAAAGTCTTGCCATTGCATTATCAACAGTGGTAATCCGAATGCCTTTCATTTCATTATCCTGCTTTGCTTCATGATTATCAATTTATTCGTCTGTCCTACATTAGCCTTATCGTCAGTGTATCAGTCTAGATTGCTTATGTTTGTAGGCGCTTGCTACTTCCACTTCTGTTTTTAGTCAGGTTTACTTCACAGACACCGTTCCCAATAGCATTGCTGCATAAATATATACAGTACTGCATTTTTTTTAACAAAAAAAAAAAAAAAAACTAGCTTAGATACTGACAAAGGGAAAAATATGGAAAATACACCAAACTCAATTTTCAATTCTGACAACCTCCATCTATAAAGAAGTATGGATTATGAAAAATGTTAGTGATAAAAAGTACAGAATAAGCATGAATATAAAGAATTTTGCAAGTAAATATGGTTAAGAATAGAATACAAGTTATGACAGTGTAAAAGGGAAGGATATGGTGAGACAAATACAGACTGATGATAGTGGTATAATAATAAAGAACTAGAGACTGAAACTGAAATTCCTGTCTCTTTGGCTTTCCTGGGCAAAACGGTAAGCATAGCGCCTTTCACCTATCCTGGATCTATGTGTGATTGGAGTGGTCGTGGTCTGGCCCAGTTTTCCTAGCAACAGCTGATGCTGCACGGCTGACTCACTCGCCGACAGTGTAACCTGATATTTTCGATTGTCTTAAATAGGAAAGTGACTGTGCTCATTTTCTCCTGGCTATCTCAGGAATTGGTAGTGCTACAGCGATTCAATTAGGAGGCCACTATGTGTGCGTGTGTGTGAATGAGGTCTCGTAGCACTTGTGATACCCGGCTGAATATTTTCATGGAAGTTTCGTTGGGGGTGCATGAAAAACTTGAAGGCGATACCACCACCTAGTCCTGGATGGGCAAAATGGAAATGTGCTGGAAACCATCAGACCAATTCCTTGTGGAACTTGGTTGTGTTGGTTGTATGCTTCTACACCCAAAGAAAGGTTTTCTGGATGGCACACTCGTTAAAGGTGCAGCTTTTACCTGAGTAAATACTGATTTACATGCAAGCTGACTTTTTCTTTGTCAACTCACTTCAGTGTTTGACGAAATTACAGTTTTAAACCAGTTGCATTTATATTAGATACACAAAACAACACTCCACCTGGCTCTTAAAATTTCTGTCTTACATATTTGTATGGGTGTTGTTGTCGCGAGAGAGGCTAACTCTGCAGGGGAGCCTCGAACGTCCGCGTCCTGATTGCTAGTGCACTTCAATCAGAGCGCCGTCCTCTGCCACTGTGCCCTACGAGTGATTGAAGAGAGCCGCCTTGGCAGACATTCTCTGATTGGGAACGTGGCGTAAAGTATACAGGCAGCTGCAGATGCGATTTCAATGTGTGCCGAAGAAGAAGAAGAAGAAGAAAAAAAAAGAAAAACCGAGGCTATTAGGAAGTTATTGGTTTTACATTTACTCTGGAGTTTATTAAACAAGCTGGTTTCAGGAGTTTCAGGACGTTATTGTGGTCGGGGAGCAACTGGGTTTTATTCACACAGACACACACACACACACAGATAGAAAGTCAAGGCATTTGTCAAATTTTTGCCAATTTAGCCTGCTGTAAGTCAATTCGGTGTTGATAAATGCCCATGCGCTCATGTCTTAATGAGGCATCCCATTGATACAGCTTCCATTAAAGCTCTATGAGGATATTCTTGGAGATAATTTGTATTAATCTGTGACGTGTGCGCCATTATTTCAGGCACAATTATCAGCCAGTATAACGTACTACGGTGTAATCTGTGTTATATAACAGGACAATTAGGGAAAGGTTGTAGTCTACTCCATTATAAGTCCGTGTATATGCGAAATGAATGTTAATATTGGAGTCAAATGCAATTAAGTCGTCATTGCACTCCAGAATAACTAATCTGCCAACATGAAGGTCTTTAAATGGCTGCTTTTTATGCCGCTCTAAATCCACAGTCACGGGTCGTTTTTTATTTTTTTCCCCCCTCTGTCTGTGTGAACATGGCACTAATCTCCTGGCGTCACCACTCAGGATCACAAAGGCCTGAAATTAGCGGCACACCTCCAGCCACATAGAGATTCCTGCTGCATACACGCGCACGCAGACCATGCCAGGAGTCATTAACTTTTGAGCCAGGCTTTGAAATTGCGCTATAGGCTTTTCATGCCCCGCTAATTACCTCTAATTGTGTGGTAAAGTACCGTGGTGAGCGCTGCTTCTCAGACGCGTCGAGGATTCTACTTAGCATTGATGCGCTTCTTTTTCAGGTCCTCTTTCTGTCTGCTTTAACCAGTTTGGTGTATAAAATGGGAGTATATTCAGAAAATTGGATTTCTCTTGTATTTCGGGTGGCATTTCCAGTTCATCCTATCTTACTACCTGCTCTTTAAAACCGTCTCATGTTGCTTGCACTTTATAATACATAGCACTTACTTAAAACTGTTAATATGTTATCCATTGGTTCCTACATTATCATCAAGGGGTTGCATGTGTATATATACAGTGTGTATATATATATATATATATATATATATATATATATATATATATATATATATATATATATTTGGAATATTATATGTATATCTATATATACACAGTATATATTCAAATATATTTGTGTATATAGTGTAATTATAATAATAATTATACATGTCAACATTGCAACATGCAATGAAACAGCTAAACTTATCACAACATTTTTCTTCAGGTTAGAAGTCAGGTTTTTATATGCTGAAATGTCTTTCTATGAGTTTCAGCATACTTGATGCCTTTTATTCAACATACATCCAATACAATATAAATATGACCATTATTGTATATAAACACATATAACTTGGGTTTAATACAGTATCCTGGGATGTGTTTTACAGTACCATGTTACAGTATGTACTGTACATGGCAGAACCATGTACTGTACAGTACCATCAAAATTACATGATACAATTACCATAAGACCCCCACTGACCACTTGTAAGTGAAGTTATTACAATCCTAAAAAAGAAAAAATCCTAGAAAACACATCACAGCTGTATCTGTGTGTACAGATTGTAAAAATGATAGTACAGGTTTTTCCTCTTTTAAAACTAATGTCATCTGAGTGACCCTCATGAGGCTCCAAATGCAAGAGCACTGAGATTCTTTTATAAAAAAAAAAAAAAAAAAATGCACAGCTGTAGGCAATGGTGGCATTACTCTGCCTTTTATATCCCTGAGGCCAAATGTTCTTTGGTTCCAGAAGGCTATATTTGTTTTTGGCTTATAATCATTTTTGCCGTGTAACTACAGAATGGACTTTTAAAGTTTAAACACTGTTCACACCTCCCCGTGGTTTGGATACTACAGTCCACTCCATTCGTAATATAATAAACGGTGTTATATAAAAGAGCCAACACTCCAATATTAAATTAGACAGGTCATGCATGAAACCAATTTCAGGATGGAAACGGATCAGTTTGGGAAGCCTGTGAAAAGCAAGCTCAGTACTGGCTTCTTAACCTTTCACGTGTAATTGCCTTCTTACAGTAAAAATCTCTTTGGTTGGAATTTTTATTTATTTATTTTTTTTATTGCTTCACTTCACAAACTTCAATAAACAAACAATAAAACAAAAGAATTGCTTTAAAGGTAAAATAGCGTTTTTGACTACTTAAGCAAATGTTTACTGAATTGCTTATTCTTATAGTAAACCTCAAATTTGAAAAAGCTTTCATTTTTTTCTAATAAAAATAACTAATATGATAAAATAAAATAAGATTAATTTAATTTTTTTGACTTATTATATGGTCAGTGTCTTGATATTAAAATAATAGCTTATTATTACAGTATTTTGCCATAATTTGTTATATTTTCTAAAGATTAAACAAAAATAACGGGTTCTTTTAAAACATCTCATTACTTGGACTTAATTATAATATATATTGTTGTTTCAAAATGTATCATCTTCCTCTTTACTTAGTATCTCATTTTGAGCTAATTTGTTATTAGAGGATATTGTGTCTTTACCTCAGTATCTCATTGTTTCAGCTTTTTGTGTTTTTTTTTTTTATTTTTATTTTTTATCCTTGCATTTTATGCACCATGGGTGCCAAGAATGTTAGCAAGAAGAAAACAGCGCCACTTTCAGTTTAGTTTTTTAAAGCAGCCGGTGCCAAAGCCAGAAAGTTCACACTCGCCAGTTTTCATATAAATACTTTATACATTTCGGAAATATCAGTCTTGATCACAAAAACAAAGTTTAAAAGAAATTGTAACATGTTTATAACCTTCCTAGGTGTAAGATAAGAGGAAATAACAATTACTATTCAAGAACAAAAATTGTGTTACATTGTGTTATTTTATTGTACAGTACTTTAAATTTTGTAGAAATTATTACCATTTCTACAAAATTGGTAAAAAAAAATTTTTTTTCTAAATGTTAGTTAACTACCATTAATAAGTAAAAGTTACAATGTACTATCAGGAAATGTGTGGTTCAGGGATTTCATAGTGTGAAGGGAGGCTTTTACACGACATGCTTGCTTAACATTTCTAAATTTTAAAAGCGTTTTGAAAGAAATTCCCACTTTTGCGAAGTGACCCGGTTTTACCCAGATTTATAAGGAGTTCCTGGTGAAACCATGAAAGAGTTACACTGCAGCTAGCAAGAAAGCAAAAACTTATGAGAAAGCTTTTTTTTTTTTTTTAGACGATTGTAACTTCAAAGAGTCGTTTCTCTCTGTGGAGTTCCCCTTTCTGTCGCAGCTCCTGGTGGAGAATGAGGCATATTTAAAGGGGTGAAACCAAGCAGAGCAACGGGAACAGTGCGAGGATGAAACACCTGAGAACATGACGGTATTATTGTGGGTAAATGTCAAACCCTTTGCACAGCCAAAATATATGCAGTAGGATAAGGAGAACAATGGCGGAATTTGCTGTCCAGCAAAACATTTCTGGCGGCACAAGTGCACATAAAAAAATTAAAAAAAAACAACTTGGAAATCAAGCAGGTGAAGCAAAAACATACTATCCTACAATAATAAAAAAGCATGGAGAGGATGAGCAGTGGTGAATCAGGCAGGTAACACTGTTGGTTGCCGATTGGAGGATTGGAGGGTTCGAGCCAGTGGGTCACAACTGTTGGGTCCTTGGGCAAGTAAAACCCTTAACTTTGAGGGTTGTTTCAGGAAGGGCATGCAGCGTGTGCTAGATCTTGCAGATCAAGTTATCTGATGTGGCGACCCCTAGCATAAAAGGAACAAAGAGCGAGCAATAAATAAATAAATAAATAAATAAATAAATAAATAAATAACCAACCTCATTAAAGATGGAGAGAAAACACAGGACAAACTCACTAAAGCTCTTGCACAAAACAGGTGCACACATTTTGGAAATACAGTAGAAAGCCATAATAGCAAGACCAACTGTAACGGAAACACGAGCTCATACTGAATGCATGAGAGGAGGGATGTGTGAGCATGGTGTGAACATAATTACAGAAGAGGTTACAATTCCAAGAAGGTCAAATCTGTGCCATTTTAGGTTTTCAGGAATATATGAGAACAACAGTGTGAAATACACTATAGAGCAAAGTGCATGTGGATGCCTGACCATCACACTCACTCATATGATGTACTTTCCCGAACACATTTGTTTACATTAGATTGTATAGATTTGACTTCACTTGAAGAAGGGCTGGCAGATCGGCAAACACAAGGTCAGATGAACAACATATAACTTTTTTCACAGTGCCATTATTTATTCAACAAAAACGAAAGAAAAAAGTGCGGGCAATTTATACTAAGTTCCCCATGATTCAATAGCTTGTAGAGTCACTTTTAGCAGCAATAACGTAATTGTTTCCTCTATGACTTTATCAGTCTCTCACATTGTTTTGGCCCATCCTTCTTTACAGCATTGCTTCAGTTCATTGAAGAGTTTGGGCATTCATTTATACACAGCTCTCTTAAGGTCCTGCAGTAGCATTTTAGTTGGGTTGAGGTCTGGACTTTGACTAGGCCATTCCAAAACCTTGATTCTTTTATTTTTCAGTCTTTCTGATGTAGTGTTACTGGTGTGCTTCAGATCATTGTCCTGTTGCATGACCAAGAAATTTTTTTTTTTAATTTGTCGAAACACTGACCTACTGATCAGCAACACTGTGCCTTAGCCCTCAGTTATGGTACCACTGCCTCAGGGCTTGGTATGGCTTTG
Source organism: Clarias magur (assembly GCA_013621035.1). NCBI lineage: Eukaryota > Metazoa > Chordata > Actinopteri > Siluriformes > Clariidae > Clarias > Clarias magur. The sequence continues at coordinate 536,448 of QNUK01000351.1, read as the reverse complement.
GTGCTGGGCATAAAGGCCAAAACATTTAATTTTGGTCTCATCTGTCCATTTCAGAAGTCTTGTGGTTGTTCAGGTGCAGTATCATGAACCTCAGTCATTCTTTTGGCAACCCGTCCAAACAAACTCTACTTGTTCAGTCTTCTTCTAATTGTGCCGTCTGACCATGGGGTGAATGTGCTGGGACGTCTCCCCTTTAGTCCTGGAAAGATATTTAACTGTTTTGCTTGAATGCTTTTCACGTGTGAATATTCTTTCTCATGGTAGGTTGTTGACCTTTAAATTTTTTGGAAATACTTTTGAAACACTTTTCAGATTGATGTGAAGCAACAATGGTTCATTAAGATAACTGCTTATCCCGTTCCCTCTTGGCATTGTGTTAACCCACATCTGAATGATCAATCAGCAAACTGCCATAACTGTAGAGTTTATGGAGGTCTGGACACCTGATAACGATCAGTTAAGCAGGGGCTGATAATTAGCAGCTGAAACTGAAACCCTCTTACAACCTGTGGAAGCAATAAGGGGTGTTTACTACTGTACAGATTTTTTGTTCTCGTTTTGGCTTTATATATACAGTGGAACCTTGGACTACGAGCATAATTTCGTTCCGGAAGTGGGCTCGTGTTCCCAAACACTCGTAAACCAAATCATCATTTCCCATAAGAAATAATGAAAACTCAAATTATTTGTTCCACTGCTCCAAAAAATAATTAATACAATTTATAAAATGAAAATAAAACAAATTAATCTGCACTTTACCTTTAAAAAAAGTACAAATAAATCCCGACAGATAAGTGTTTCTGTTGGTGCGCGCAGGCGCCGTGTGCGCGTGTGTGTGTGTGTGTGTGGAATTAGCCCCTTCCCTCGCCTCGTTTTACACAGTAGAGTGAAAAGGTGAGAGAGTGAGGCTCGGTGTCAAAATAAGAGTCCCATGCGTCATACATGATACTCGGCGCTCGTAAACTAATACTTGCTCGGTTTCCGATTTAAAATTTATTAAAAATCTTTGCTCGGTTTGCGGAACACTCGTAAACCACGTTACTCGCAATCCAAGGTTCCACTGTGTATATATAAACACACGCCGATTGATACTTTCTAAATATTTATTTATTCAAAGAAAAAAGACAAAATATCTGGCAGCTAGTTTTGGCCTGTGGTTGTTTCCATTGTAGTTGGATACAGAAAGCTTAAAACAAACAAACATATAAATAAATAAATATGATCCAGTTTTATGATGCTGATCACAAACTCATTTATTCCTTCCTATTTAAAATGAATCTGTGCTCTATTCCTTTGGTTTAAACTTTGTGTTCATTACTGGAAAGCTGTTTATTTTCTCATAACAGTAATGATAAAAAGGAAGAGGAAATGAGGTTCGACACTGTGTTCAGCTGAGTGGAAACCTATCAAAATTTTTTTTCCAAAATGACACGAACGTTCATAAAATGTAAAATAAATAAATAAATAAATAAAAGTCTCCCTGGCTGTGCCCAAAGCAAACATCACTATTGTTAGGCTTGAGGTGGTAATTTGGCATTGTTGCCAAGTGTGACTGGGTATACACGTTAGTGATGGGACATTAAACTGCCTCCTGCTGCTCACAAAGGGTTTGTAAAACAAAACACAATTCTCTCTCTCTCTCTCTCTCTGAATGCAGAACAGCCTCCGATGGTGCAGATGCGGAAACGTAAAAAAAAAAAAAAAAAAAAAGTTCAACATTTTTTCTTCAAACTCTAAATAAACTACAATTTATAAGATGTTTGATGAAAATGTATTCCACTTTATAGCATTGTGAATTATTTACATAATCGGTAACATCTCACGTTCGTGGCGTGCAGAATCCGAACTGATGATGACCTCTGTGTGTCCTTGAAATATAATGAAATGGAACCAGAGGAACTTGCACAAAACTGCATTGCGCTGATGCTTGTTATCCAAAAACCTGTTGCTACACATCTGTGCTTGTGCGCGCACACACACACACACACACACACACACACACACACACACACACACACACACACACTCACATGCACACACACACGCACACACTATTGTCAACATTTAATTTAACATTAAACTCCCATCCCAAATGCATAACCAGCATAAGATTCAGTCTAAATAAAAAAGTTAATACAAAATAAATAAAAAAAATGCTTAAATAAAAAAAAATGCATTTGGATTTATTCATTTTCATCTGTTCGTCTTTAATATTTTCACTTTTCAGAGAATTTATATATTTATATTTGCACACTCACTTTTTTTTATTTTCTTGATCTACGTCTGCTTTTTACACGTTTCCTTTATTTTTATGTTAACATTTCACATAACCATGCTGCTTTGGTCATACGATTCGTTTTACACTCACATGGTTTTGTTTTTCTTGTGTCACATGATTCCTGAAACTCTGCGAATTCGTTTTTGTTTATTTCCTGTTCATTTTTCACGTGTCGGACACACAGCTCCGGCTGATTGCTTCACAAGATTTATACGACGTTTCATCCGTATGGATAATAATTCCATATTTCACATCCTGCCACATGTTCACATGACTTCATGGTGCAATTTCAGGGCATGCCAAGTTGAAATACATGCTTGCACTTTTTTTCCCCCTCCACATATGATCCTATTTTACATACAGAGTCAAACATCAAATGTATGGCATTTTTGTAACTAAATGACCTAGCAGTGTATTCGTCTTTGGCTCTGTGACAGATGGATGATTATTGATCAAATTATTCCCCCCCCCCCCCTTTTTGCCGCACTTTCTGACTGCAAACGGATACGGGAACCAATCGAGCCACTGAATTAGACCATTTGTTCGATTAAACAACTCCACGTGTTGCTTTCACAGCAGTATGATGGAAACAAGCAAGAACCACGACGGTGAATTTTGATTAAGAAAAGCTAATTGTATGTTTCATTAGAGGGAAATCAATGGCTCGCTTCGGAGACGTTACACTTGGTTTGGTTTGTTTTTGCAGTGAAAAGATTGCATTTGGGGAATGCGACTCGTTATAATTAGGAGCATGATTTAGCCAAATTGGAAACCTATCAATCGAGTCATGAGCATACTGTGACTGATATCACGTTATATATCAGTAAGGACACACCGCTTACGTTTATTGCTTCTGAACTCCACGTATTTGTTCTGATCTTTACCGAATTTTTATATCAAAGTCCAGAAACAGAGTGTAAGCTGTGTAATAATGATCTCTGCATCACACAGCGCACCTATTAAACCTGCCTCCTTTTTTTTCCCTGCATTAACTCAGTAATGTGCTGAGACAGAAATATGGGCTTTATGCATTGTGTGCAAGGTCATACACCATGTAATTATATTTTGAACCTGCTGGGTAGCTCAAGACAAGCTCATATATCAGAAAAAAAAAAAAAAAAAAAACAAAGCAGGAGAATGCTGAAATAGAATTGCATTCTCTATTAGGTTGCTAAATCTAATGCTGATTGTGTGCTGTACAAATAATGCGAGATGCAGACGAGAGCCGTGAAATAATTTGGCTGGTGGTGAAATAAATAATAAAAAAAAAGCTTTTGGATGTGCTGGATTTAAAAAAAAAAAAAAAAAAGGTGTTCATGATTGCTCAATCCATCAGTCCCGGTATTCGGGCCAATTATGCTGCAATTTGCAGAAGGTTGCTTTTGACAATTGTGTGACACCTCAAGTTTAGGAAGACATAAATATATCTCAGCAAAACGAACTGGGAAGGTTTTATTTGCTTCCTTGGCTAGAATATCTGCAAAAGATGATGTTGAATATAATGGTATAAACTACAGTATGCTGCCAATTTAACAAGTTTGTCACAAGACGTGGTGACTATTTTAGACCCCTCAGGAGACTTTCATTGAAAGAAAGTTTCGCAAGAAGTCTGGGAACTTTTTAAAGCAGACATTAGAGATCGTCTGGGACGTGATTTGTCTCTCTACCTCACAACTCAGCTACTGGTTATACTATAGAGTACTGCTCAGGGTCAGTCGACTTAAAGCCTGTAAAGTACAGTAAAGTAAAGTTCCCATCAGTTCAGCAAGTCACTGAGCATCATTGTCCCAAACAACCAACAAATTTGCCTATTGTTCTCACCATTGTTCTTAACAACCAGTCACTGATCAACAATCTTTTCAACAACCAATCAATGATCACCAATGTTCCCAACAACCAATCAGTACAATGTTCTGAATAACCAGTCATTGATCACCAATGTTCCCAAAAACCAATCACTGATCACCAATGCTCCCAACAACCAATCAGTAATCACCAATGTTCTGAATAACCAATAACTGGTCACCAATGCTCCCAACAACCAATCAGTAATCACCAATGTTCTGAATAACCAGTCATTGATCACCAATGTTCCCAAAAACCAATCACTGATCACCAATGCTCCCAACAACCAGTTACTGATCACCAATGTTCTCAACAACCAGTTACTGATCACCAATGTTCTCAACAACCATTTACTGATCACCAATGCTCCCAACAACCAGTTACTGATCACCAATGTTCTCAACAACCAGTTACTGATCACCAATGTTCTCAACAACCAGTTACTGATCACCAATGTTCTCAACAACCAGTTACTGATCACCAATGTTCTCAACAACCAGTTACTGATCACCAATGTTCTCAACAACCAGTTACTGATCACCAATGTTCTCAACAACCAGTTACTGATCACCAATGTTCTCAACAACCAGTTACTGATCACCAATGTTCTCAACAACCAGTTACTGATCACCAATGTTCTCAACAACCAGTTACTGATCACCAATGTTCTCAACAACCAGTTACTGATCACCAATGTTCTCAACAACCAGTTACTGATCACCAATGCTCCCAACAACCAGTTACTGATCACCAATGTTCTCAACAACCAGTTACTGATCACCAATGTCCCAACAACCAGTTACTGATCACCAATGCAACAACCAGTTACTGATCACCAATGTTCTCAACAACCAGTTACTGATCACCAATGTTCTCAACAACCAGTTACTGATCACCAATGCTCCCAACAACCAGTTACTGATCACCAATGCTCCCAACAACCAGTTACTGATCACCAATGTTCTCAACAACCAGTTACTGATCACCAATGTTCTCAACAACCAGTTACTGATCACCAATGCTCCCAACAACCAGTTACTGATCACCAATGTTCTCAACAACCAGTTACTGATCACCAATGTTCCCAACAACCAGTTACTGATCACCAATGCTCCCAACAACCAGTTACTGATCACCAATGTTCTCAACAACCAGTTACTGATCACCAATTACTGATTCTCAACAACCAGTTACTGAACAACCAGTTACTGATCACCAATGTTCTCAACAACCAGTTACTGATCACCAATGTTCTTACTGATCACCAATGTTCTCAACAACCAGTTACTGATCACCAATGTTCTCAACACCAGTTACTGATCACCAATGATCAACAACCAGTTACTGATCACCAATGTTCTCAACAACCAGTTACTGATCACCAATGTTCTCAACAACCAGTTACTGATCACCAATGTTCTCAACAACCAGTTACTGATCACCAATGTTCTCAACAACCAGTTACTGATCACCAATGTTCTCAACAACCAGTTACTGATCACCAATGTTCTCAACAACCAGTTACTGATCACCAATGTTCTCAACAACCAGTTACTGATCACCAATGTTCTCAACAACCAGTTACTGATCACCAATGTTCCCAACAACCAGTTACTGATCACCAATGTTCTCAACAACCAGTTACTGATCACCAATGTTCTCAACAACCAGTTACTGATCACCAATGTTCTCAACAACCAGTTACTGATCACCAATGTTCCCAACAACCAGTTACTGATCACCAATGCTCCCAACAACCAGTTACTGATCACCAATGTTCTCAACAACCAGTTACTGATCACCAATGCTCCCAACAACCAGTTACTGATCACCAATGTTCCCAAAAAACAATCACTGGTCATCAATGCTTCCAACAACCAATCAGTGATCAACAATGCTCCCAACAATCAGTGATCGCCATTATTCCCAACAACCAATCACGGATCCCTAATGTTCCCAACAACCAGTCACTGATCACTGTCATAGCGCCAGGCACTTCCTGTTTCACCCGTCACTTTGGTTCATTCCTGTGACTCCAACCAGTACCCACCCCCCCACCCCCCACCCAAGTTGATTTCTCCCTCTGCGCCAGCCTCCTAATTAACTGCAGGTGTGTTCAATTAACCCTGGCTCTCTGTTTTTTTTTATTTTATTTTATTTTATTTATTTAACCCAGGTTCAGTTCTCAGTCATTGTGCCAAATTGTCTCTTTCATGTTCTGTTTGAGCTTTCCAGCCAGCTTCCTGCTTCCTGGATTCGCCTGTGTACCTGCTTGTGACCTGCTCTCCGCCTGCTCCCTGCTGCTCATCCTGTCGGCCTGCTTATATATATTTACTCCCTGGATATTTGACCCTTGGACTGATAATTGGATTTTGGATTCCGTCTGTTCGCCCGAGTGTTTGCATTTCAAGCCCTGTGCGTGTTCCTTTATTGTGCCTGTCAACCTGACCCCTGTCTGTAACCCGATCAGCCTGTTAATATGTTTATTGGATTTCTGACCACTGGAATGTTATTTGCATTTGCTTTCCGTCTAGCCATTTTGGATAAGTGAAGTTTGACTCCGTCTCTGCCCTGTCTGCCCTGCTACATCCGCCTGCTAATCACCGAAGTGTGTTCCCGAACTAATCCCTTGCTCTGCCTCTGACACGTCTTTCACTCTGCCACAGTCTACCTTCGCAGCCTGCTTGTGTGCTGCTGCCTCCTGGGCACGGCTCCATCTGCTTCCAGCCCTCGCAGCTGAGCACCGTGAGCGTCTCCAGTCCTCCCGCAGCCTTTTCAGAAGGTTTTCCCAGCACCACCTGTGTCCTGCGTTCTTTGCCAAGTCCTTATCCACACTCCTTCCACTGTAGCTGCATTATTATTGTCTCTTTAGGAGACCATTGTTCCTAACAACCAATCACTATGGCTTGCAATGATAACTGATCACCACCGTAGCCCAAAATAAAATAATTACGGACCTCCCTTGTTCCCTGAGACCTGTTTTCCTGAGTTCCTCCCTCTGGACACTTTATGGTCATATTCCCTCTTCCTGTAGTTGATCACTGATCACTAATGGTTTATTTATTTTGTTCTTTATTTTGAACGATAAACGATATTTCACCTGTAACCGCTCTCTTATTTTCCATTTTCCTGACTTTTGCCGTACCGCCTCTTCATTTTTTTATCTTCATTCCTGATGGATTTGAATGTAGTAAATACAAAATCACCAACGCTCAGAGCATTGTAGCCATTTTCTGTTTTGCTGTTTTATTTATTTATTTATTTATTTATTTATTTATTTATTTATTTTTGAATAAACATATATAGGGCCCAGGATTGTGCAGTATAGAGTGACGTATCCTTTTTATCAGCACGAAATGGACAATATGATGAACTGAATTTTAGTTTATTTTTAACCAACTATACAAACATGATGGAGCGAAAGAAATTTCAGGTCGGTCGCATAGGAAAGGAAATGGCGCCGATACACACAATCACATGTTTGCATTTCTGTTTCCAGTTGTTTTTATGATCAAAATATAATGCGGTCAATTTGAGAGTTGTAAAAAAAAAAATGTTTACGTCATTTTTTAAAAATAAAAGTAATGAAAACCTTTGGTTCTACCTGACATATGCGAAAACCCAAATACACAGTTTGAAGTCTGAAGCGTCATTGTTAATGACCAGGCTTCCATATAAGCAAATATATTCTTTTAATCATCACTCGCCTGTGCTGTGTTTCCAGCAGGGATCCGTGTCCCGTGTCGCTTGAGTTTTAAGGGGTTTAAAAAAAATAAAATAAAATAAAAAATCTAATCTATTTTTTTAACCACTCTTTAAAAAAAAAAAAAAAAGTGTCCTCAGAAAATCTTCCTATTTTTACGGAACACATTTTCACATGCAAATGAACAGCGATTCAACGTAAATGTAAATGCAAATGAGTCTAGCCACGTTTCGAGCACACGCGCACGTTTGTGCATATTTTCCCATTTGGCAACACTCACTGGGAAGAGCGTGCGGATGACATGTCTCTTATCTCTCTTCCATTACCATGGAAAGCTCCAACATATTCATTCCTAATTAGGACGCATTTCTACACTGAAATTAAACATGCTTTCATTCCGGTTTCTATTTATGCATCAAATCGTCTGTTTCATTTTAAGCGACAAAACAAACCACACTATTGACCATTTGTGCATTAAACATCACAAGTGGTTTTATGTTTTTTTTTTAATTTTTTTTTTTAAGGCTCATTTGTACTGTAATGCCTCCCATTGGTCACCAGGGGACACTCAGGCTACTGAGATCTCCAAGGCATCTATCTCAAAGAACGGATGAACAGCAGATTGAATGAGAGGCAAAACGTGTATAACAGCGAGGGGGGGAAGTCACTTAAAATGTAAAAACCCATCATTTTTACAAACATGCAATCAGAAGAAAAAGCTAAATATCATGCAGTATTAACAAATCACAATTAAGCCGACGTAAATTGAGAATCAAGGAACCCTCGCATGACGGAGACGTTTAAATGCCCGTGGGTTAATAAACTATCCTGTAGGACGTTCCATTAACTAATGAGCCAGCTAACAACTTTAGAAGCACTCCGTAGTGATTGAGAGTATCACAACCATATTAATTAGGCCTCGCTAACACCAGCACTTATGTCCGACGCTGGCGCGGCCCCTGTTCTCTGTCAGAGTCGTCGTGTCCTGACCAGCTGCCCTCGTCTGTGCTGTGCTGTGCTGTGCACTGCGAGGCTAATTAACGTAGCCATGTCCCGCTTGTCAATGCAAATGGGATCTTTTGACCTCCCACGCCATGGACCCGGACTGAGACGGTGTTTACACATGCTCTCTCGCTTGTAATGGAGGGTGTCAAGCCAGAGCTCTAAAAGGTAGTAATTACCTTTAATTGAACGCTCAGAAGAGGTCAGGATTTTGGAAGGGTACCGAACGTGCCGAATAGTGAACGGAAAGAGCTTTTCCAGGCTCAGGAGCGTGTCTTTAGGGCATCCGAAACCATCTGATAACAATTAAGGAGGTAGGACCAACATTATTCTGGATGCTGTCCAGGTAGGATGTGTAGCATGAGAACATCATGTCGAAACGAGCCAGGATTTTGAAGGTCTGTGCATGGAATTTCCTTTGGGCTGCACCATTTTTTGTTACTTTCGAGCATCAGCTGAACTTTACTTTGGTGGGAAACAAGCAAAACCAACAGAAGTATATTGTGCTGATTTAAAAAAAAAAAAAAAAACCTTGTTATATCTATGCTACATCTATATCTAGGAACAAAAGAAAAAAAAAAAGTCAGACCAGGATTTAAAACCGATTGACATTAAAGCGCAGTATGGCGATGAGACTCTTAGCCAGAGTAAACCATATAAATGGTGCAAGATTTTACTTATATCCATGAATGACAATTCCATCCAAGGTGGCTCGGAGCCACTGCAATCATTCCCATGAACACTCGGCGAATAGGAAGTCTGATAACTTGTCATCAACGTGCGGAAGAGACTCGTCTGTCTGTGGGAGCTGTACATACAATCATTCACCAACACCACTTGCACATTACAGGAACTTGGTTGGGAGTTATTGCAACATCATTCCTGACCTCGCAGCAAGCCATTTACACATGTTTCTGGGAGGCCAGTGTTTCAGACGTGAAGCAGGCTCCAGCATACTGAGTAAAGCTTTCTACCATGACGGTGTCCACGCACTAGAAAAAAAAACACTGGGATAAGTGCATTCGTGTAGCAGCGGGTTATATAGAGAAATAAAGGGAAATAAAGTCCCGCTTTGACCTGAACGCCCCTCGTATCATGAGGGGTGGTCATAAAATTTGTATTTCTGCATAAAAAATTTTTTTTTAAAAAACTTAATGAAAATATTTACCCAAATTATGTCTCCAGAAATGAGCCCATTGACAAAGATTTCTTGGTTTAGCATGATGTCGCTGGAAGATCGAAACCAAAATGGTGCACCCAGTTAAAAAAAAAAAAAGAAAGAACTAAGTGTGCCTTCAGCATAACACTGCGCCAGACCGTTCAGCTCACGAAACGGCAAAACTTGTGGGTGACTTGGGGAACGAAATTCTGCCTCATCCGCCCTACTCAACCCCGACCTCGAACCCAATGGCTTCTTCCTCTTCCATCACTTGAAGAAACCACTTTGTGGCAGATGTTTGATGAGATTACCGAGGTGGAACTTTTCCTCAAGAGCCGAAAAAAAAGCTCGTTCAAAGACGTCTCCACCGGCTCATCCATTGCGCGGAGAAGTGTGTCGACCTTAGGTGGAGGATGCGTAGAGAAGGACTAAGCTCGAGACCAATGTTCATGTTCATTACATCATTTCTTCTCACAAATTTAGGCCCGCTCCTCTTAGCTGAGTTAGGGAATATCTCGAGAACACGCGCACTTTTTTGTTTCCGCGTACCGCTTCTGTGCACATGTTGTACCGCTACCAGGCATCTTTCGTCATATTTGCATTTGTCTGATTGACCTTTTCATTCATCATTTAGTCCTTTATATTTCATATATAAAACAAAACAAATCTTTCGAATACAGCAGTAGGCAGGGAGGTACATTTTATGAACGTTCAGCAGTAAAGGAGAACTTAAGGTCACTTCCCGTTGCAAATATTTCATTCGCTGTAATGGGAGCTCCGCTGTTGAATAATCGCTAATGTATACTCTCCTCCGAAACCTGTGCTGTAAAATCCACGGAACAGGCTCAGGCGTCGCTCGCTTCCAAATTGAAAGGATTTGCATAATGACTGCATGCCTGTGTAACTGGATGTCCGCTCAAATTAATTTCTCCATTTTGTCAGTTTGAAACTAATTCCTTTGACAAGCAGTGATGACCGTGGCACTCGGAGAATTGCAAGGCATGTCATATCTGTAGATGCTCATGCGAACAGAAATCCCATTGATCCGGTTCGATAAAGAGGACAAAGGCCGCCTGGAACCCTTAGTCTCCTAAGGAATCCACGGCTGACAGACGATCTCCATCGACTGATCCGTAATCGGCGTCTAGCTTTAGACTGAATGCGCTGGATTTGTCCAACCAATTACAGCAATCAGTAACGCATTCATACTATTTATCCAACCATTTGCTATAAAGACAACAAGTGGACGATAATGCTGCTACAGGAAATCAAAGCCGAACCAAACCGTTACACTTAATTCCTTAGTATTATAAGCTTCCAGAGTCAAGAGCTATGGTTTGCATGTACAATTTAAGAGCCCTTGGTTATGCGAGACACATGAGGACAGCACTTTTCTGACCGAGCATGAATAAAATTAGCAGAAAGGTCAAATCAGTCAAGGAAAAAAAAAAAAAAGGATGGGGAACACGCAAAACAAATGTTCTTTTCTCAAGTTGCTTTGATTTTGCGCAAATTATATCTATGCAAATTTGAACCTGTGATGAGTCAAGTGGACACTGGATTTTTTTGGACTAAGCCATGGACTGTCTCATGTCTCACTTTTGATCGTGTTGGATGAAGACTGTAGGTGCATTACGGTCGTTTCTGTGTCTCCCGCGTACTCCGTGTATACACGGGAAACCATCGTGTTGATCGACTCAGTTGAGTGACACATACAGTATAGCCACGCCCAACTCGAGGGAAAAAGCACTATATTCGTCCAAAAAGATGCTAGGTGCCGTGTGACGTAATCTAGCACAAACCTGCTCATAACGTCGTTTCTTAACATTTCTAGTTCATTTATGGTGCAGGTTTAACTTCAAGCAAATACTGAAGGAGTGGCAAAGATTTATTAAATTCCATTCAGCCAGTTTTGTGTGATAATGTGACGAAATCTGGCTGGACAGACAGACAAACAGAATTTTTTTTTGAGACTGGTTTCAGGCCCTCCAATGCTTGAAATGTAAAATATCATTGAACGCGCGAGTTGTATAGACCAATGTATAGACAAAACTGTTCTTTTATATATACACAGTAGGTCTGGAACAAGGATTGTGGGTGAAAAAGAGTATGAACATAGATATAAAAATAGTCCAAGTATGTCAAAAATGTTTCTTCTCAATGGTTCCTTCCAATTGCCATCTCATGGAGTTTTTTTTTCTTGCTCATTAGGGACAACCTGATCATTTTCATTTAACTATCTTGACCATTGTTAAAACCCCACAGTATATACATAGAATTGAATTTAATAGATTTGTTTCAAGCAAATTGTTAAAATAAACCATCTAATCAATTTCAGTAACACGTCTCTGTCTCTGTTTTTAGTGCACCGGCGCTAGTTTCAGGTTTTCATTTGTGTTTTAGAAATGTCTTTGGGTGGGATGTTGCTGAAATCTGGCAACCCTGAAAAGAAGCCAACCATGGGTTAAGGTTGTACTCTAGGTTTTATGGATTACACTATGTGACACAATTTTTGTTCCTGGCTTCTAAGTGTTATATTTCAATTGCTTATGTCTAAAGTATGTGAAAAAATGACTTCATTAAGCACAAACTTTGCTTTCAGGACAACAGCATGAAGAAAACTCGTTTTTTTTTGTGTGAAAATAAACAATTTTTTTTTTCATTTTCGTCATTATGATCAGGTAAAAACAAAAATTGCACAAGGAATAGACAAACACAGTCGGAAACCACTCAACAAGGTTCAGAAATGCATAGATTTTCTAGATTTACGATTGTACTGTGAATCACTTTCTCGAAGTCGCCCCCAAATGTAGCCCCCCATCATGTTTTCGTTATACTGTCCTTGGTAACGACGTTCAAAGTCCAATATATCTTGATGAAAGCGCTCGCCTTGCCCCTCAGAGTAAGCGCCCATGTTCTCCTTGAATTTGTCGAGATGCTAATCAAGGATATGGACTTTCAGAGACATTCTGCATCCCATTTTGGCGTAATTCTTTATGAGAGTCTGCACCAACTCCACATAGTTTTCAGCTTTGTGATTACCTAGGAAGCCATGAACAACTGCAACGAAACTGCTCCAAGCCGCTCTCTCCGTCCTGTTCAACAGCTTTGCGAAATCCTTACATTCTATGATCTTCTTGATCTGTGGTCCGACGAAGATACCAGCCCTGACCTTAGCCTCGGACAGCTTTGGAAAAAGATCTTGGAGGTATTTAAATGCTGCTGACTCCTTGTCAAGAGCAGTGACAAATTGCTTAATGAGGCCTAACTTGATGTGCAGCGGTGGCATAAGCACTTTATGAGATTCTATCAGCGGCTCCCACTTCACATTGCTCTTCCCAACAGAAAACTCGGTCCGTTGTGGCCAGTCCTTTTTGCGATAATGCGCCTTAGTGTCACGGCTGTCCCAGAGACAGAGGAAACAAGGAAATTTCGTGAAACCTCCTTGAAGACCCATGAGGAATGATACCATTTTGAAGTCACCGATGACCTCCCATCCGTAGTCGTCATACTTTAATGCACTCAGCATTAACATTTTGACACTGGTGTAGTCCTCTTTGAGATGCACAGAGTGGGCCATGGGGAGAGACGGGTAGTTGTTTGCATTGTGAAGCAACACGGCTTTGAGGCTCCGGGATGAACTGTCTATGAATAGGCGCCATTCCATAGGATTACATGCGATACCTATAGCCTGGAACAGACCGGCAACATCGTTGCAGAAGCACGGCCCATCACGCTGACTGAAGAAGTTGGAGAATATTTGATGCGGCTTCCTCTGATCCGTGACTTGTACGCTATCATCAACCAAGTTCCACTGTTTGAGCCTGGATATCAGAAGCTCAGCATTCGATTTCGTAAGCCCGAGGTCCCTAATTAAATCGTTCACGTCTTTCTGGTTAGGGAAGTACGGCTTTCTATCCCCAACTTCATCTGCGGAATCGTAGTCCACATCTCCAGTATCTGCCTCGCTATCTGACTTGCTGCTGTCTCCTGAAGATGGCCGATGCCGCCTAGGAGGGGTCGGAACAGGCAGATCGGGGCTGTGTGGTACTGGGGCGATGGAAGAAGGTATATCCGGATAAACCATCTGAGGGGCATTTTTGCCGGTGCGACCATTTTTTGGGTTTACTAGTTCTGGAAGTTTCTTGAACGTTCTAGAGTGTTCAGGAGAATTGTAGAAACATCTGGACAACTCTAGCAGTTCAGGAATATTCTAGGAGGAAGCTCGGCATTGAAAGCGAATCGAGAATTTTCTCGAAAACACACGATTTTCAAAATTTCACTGTCCCGGTCACAGAAGCAAAGTTTTTCTGGAATAACAGCGATTTCCTTTCTGTTCTAGACCTAACGGGTTAGGAAAACACACTTTCAACCCAGGAACAGAACAAAAGTGAACATTTGTTACATAGTGTTATTTAAGTCTCTTGTTCACTTGTTCTCCATGTAATAGATTTAATTATTCTTTGGGATGTGTCAAAGACCAGCCATGTGACCACAATGAGAACAAACTAAGAGATAAAGACAGCAAAGCCACAATAATCTTTCCCGCAATGTGTTATACCGTACGTCCTAATGCACCGTAGAATCGTCCAGGCTTCATATGTCAGAACCTTTGCTTTAAACAAATTACAAGCTCAAGAATTGTTCTCTTCACAAACTATGCATCCTCTTAGTTACTTTTAGATTTAGCAAACAAAAGGACCAAATTGATCATTTAATGGAGAACGACAGCAAAATCCAAATCAAACTCAAAGCAACAAAGCGCTTTTGGTTATTGTTCACAGTCAAGCAGATAAGTAAAATCAATATCGCACAATTATCTCACAAGCCAAACTAATTTGTTTGCTTCTTTCTTCTTCCCTTGTGTTGCGTATTTGATCTGACGCCAGATATCTGAAACAGAACGCCCCTTCCTTTACTCAAGGAGAGTCGTAAAAAGGCTTTATGCCTTATCTCCACTTAATTAAAACCAGGGCTTTTTATCGATGAGACGTTGTCCGAGCTAACTGATGTCTCATTAATTCATTGTCTCATCTTGAGACTGGGAAGGACTCTACAGGGCATACACGGCAAGAGTATATACAGAAGAGACGGGCAAACAGCGGGATTCCAGAAAGTGCTTTTTATTGGCTAATTTTGCAGTGAATAGCTGAAAGAAACGATTCCAGAACATTACAAGCAAATCTATGGATTCTATTCCATCATGTGGAACATCAGCTGGTTGGCCAGTATTGAAACATTATCAGAAAAAAGGTTCAACAATCAACAGTGCTCATTAGAGTGAGATGCTTATTGAAGATCTAAAGCCTAAACACAGAGGACTGCTATCCAAGTGTATCGTGATCTTTCATTACGAAGCACATCCACACAGCTCTGAACTCAGTGTCGATTCTCAACAAAAACTTGATTTTGGGGTATTAAAGCGTCCTTATTAAAGTCCTGATCTCGCTCCATCTGACCTTCACCTGTTTGGTCCCCTGGGACAAAGATCTCCAACCAGAAGCGGGACACCAGGACGAGTCAGTCAGGTCCAGAGGGCAGAGGGGGTCTGGATCACTGGCAGCTCAGGAGCGACATGTGTAGCTCGACAGAGAGGCAGGGAGAGGGAAAGAGAGAAGAGAGGAGGAGAGAAAGAAGAGGAGAGAGCATAAGATAAGAAGAGATAACAGTTAGGTATGGCCACAGTCACATAATGTATAAGAGTGCAAGCAGGGACTCCGGCAGGACTGACTATGACAGCAGAACTAAAAGGGAGCCAGAAGGAAACACAGACATGAGGGCTCCCTGAGATGTAAAGCAACCAGTCACCTTACCGTCAACAAACCTGAGAAATCGAATTAGGAAGACAGCATCTAAACATACCCATTCACCATAATACTCTACAGTACAGAACAAAAGTTTGGAGACACCCTCTCATTCAAAGAGGTTGAATTTGTGTTATGGCAAGAAAAAAGCAGCTAAGTAAAGAAAAGCGAGTGGCCATCATTACTACGAAAAACTGGGAAAACTTTGAAGTGTCCCCAAGTGCAGTCACAAAAACCATCAAGCGCTACAAAGAAACTGGCTGACATGCGACATGACCGGCCCAGGAAAGGAAGACCGAGAGTCGCCTCTGCTGCGGAGGAGAAGTTCATCCGAGTCACCAGCCTCAGAAATCGCAGGTTAACAGCAGCTCAGATCAGAGAGCAGGTCAATGCCACACAGAGTTCTAGCAGCAGACACGTCTCTAGAACAACTGTTAAGAGGAGACTGTGTGAATCAGGCCTTCATGCTAGAATATCTGCTAGGAAACCACTGCTAAGGACAGGCAACAAGCAGAAGAGACGCGTTTGGGCTAAATAACACAATAAAGAAAACTCGCTGAATGAGAAGGTGTGTCCAAACTTTTGCTCTGTATTGTACGTCCATGTGTCCCCTAGATGAAGGGGTGGATATATCAGGCAGCCAGTGAGCAGTCGGTCCTGGAAGTTGATGTATTCGAAGCAGGAAAAATGGGCAAGTGTAACCATATGAGCAACAAGGGAGAAAAATCCCAGATGACTAGGAGACATCAGCTCCATAATAGTGTGTTCCCGGTTTGCAGTGGTTAGTATCTACCAAAACTGGTAGAACAACAATCAAGGACAACTAGTGACACAGCAACAGGGTTATGGAAATCAAAGTCTGGGGAGTTATGGCCAGCCTGTCTGGTCCGATCTCATAGACGAGAGAAAAAGTTAATGCTGGCCATAATGTGCAGGACAAACAAGTCTAATCCATGGAGACTTCACCTCGCAACTTACAAGACTTTTGCGATAAGCCAGATCCCGCAGCACGCCTTAGGAGGTCTTGTGGAATCAGTGCCTTGACAGACACTCAGTGCCTTTGTGTTGGGGCACAAAGGGAACTTGCACAATATTAAGCAAGATGGACGTAATGTTCAGTGTAGAGTCTACCACACAAACAAGCAGAAATCCTGACTGGTCATAACTTACTTATGAAGAAAGTCCTAAGAGCAGTGGTTACAGCGGATAATAAATATTTATCCGAAAATAAGTACACACAGCAGCATTGAAAGAGTGTCGGTAACAGGGTCAAGACACCAGGAATTGTGTCCATTTTCTTCGTTTGCACAAGCAGTTCAGTTGTGTCAGCACTGAGCATTAAGGAACACATGCTAATGTAATCTAGCAAAAGCGGTATGGGTACAAAGCAATCAATAAATAATTATGACACAATTATAACACAAGATGACATTTGTCCTGGCTTTACGTGGGCACAGTGGGATTCATTTACAGCTTTTAAAATCATAATTCATGTTTTAGCTAAATCTTACATGCTTTAACATTAGCCATGAATGAAAGATTGATTGACTTTTGATTGTGCAGAGTAACAGAAAACAGTTTAGAGAGTAAAAACTACAAGACTTTGTGCATTAGTGTAGACCGCCTGCTTCACGTCTGGCCTCCCATGAACTCCTTTAATGGCCCAGACACGGGGATGGTTTGGAGCGAGATCAGGACTGTACGAGGGATGTGGCAATATCTCCCAGCCGAATTCCTGTAATGTGCAAGAGGTGTTTGTGAATGATTGTGTGTTCAGTTCACTCAGACAGATGTGACTTTTCAACAAGTTGGCAACAAGTTACCCGTCGATTTGGGGCTGGGGTTGCTCAGGGGGTAACGGCATTGAGTTACTGATCGGAAGGTTGGATGTCCCAGCTCTCCGAGATTGCCTTTGTAGGGCCCTTAACAGTTGCTTTCATGGCTGACCCTGTGCTGTGTCTCCAGCTACATTGGGATATGTGAAGAAAGAATTTTACTATACACTTTAAACTTTAGATCTTTGCAATCTTCTGCGAAGATTGGTCTTCTGTAAAAGAGCGGTGATGGCTCGGTGGCTCAGATCTGCGTTACTGATCAGAAGGTTGGCAGTTTGAGGCCCAGGTTTCCATTGTCGGGCCCTTGAGCAAGAATCTGCTTAAGGGGTGCAGTTGAAAAAAAAAAAAAGACTTCCCTCGTGTTCTGATCCCAGTCTACTAACAAAGAAGATGGGGTGTGCAAAATATACAGAATTTCACCGTGCAGCGTAGAGGTGATGAATAAAGGCTGAACTCAACTTAAATGTCAAACTGTCACGTCACATCAAGCCACAGCTTCGCCATGACCACCTGAGCACGCCCGCTCCATGCTCCTAACCACTCCTTTCATCTCACCGCCTCAATTCCCGCTCTCCACACCTGTTCTCTGTATCACTGATTACTTCACATGCCTATTTAAGTCACGCTCTGACATCACGACGTCACCAGTTTATTGTGCGCCTTACCAGCCTCAATTTACCAGCGTTTTCTCTCGTCTCAGTCTGTTTCGTTATCGACCTCGCTCAGTTTTTGACCATGTCTTCGCCTCTCGTTATTGGATCATTGTCAATTGGACCCCTTACCTGCCACCAACCACGAATCTGAATCACGGACCTCCTTTCGTCACTCCGGCTTCGACCCTTGCCTGTTTCACGACCACGATTATCGCTCACTCCTCGCTGAGCTCACGCTCCCTTTTCCCACTGGCTCAAGCTCCTCCAGCCCACGCCGGCATTCATCGTGAGGCTCTTCCTTTCTCCTCCATGCCGGCTCTGCACGCTCCTGCTTCTCAGCACTTACACGCTGGCATACATCTCGGGTTACACGGCGGCGCTGCGCACTTCCGCATTCTCGCAAGGCTGACGTCACACAGACCCCCGCTCGCCTCAACGCACTCGTGCCGGCGATCTGTGCTTCTGCATTCCAGTGAGGCGTTCCCTGCTCACACCGCAGCTTGGAATTCACGCCAAGGCTTTGAACCACCACATTATCAACTCAGTCAGTCACAACCACACCAAAATACCACTTCTCCTCGCAATACATTTTCAGCATCTGCACTTGGATCCACCACGCCCCCTACCGAGCCTGACACAAACAAGCTCAAATCATATACAGTGGAACCTCGGATTACGATTAACGTGGTTTACGAGTGTTCCACAAACCGAGCAAAGATTTTAAATACATTTTTAATCGGAAACCGAGCAAGTATTAGTTTACGAGTGCCGAGTATCATGTATCACGCATGCGACTCTTATTTTGACACCGAGCGTCACTCTCTCACCTTCCTTTAGTATGCGCTCACACGAGGTCAGAGAGATTTCTTTTTTCCCTGTTTAAACGGTGTTTCCGTGTTTGTGTGTGTCCATTTGTTGTGAAACATAAGTGATTCTGTTAGTATGCGCTCATGCCAGTCTCGCTTTTTTTCGTTAAAACGGTGTTTCCGCTGTGTTTATGCGTATGTTGTAAAACTTAAAAAGTGAGTCTGTTAATATATATGCTCATGCCAGTTTAATTTGTTTTATTTTCATTTTTATAGATTCTATTAATTATTTTTATTTTTTGGGGCTGTGGAACGAATAATTTGAGTTTTCATTATTTCTTATGGGAAATGATGATTTGGTTTACGAATGTTTTGGAATACGAGCCCACTTCCGGAACGAATTATGCTCGTAATCCACGGTTCCACTGTAGTTTAATAGCAATCATTCAGATTCACTGACTGGACCTAGAAATTGTATATAGCAAAAACAAAAAGCAAAAAATTCAATGGTTTCAAATAAAAATAATATTGTAGTTTAAAGAATGCAAGGCATACTATTATACCACTTTGTTGTAAATGGATGAAAAGATTGTAGTGTTCTTTATATTTAAAAATTTTATCATATAATATTAAAAGTAATGGGGTTGATTACAAGACATTGTGACTTTTTTGGAGTTTGTTCTCCAAAAGCAATCATTCAGTCAAGGCGCATTAAAATATGTTCTAAAAATATAGAAAGGTGAATAGTGGCCAGTTGTGCATTACATACTGTATGAACAGCCATAAAAACAAAAAACAAAATCATTTGAAGGGAACTATTCTGGCTGCATATGTATCACCACACACTTTATGCATCCTCAGAGACTCAAACTGTAGTCAATTGATTTACATAAATTAACAAGACAGATGATTACGCCTGGAAAATGAATCCCAGCCCTTGCTCGATACGTTTAGCCATCGAGTACACCGCATTAAACCTGCTACTGTCATCTTTCCTCATAATCCTGAAGTGGTGAGGCAGTTCACTCATCGTTACGTGCTAGGAATTTTCTATCCGTCTTCCGGCAAATGTTATTACTATCAATGGAACACGAACTCAAAACGTCATCTCATGCCCTTTTCAGAATGTTCGCACTGAAAATTTGCATTAATCTGTCCTAACCCAGTTGCGATGTAGAAACAGAGCAAAGTACATCCTCGAAAACACACAACGCACCGATGTAGCCGTGCCTACTGTTAGAATAGGTAAAGCTAAAAGCTCCCAGAACAGTGAGGAATCGGCTAGAAGGTCTAACATCTTTCGTTACAATCCACTATGTGTTATATTTTATAGATGCTGCTTTTATAATAATAATAATAATAATAATAACAATAACTAGCATAGTATTTTTTCAAATAAAGTTTAGTTTAGTTGAATTTACTTTATTTCAAATAAGATATAATTTGAACCTTCACAAAAAAGAATGTTACATTTGGAAGTATATTATGGGATGTTGTACTGGTCTGTCATCAGTCAATCATGTACAATCTTAATTATTACAGTACCAGTCAAAAGTTTGGTATCAGTTTCTGACGCCTGATTTTTTTTTTAAATTTCTTTCTACACTGCGAAACAATGCTGAAATAGTCCAAAATATGCAATCATCTCCTTTGAACAGCTGATATTGAGATATGTCTGCTACTTATGCTCTGTACAGCTTCATAACGGCTCTAATCGGTTTGTTCATTGATGATGTCTGAGGCTGCTGACAAGTTTTGGTCTCGCGTTCCTACGAAGGTCTTCACGAGAGACCGTTTCATCATGGTGCTTGATGGGTTTTGCAAATGCACTTGACACGATACTGTTCTAACGAGAACTATTCCAGAGAGGCCTCCGAGACCCCTGTGTCTTAAAATAACAACTGACTGTTGTTGTTCTTACATAATTACCTAATTTCATACAGTATGTGTTATTTCAAAAAAAAAAAACTTGAGAGCCAAAAAGTCCTTCAGCAAGCCTGGAGAACTATTCCTAGTCTGCATAAAAAATAATAAAAAAAGGAACGTAAGACTCTTTGTATGCAAAATGTGAAAATTTTGGGAGTAGCACAGAGTTTATATCCACCAGGAAGAGCACTCCAGGGGCCCCAGACTCTTAAGAAAAGCTGATATGGTTGATTTACTCAACAACTGTTTCTGTTTACGCAAAAGTGTAAACCTAGAGCCAGATCATCTTGAAGCGAGATTGTGATCAGGAACCTGTTTGTCTTTGGAGTGTTGGAGAGAGCTTTACCTGGAGGACCTGGAGCTGAGAGCAGAAAGGTGGACACTCGATTAGACATTGATTGCAGAAGGATTAACCAGGTTAGGGGATTAAAATATTGAAACGTATGTTTTTTTTTTTTCTCTTTTCTTTTTCTTTTTTCTTTCCAGTGCTGTCTACAGGAGCAAGGCGCCTCATTAAAAATTGATCCACAAGATGTGCCAGGTTGCGTCACTGTCCCGGTGAAGAATTTATTACCTCTGCGGTGCACATGGCTGCATTTATTTATTGGTTCTGAGAGGCAAACAAACAAATCCAGCGGGAAAAGAGAGGAAGCAAAGGATGAGGAGCAAGTCAGCAGACAGACACGTACTGCTCCGAGGTCTCCTGGCTTCACGTCAGGTTTGATCACTTACTTGCTGAGCAGGTTCTATTCCCCCTTTAACCCCCCCCCCCCCCTTCACATCGTTCTCTTTTTATCACCGTACGTGACTGCTGAGAGTTGATTAACTAGCAAAGTATGTAGAGGAGCTTCGGCATCAGCGGCTTCGGGGGAATCGATATATCACCGTTCCCTGCTGCACTCCCACACCTCCACCACCCCAAACTCCAACAAAACAATTAAAGGTTACGCCTCAAGCTCATTACCCACACCAGTGAACATGAAAGCCCGTTTTTGCGCTGATATCGAATGTTCTGCGCCTCTGCTTTGGTATTCTTATTATTTCTTTTAAATATTCTTGGCACTTGTTTTAAACACTGCATGTGTGTGTGTGTGTGTGTGTGTGTGTGTGTGTGTGTGTGTGTGTGTGTGGGGCCACGTCTGTTTGCCTGTCATGATTCAGGTGAGGTTCTAGCATGGATTCTCTATGAACATTACACTTGGCCTTCATCGATTTGGCGATGGATTAGCAGCAGAAACAATTTGCAGAATCACCCATCCTTAGACAAGCCATCGGAACAAAAGGTCTTTGTTAGAGACGTCATTGAAAAGTAGAAAAATAGACCTTTTTTTTTTTTTTTTATCCAGGGCACCATTAAAATTATTATTATTTTTTTTTTACTAATCATACCATGTCTGGTGTCCAGCACACACCAATCTAACAAATTCCTATAAATGTTTACCATACCTTCATCCTTGGACCCTACATAATCATTCATACTTTCATATTACTGTATCTACTTTATTATTAATGTAGAGTTTTATGGCAATTTAAGTTTAAAATTATTATTATTATTATTATTATTTTAGCATTTCTGTTTATTATTTGAACCATACTGGTGTCACTCGCTCAATTCAATCCATGCCTGCTTGATTGCGTTCTGAAGACGGGTTCTTGACTACAACTGACATCTTCATCGATAGTTTTCTTTTGGGTTTATGTCTGGAGATGACGCAGGCCACGGCTCCAGAACTTGAATACAATTGTCACATGAACAGATTATGTTGGCCCATATTGATAGGACAGCATCTTGCAGTTGATGGAGATTTGTGGGATGCACATCCAGGGCATGAAGCTCCCGTTCCACCACATTCCAAAGATGCTCTGTTGGGTTGAGATCTGGTGACTGTGGGGGCCATTTTAGTACAGTGAACTCATTGTCATGTTCAAGAAAGCAATTTGAAATGATGGGAGCTTTGTGACATGGTGCATTATCCTGCTGGAAGTAGCCATCAGAGGATGTGTACGTGGTGGTCATAAAGGGATGGACATGGTCAGAAACAATGC
The DNA here is from genome assembly GCA_013621035.1 of Clarias magur. NCBI lineage: Eukaryota > Metazoa > Chordata > Actinopteri > Siluriformes > Clariidae > Clarias > Clarias magur. Next base: position 513,391 of record QNUK01000351.1, on the reverse strand, counting down.
TCAGGTAGGCCCTGGCATTTAAACGATGCCCAATTGGCACTAAGGGGCCTAAAGTGTGCCAAGAAAAGATCCCCCACACCATTACACCACCACCATCCAGCCTGCACAGTGGTAACAAGGCATGATGGATCCATGTTCTCATTCTGTTTACGCCAAATTCTGACTCTACCATTTGAATGTCTCAACAGAAATCGAGACTCATCAGACCAGGCAACATTTTTCCAGGCTTCAACCTTCCAATTTTGGTGAGCTCGTGCAAATTGTGGCCTCTTTTTCCTATTTGTAGTGGAGATGAGTGGTACCCGGTGGGGTCTTCTGCTGTTGTAGCCCATCCGCATCAAGGTTGTGCGTGTTGTGGCGTCACAAATGCTTTGCTGCAGACCTCGGTTGTAACGAGTGGTTATTTCACTCAAAGTTGCTCTTCTATCAGCTCGAATCAGTCGGCCCATTCTCCTCTGACCTCTAGCATCAACAAGGCATTTTCGCCCACAGGACTGCCGCATACTGGATGTTTTTCCCTTTTCACGCCATTCTTTGTAAACCCTAGAACTGGTTGTGCGTGAAAATCCCAGTAACTGAGCAGATTGTGAAATACACAGACCGGCCCGTCTGGCACCAACAACCATGCCACGCTCAAAATTGCTTAAATCGCCTTTCTTTCCCATTCTGGCATTCAGTTTGGAGTTCAGAAGATTGTCTTGACCAGGACCACACCCCTAAATGCATTGAAGCAACTGCCGTGTGATTGGTTGGTTAGATAATTGCATTAATGAGACATTGAACCGGTGTTCCTAATAATCCTTTAGGTGAGTGTACGTCTGTGTTGGTTTCATTCCTGGCTCTGCCTCGTCCTGTCTGTGCTTTGTTTCCTGATGTCCTGATCTATCTATCTAAAAGTCTTGTGCTATTAAATGGCTACGTACAAGTCTACATTTTGAATTTAAGCTTCTTTTGCCTCACAGTGCTTATTATCCATATCTCATGAAATACGGCGGTACCACTGCATACCAACTTAACACTGCAAGTTTGTAAGGCGAAAATTTGTATTGCAAAGCACATTTTCCCATGGGAAATAATGTAAATGCAGATAATTCGTTCCAGCCATCCAAAAATATTACCAATATTACCAATTTCCAAGACTATAATTATATTTTTGCACATTTAGAAAAGACATGAAAATGAAGAAAATATGAAATAAATAGATATTAAACCTTACTTAACCTTAATTTATGATTCCTCTGCTTTAAAAACCAAATTGAAAGTTGCTTTGTTTTCTTCTTCCTACCCAGCATGCTAATGTTCTTGGGACCCATGGTGCTACAGTATGTCTTCACGAAATCGTTCACAAAATACGAAAGGAACCACAAAAAAAAAAAGTAAACTCGCTTCGCTTTCAGTTGCTCAAAAATGCCGAAAATGCATATATGCAACATAGTGCATGCTGCAGTAACATAGCATGATTAATGTTTTCTCTGTGATAAAACTGAATGATATTAAGTTTTGAAAAGTGGACTTGAAAGCTCGGGCTAGAAACATGTTCCTGACAAAGATTTAAAAAACTATATGGTAGGGTCCACTGATTTAACAAGATATTATATATAGTAGAAAATGATACGGAACAAAACTCTATCCAGTGGTACCATTTGGAAAGTTACCATCAAAGTAAGTTTCTCTCTCTTTCTCTCTCTCTCTCTCTCTCTCTCTCTTACTGATGATCTGTAGGCATTTTACTTTACAGTAATTGTCCTTTCTTGAGGTTTGTCTCATTTTCTATGGAGAGCTATTTCTATGGAGTCCTGAGATGAGGTGGCTATAGTGAGTCTCTGGGCCAGAGTATAGCTGTTAAAGGTGCAAAGCCTTTTTCAGATGAACTCATCCAAGAGAAGATGGGTTTCTCACTCAGACTGCAATTCCATTTCTCTTGTCCCCTGTCTCTCACTCGGCCCATTGTAAAGAATGTCAGGGCTGGATGATAGCAGGGACGTAAGAGGCTCTTGAACAGATAACCTCCTTTCAGGCTCGGTATGGGATTTCATACTTGAGTAAGATGAGATTTGTTTTGATGCACCAGTTCCTTGAGCATCTGTGCATGAATGATGGATGAACACGCACTAGCTACTGACATGGCTCTTCATTAAATGCTGATACAATAGATTAAATTGTCCATTAGCTTGGTGAAGGAAAGGATCCAGTCATAGACACAGATTAGTACAGATCCTCAAGGACCTCACTTCCAAGGGTGTTCAAGTCAAAGCAGGACTTTTGATTTTGACGCAGTATAACAGAACACAGTCGTGAGAGTTATAAAAACTGCATTTCTTTCTCGATATAATCCACTGCTACACTAATGCACTTATTCCAGTGTTTATAAACCGCTTTTATACCAACAAGATAGAAACTTTTCTCAGTACGTCAGAGCCATGAACAGACTGTCTGGTTCACGTCTGAAATGCTGACGCAAGGTCAGGACTCTATCGGGGCATTTAGTCCTTCAGGACAGATGTATTAGCACTTAGCACTAAGGTTTCTGGGTAACATGACAACTTTTTTCTTTGTCTGTTTTTGTCTTATGAACTTAACTAGTGTTTGTATTCGCTACAAACACTCTCACTCACTCAACTCACCATCACGTTGTCTATACTGCTTTATCTTATATTCAGAGTCGCTGGAGCCTATCCCAGGAGACTTGGGGCATGAGGTGGGGTACACCCTGGACAGGGTGCCAATCCGTTGCGGGGCACAGACATGCCAGTTAGCCTAATCTCCATGTCTTTGAAGTGTGGGAGGAAACTGGAGCACTCGGAGGAAACCCACCAAGCACAGGGAAAACATGTAAACTCCATGCACACGGACCCTGAGGAGGGAATTGAACCCGGACCCTGGAGGTGCAAGCTGACAGTGCTGACTATTAAGCAACTGTGCTGCCTTGTTACAAACCGTTTCTATGAAATGGGAGGAATGACTGTGTCATTCATGAATAAATGAATGATTATCCTCTTTGGCAAATTGCTATGGTGGAAGAGGGATAAAGCTGCAGGATGTGCAAGTAAATGAAAGGACATTTAGGCATCTGGCAGACACCCAGTTGAGGGTTAAGGGCCTTGCTCAAGGGCCCAATGGGGCCCAATGTGGGATTTCAGCCTCACCCTATGAAATCAGGGGGGAAATAGCCAGACATGAATGCGTGCTTGTCAACCGGACATTTTCTGCTTATGTCCTTGTCCTTGTTAAACATTAAAAAAAAAAAAAAAAAAACATGGCAGGAATTAACGGTTCACCAGAATCTGCATAGGAAAAAAAAAAAAAAAAAAAACACATGAGGGGTGGAAAAGTAATCTCCTGTTGACAAGCATCTGTAAATTTGCAAAGCTAATGAAGTGATGTTAACATGACAGATCTTTAGCATCTTGACTGGCATGACATTGAGTGATCGATGGCTGATTTATCCTGCTGATTACCGAAACGCCATTACAGAGGCACAACCTCGATCTGTGATGCAGGGGAGGACGACAAACCGGCATGACCGGACCCAGGAAGTGACACACTGTCTTTTGGCTTATCACGCCACTTTACTGTATTATTTTTTTTTTTAATTCCCTTGTCAGTGTTTTCTAAAGGATATTGTTTTCATGTTTTAATCTTATCATGACAAGGCTGAGGGGCTGATGGACTGATAACTGAGATAGATAGATTGTACAGCATGGCATTCTTGTAAGACATAAAGTCTGCAAAAGAAAAAAAAAAAACCCAACTGAAATAAATAAATCGGTACTAGATGTGCATGGATCCTGCAGAAATACCCAACCATTAAAAGTTCTTATGGTTGTGAGATTTTGTTTACTTTAATCCAGATTCCTGAATGTTGTCATCTGCCGTCTGTGTTTTGGTGCGTCTGCAAATTGAGACAAAATAAATAAGAATAAACAAAATACCAATTCCCACCTGTGGCTAACTCGATCTCCCGGGTTCAATCCTTATTTTTTTTTTAAGAAAGCTCATTTTCCCCAATAGCAAGCCGGGCCTGCTAAATGACCTTGCACAATTCATAAAATATGCATAGCTTGAACAGGGGAAAAAGGAAAAAAAAAAAAAAAGCTAATTACTGAAATTTGGAGAGGGAGAGAGAAAAAAAAAAGGTTGGGTTGCTAAGTATTAATGCATGAAAAAAAAAAAAAACTCCCTGAGAAACTCATAAATAGTTTACTGACCCAGTGAAGATTTATCACATTGCATAAGGGATAAACGATATTTTTCCACCTTCTCGTCTTCCTACTCTTCGTTCCGGTTAGACGGACGGATTGAATAAACAATGAGGGGAGGGAATTTGGAGCACGTGCCGAGACCAGCGACGGGTATTGCTTAATGCCGGTGCAATCCAGATCTCCGTGATAATCTCCATTTTGCACGGGTGGCGAAAATCCTATCGCCCTGACATGGATGGGAAAACCTGGATGGTAATAGAAAATAGTTTTGGCATGCATCAAGCTTTAGAGCTCATGGTGCCAGTCATTCGTCTCCGAAAAGCTGCCAGAGCCAACTACTAAAAGCTCTTATGATGGCAGCTTGCTGTACATCTGAGAGTTGGAACGGTTTTCTGTGATCAAAGAAAGCAAGGGTGTAAGAACTTATGGGTTTTAGTAATAATGTATACTATATGTTGGTCTGTGTTCTTTTAAAAAAAAAAAATTTTTTTTTTTAAATATACAATAAGATCATTATTTTATTCACTATTTTACATGAAAAGATTATATTTCTATAATTCTAAATAAATAAATAAATAAATAAATAAATAAATGACCTACTGTATATTTGGAATCTACCTTCATGGTCCCGTATTTTACTACAGGGTGATTCACTCGAAAAAAAAAAAAAAAGGCCCTAAATATTCTGTAATAACTCTTGCTATGGTGAATCAATCTGAAGCAAAAATAAATACGCCTTTTATTCGGACCAAAAATCTATGTGTAATCGATTGCATTACATGGGATGCTGGAACTGACCGCATTCTCTCAGAAATTTCGTAGGCGATTTTCGTCACTCATCTTGTCCTGCGACATTTCCGGACGGCATCCGCCATGAGAAGGGAACAATGATCCCGTCATTTCCAGGTTGTTTCCTGTCAGTAAGGTTGATTCCAAATATAACTCAATTTTTTTATTTATTTTTTTATTTTTTTAATAAAAGCACAACAAACATGATAATAGAAATATAATCTTGTCATATAAAATAGAGAATAAAATAATGATCGTACTGTATATTTCGATCAAGAGCACAGAGCAACATGTACACATACAGTATATACTTAAACCCATACATTCTTTACACCCATGCTTTTCCTTTCTTGCGTCCCTGAAACGTTCCTACTCTCAGATGTGCAGCAAGTTGCCATTATAAGAGCTTTCAGTAGTTGGCCCCGTGCAGCTTTTCGGAGACGAATGACGGGCACCATAAAAGGCTTTAGAATATTACAGAGTATTTGGGGCCTCTTTCGAGTGAGTCACCGTATATTTTATTAACAAGTTCATACTGGTCTCAGAGTGTCTCTGTTAGTACTTCGGCTGAACTACTCTTCAGGTTATGCATTCCCCAAACTTCCTTTATTTCACTCCTTGTCCAAACGCACCATTTCAGCATCTACAGTATGTAAATGTACTGCTTCAAGGCCACGTCCCACCTGAGAACAGCAGAGATAAGCAACCGTCTGCATGAGGGATATCTTCTTATATGAGGTCACAAAAGAGTAAAAATCGAATAATAATAATAATAATAATTAAAATCTATATTTCGATTCGACTTCTGCCATTGAAAACTTTTATACACATCTCTTTCCAGATGTTTATTGATTAAGCTGAATGGGAACTGGGGATTTTGCAGGACTTTGGCATCCACCCAGTGAGAGAGCTCCGGTTTGTGAAATCCGAGATGATTGGTGGCATGCCGTCGGGCCATCAAAGGCAACGGCACGTTTAAATCATCCTCCATTTGGCTATACATTACTCCGAACGGCTGCGCTCGGGCAGAGAGCGGGATGTAATATGTGTCCAAGACTAATGGCCAAACAGTGCACAAGGGCGAGCGCTTCTGTTAATGCGTTTAGGTTGATGTATGGGCTCTAAAACTATACACTGCTGTCCGGCCCCTAGTTTCAATTTAATTGGTTTTTATTTCAAGTGCTCACTTCAGTCGTCTCCAGAGTTTTATGTGTTTTGATTGTTGCAATCATCGCGATGAAAAAGCCCCGCCATGCATGCCAGCATATGAGCGTATTTCCTCTAAATCACAGGGCAAGCATTTGTGCCTGACACTTGTCTTGGCTCGTGGTGGCTCCGTGGCACTCTGTGCATCACCCCGAGTTTCTAATCATGAAATTAAAAAAGCCTGAAACAGCTTTGACTTTTTTTTTTTTTTTTCCCCGAGGCACCGAGCAAATCCCTAAACATTTCATCGTAACCCATGAGTCTCAAATGTAACTGTATCTCATGACTCGTCTACTTCAACCAGCGGATCATGAACCAAAAGCGAAGATGAGATTTTTAGCATTCTACAAATGCACCACGCCAGCTTGTTCTCACCGGCTTAAAATATTCCGTCAACATCAATCCAGAAGATTGGTCTCCGCTCCACGGTGAGGGTACGATATGATGTTTGCACAGCTTAGCAATTATTATACGTTCCTCCGTGTTGTTGTTTACTCGTGCAGCTGCAATCTCGGAGCTGCTCTTCTTATACCATCAGAGGAACGCAGTGTAATATTTCTACTACTGTTTTTGTCTCGCGCACACACACACACACACAGCTTCGTCTCTATTATTTTTTCCCCGAGTCGTCCATGAGACCATTTATGACTTTAACATATGACAAGAAAACTGCATGTGTTTCACGCCTGGTCAATCTTCTCCTCTCCTTCGCTTCCATCACCCCCCAGCTCTGTGGAATTCCATTAAAGAAGCAATTCAGCACCAACCCTCTCTCCTTTATCGTCTGAATCTATTAACGCTAACGCCTCTAGCGGCGTTAACCAGGGGCCTTGCTGCATTTAGGTAAGAACTACATCCTCCTTGGTTGACACGTCTTTGCTGAAAGGCCTGAATTGATAGCTCATCAGGTGTCGGAATACCAAGCAGAGAAACCCGCTTCCCTATCCAGTCTTGGCAGCTGAGTCTCCTTCTGCATCCTAATGGATCGGGTGCTGTTGCCGTCGTTGCTGCTGTTGCAGCAGCGGAGATTGAAATTCTGGTCCACGCTTGCTCGACTGTTTGATTTTGTGCTGTACCTGAGAAGAGGCTGCAGGATACATAAAGGTTGATGTGGAACTTTCGACTGGTTGTTAAGCCAACTTTTTGGGTACACTCCGAAGGCATATGGGCGTAATGTTTAAAGAATGGTAGTAAACTTGTTCTCCGAGTTTAGGCTTCGGGCGCCTAAACAAACAGTTTGAGCTGGGAGCGCTTAGCGTACAAACGGTATGCTTAACTTGAGTAAGTTAACAATTGGTGAATAGCTAGCAATTTGACAACAATGGCAACCAAGGATGGTGTAGAGTGTCACATTCTTCCATTAAATTCCATTAAAGAAGCAATTCAGCACCAACCCAGTACCCTTTAACGTCTGAATCTAGTAATGCTAATGCCTCTAGCAGCGTTACAAATGGTGAGCTAAGAAAGCTAACAATTGTTTAATAGCTAACAAATTTTCACAGATTTTCTCCCTTGACCATGGTGACAACTACCAACCAGCGATGGCGAAGACTGTCGCATGCTTCCTCCAAGACATCCGCATATTTAATGAAACGTTGAGGAGCAGCATGTCACACCTATATCAGCTCACGGAAGCCAGGGATTGGCTAGTGTCGCTCTGATTGCTATGAGACTGGGAGAATACAGGTACCAAGCCCCCAACCCCCCAACCCCCCCGAGACAGCACAGCCAATCCGCTCGCTAGACTGCCAGCAATGGATGGCTATTGTTACGGACTCAATGATACGGCGAACACGTTTCCCTTATGCCGCTCGACAGCCTGCTAACAATTTGTCAGTTAAAATAATCAATTTAATGCTTTTCAACGCTTTTTAGATACCCCTACAATAAATTTTTATTACGTAGCTTTTTAACTAAGTGCGATTTAGACATGATAGATATCCTTACACGTACTTAAGTCATTTTTTTCCCCTTCTGTACAAAATGAGGAAAATAAGTGTAAAAGCAGAGCTGGAGAATAAATACACAACACTGAGCTTGTGATATTGATTTCTCCCCGTGTGCCACCTAACATCTATAATGCTTTAAAGAGAGACAGTCAATTTCCTGCTATTTAGAAAACAAATCTGAGCTAGGGATATCCCCCCCCCACCCCCCTTTTAAATCAATCCATTTTGTCCTAATAAAAGCAACATAAAAGCATGGCTTAATTTAGAACCTTGAAAATACCATTATACCTTCAGGAAATGCACTATGACACTGTTTACCCACCAAACCGGCGTAGACCAGTAAAACAAATGCACTTTACACTATATTTTTTTAATGACATTTTCCAGTCTTGTCCTTAATTACTCTCTCTTAAAAAATAAATAAATAAATAAATAAAAACACAGTCAGGTGAAAATGAAGCAAAATGTGGGTCAGTTTGAAAACCCAGCATGGGATCTCGATTAGGATGTTGCCTCAGCATGCTAAGTTTTTTTTTCACTTCTTGGTAAAATGAGCTTTGGTTATGCTTACAATGAGCATTTTTTTTAATCAACAAAAAAGAGCTTCGGGCTATACTTTTCCACACCAAAAAAAAAAAAAAAAAACTTACTTTGGTAAAACATGAAAATTCAATATCATATTCATGTTCCTAGATTTAATTTGAGGATTAGCTAACAGTCTGAGATTTTGCTCCAGAGAAAATGCTTGAAGCACTTAAAAGGAAATTTAACTGTACAGTACAATTAAACCAAGAAAAAACAAACCAAAAGTATTTTTTAAGAGTAAGAGTAAGAGTAGATCATTTTTTTTAAATTTACTTATATTTACAGTTAACCAATTTAGGTATTTAACAATTTAAAAATTATCTTTTGCTTTGTTATTCCATAAGAATTTTACCATGGTATTCTGATGTCACCTCTACCACGGCATATAGTATCATGGTATTTTTAACAGAGCCATAGTACTTATATGATATTATCAAACATGTACCACATTATGGCACATGGTTCTAGCATTTTCCATTCTTTGGTACAAGGGTACATGTATTAAAGGATGGCACATGCTTCTAGCATGTACTACAGTATGTAATATGAGACTATACAACACGTACCAGGATACTGTTATACATATTTATGTACCATAATGGTCATTTTTTTTTTACTATACTGTACCTCTGCCATGCCATTTGACCTGTAGTGGTAACTTTTAAAAAAAATCAGTAAATCCTCAACATACAAACAAGTTCTGTTCTGAGACTTTGTTCGTAAGTCCAATTTGTTCGTAAGTCCAACAAACATTGTCTAGATACTAGGATAAAAGTATAAAAGTAATATGTTCCATGTCCCCGTTCTTTAGAATAGTGAATGGTTGAACGATTCATGTTAAAAGAATAATCAATGTCAGCCATTTTTTTCACCTCGCTTCATTCTCTCAATTATTTTCACTTTTATCCCCCATGTTATCGCTTGGCGCTTCTTAGCAGTACCAACTGCATCGCCGTTGCGTTTATGCTCGCTTCCAAGCACGAGATTTTGTACATTTGCTGGACATGTGATCAAACTTCCGTGACTGAACATGTACAGTATGAATGCTTGTTCGTAGTTTGTAACTCAGAAGTTTGTATGTAGAGGATTTACTGGATCTTGGTGAATACCATGGTGCCTTTTGTGGTACCACAATTGCTACCAAAGTTCAGCAGGTATCTAATATAGTGCTGTCTGTACTATACCATACCAGTAGTATGTACTGTATGTCATGTACATACTTTAATGTGTACAGTATTGGATATGTTAGCATATACTGTAATACAGTACATGATGTACAAACATACCATATTAGATACCCACCATGGTATTCACCAGAGCATTGTAGTACACATCACAGTACCCATTGAAGTGCCACATTACCCACCCGGGAATGCTATCAAGTCCTGTGAAGCCTACTATGGGAATGTAATAATGTGACATATTATGGTATGTACTATAGTTTACCATAGTAACAATTCTTATCAGCTAGAAGCAACAGTAGGAATAAAAAAAAAACTTGCAGTTTCAACTGATTTCTTATACCTTTTTCCCCGGTTACCGCTCTGGAAATGGAAAATTCTTCAATCTTGAAGCACTGCGCCTGTTCTCTTTCACAGCCTCCTCCCCAAAAGCCAGTCTGGGTTACATAACCTGAAAAGCAGTACCTGACCCGACAAACTCAAGCAGCAACCGAGCTGTAAAAAAAAAACAAAACAAGACGAGCCTTTTTTATAGAGTGTAGCTTCCAGTTGGAATCAGCATGTCATTTCTTAATGATTGTCTTGAACGAGCAAATTGTATCACAGCCTGAGAGAAACTCAGCTGGAGCATTTCCATTAGTTTGTAATCACTCGTGCATTGTCCTTGGTATGGTTATAGAGTATTCCAGGACTTATAATGGTCTCACCAAGTGTGAAAAACTGATGAAATAGTCTGACATGGAGCTTCTCATACTCGTACCTAGAGAAAAAAATAATGGAGTGTTTTTAGGCTGCTCTGCCTTGTCAGTGAGGAAAGGGGAATGTTTTCATCCTGTAACTTACTGTACCTGGGGTTTCAGTTCAGTTTCATACCTGCATGGTGTAAATTACTGTATAGGCTAAAAGATGCAGGATAAACCTTCATCCTTAAAGTTTGTAAGGTTTATTAATTTATTTTGTAACCTATTTTTCATCATATACACATTCTCATTCATAAGACATTCAATTATTTGAAACAAAGTTTTTTTTTTTTTAATTTTTTCTTTTTTGATAAAGAGTAGGAATTCATTTTGTGCAATTTTTGTCATGTTTATTATGAAATGTACTTACACATTTTTGAGCTAGAATTTTTTCACGCACATTTCAGGCTATGAAGTTAACTTAGCATAAGTGAAGACAGCTTTATAATGAAATAAGGAGAGAGTAATGTTGACAGTCTTTTCTGGATTACTGTAATATTGCTGAAAGACACAGGATAAGCCAGAGAATTAATATAAAATTATACATACTGCCTGGTCAAAAAAAAAAAAAAAAAAAAAAAGGCACACTTTAAGATCTCATTCAATTTTTCACTTTTTTTTTTTTTTTGGTCATTTTTATTGTTTTCCTCAAAACTGTCAGAATGTTATTGTTATTGGTGCTATATTTACATTCTAGAAATTACATGTTCATACTTTGTTAATACACAGTAAAAGGGATATAATATTAATATATTATATTTTTATTATTATTATATTATTATTATTATTAATTATAATTTTATAATATAATAATAATAAAATATTCATATATTATAATATAATATTATAATATTATTATTATATATTGTATAAAAATTCATGATCTGTTACGAAAAAGTCTCAGAAAAGAATTTGGGCGTTTTTTGTCCTGCCATGTGTTCTTGTTTACCTAAACAAACAAACAAACAATATTCAGCATAAACCAATACTTTAAATTGGGTTAAGATACATGAGCATTACTTCACATCATCTGGTCATGTCGCTTTATTTGGGGTCACATGGTACATTTCCTATAAAATATTCACAAAGTATTTGTTTCTCACATTTCTTTTCACACTGGTTTTGTAATACAGCCTGAACATATTTGGCCTGTTCATTGCTACATGGAGAAAATATTGATTTAGATTGTAAATATTCCTGGAAAGGTTATTTCCAAAATTATAATATTAACAAGTGCATGTGAACAGTTTGACAAAAAAAAAAAAAAAAAATTCTAAAAAAAAAATCAAAGGAGCAAAAATGACCTTAACAAACAAACCATTAGAGAATATTTTGTGCAGGTTTTCTTTGGATCACAAGCGTGTTCAAGCTCAAATGCTTAAACATTAGACAAAATTGTTTTGGGTATAATCAGTGTGATTTTTTTTTTTTTTTTGATGTTGTTGCTATTTCTCAAAACCTTGAACTTTAAATCCTACAGCTTTGTCACAATCAATAAATAAGTGCTTTAAAAAAAAAAGAAAATCCAGTATTGCTGTAGAATATAGAAAATAACGGTACTAATCTGTCACTGGTGTGTTCAGAATGTTGACTGTTACTGCATACTGTACATCGTCTATAACAGAACATCCCTTTAGAAGCTTTAAACACACATGGTTGTGCCAAAGTACAATAGGAAATGACTGTATTTCATAGAAGAACATGACACATTGATTAAGCGTTTGCTTTCAGTATGACTCACTACAAGAATACAATCACAGCATGACTTTGCTCTATTTACAGTATATTAACACCCAACCAACATATAACTGACACCAAACTGCATATTTATTCTACCTGGAACACAGTTAGAGCTTGTTTTGTTGTTGTTGTTGTTGTTGTTGTTGTTGTTGACAAAATGTTGGAAAATGGATGCATGATGTTTTGCACACTAATCACACTGATTTTTCCCAAAGCGGTTTGAACATTATAGTTTAGAATTTGTACCTTTTACCACCATTGTGACTCAAAGCATCTACGCACTAAATATTTGCTACCAGTTTGTTGTACTCTGTGCTTTCTCTCTCTCTCTCTCTCTCTCTCTCTCTCTCTCTCTCTCTCTCTCTCTTTGTCTCTCTCTCTTTTTTGTGATTTTTATTGTTTTCCTCAAAACTGTCAGACTGGATTTATCTCATTTTGCAACTGAATTCAGCATTATTCATGCTAAAACTCTTTCCTGGGGTTGTGATTGTTATTGGTGGATGTTTACGTTCTCGAAATCACATGTTCATACTTTGTTAATACACAGTAAAAGGGATAAATAAAATAAAAAATAATTGAAAAAATATATATATATTTTTTTTATATAATTTTTTATAATTATAAATTTTTTATATATATAAAATTATATCATTTTTTTTTTTGGTCAGAAAAAACTCCCAAATTCTTTTCTTGAGACTTTTTGGTAACAGTGGAACATGAATTTTTATATACAAGAGAATTATATATATATATATATATATATATATATATATATATATATTATATATATATATTTTTATATATAATTTTTTTCAATGATTTTTATTCATGTATTTATATATATATATATATATATATATATATATATAAATTGAAAAAAGAATTGAAAAAATATATATATATTTTTTTCAATGATTTTTTATTCATGTATTTATATATATATATATATATATATATATAAAATTGAAAAAAAATTGAAAAAAAAATATATATATATATAATTTTTTCAATGATTTTTTATTCATGTATTTATATATATATATATATATATATATATATATATATATATATATATTATATATATATAAATTCTCTTGTTATAAAAAAAAGTTCTTGTTTACCTAAAAAAAAAAAAACCTAAGCATACATAAGGTGCATAATATTTTTGTTCACCCCCCCATCTTAACTTTTTATGTTTTTCTTGTTTCATGTTTTTTCTTTTTTTTCTTTTTCCATTAATGTATTGATTCATCTTCTTTACTGCTTATCCTGTAAAATGCTGTGGGGGCCTGGAGTCTATCCCAGGATAGGCATGCGGCACTGTGTGGCAGGGTACACCCTGGACAAGGTGCCAATCCATAGCAATTTAAGAATAGCAATGAACCTAAACAACATGTCTTTGGACCGTGGGAGGTCACCGGAGAACCCAGAGGAAACCGACAAAGCAGGGAGAACATGCAAACTCCACACACGCAGAACTGAGGCGGGATTCGAACCCTAATCCCTGCAGGCGTGAGGCCACAGTGCTAACCACTATGCCCCCATGCTGCCTATCCTTTCATAGCAATTAAAAAAAAAATTGTAAAAGCTAATTTATAAGATACATTTTTTACCAAATTGAAGATTGGGTGGAGGCCTGAATTGATATTATGAAAATGGAGAAAGAAATTATAGCTCATATGAGTAGTATATTAATACCATATAAAAGTCTGTCATTTGAAATAAGCACATACTTACAGTAAGCTGAAAGTGAAATAACGGTTTGAACTATTTAAAAAAAAAAAGAAAAAGTCTCTATTCTTTTAGAAAACAACATCAACAAGCTGAACCGATTTACAATTAGACTTCTTTCGTCGGGATTTCAGTAAGGCCAGATTAATAATGCATCTCGGAGACTGTGCTCCTTGCACTTATTCCTGATGTACAGATCTGAAAAGTGTCATGAGCGCATTCTATCTTTCAGCTTTATCACACTCTCAGAATGCATAATTGATACGGCGCACTCAAAGTCAACATTGGCATGCAGAACGCGGCCGGAGTGCGCAAGTGCAATAAACATGTCAGGCTACGTGAAACTCAGTTATAATTCATAAAGCGTTTCATTTCGGCCTAAAGAATTAACATTTTAGCAGGCCCGCTAAAAACAAATCAGCCGCAAATCGCGCTACTCAACAGACTGCATTACTTTTCTATCAGTCTTAAATAATTCACAGGCTTTTTGGCGACCAAGTCAATAACTCTAAATGTACATGGAGTGTATGTGTGCATGAGAGAGAGTGTGTGTGTGTGTGTATGTGTGTGTGTGTGTGTGTGGGTATGCTGTGGTAAATGGGTAAACCGGCTCTGGCTTTGACCTGACGTTCACCTCGGGTTCAGCCCGAGTTCAATGCGTTTCAGCGCCATCATCTTTAGTTATGCCCGTAGGGATGTAACGCCTCCTTAGGGCAAGTCTTTGCAATATTACATAACATTACCTCCGCCCGTCTGGCATTACAGCATCTGCTTTAATTAACTAGCGGCCGAGCTTAGCACATGAATCGTGCGAGCATGTTTATTATTATCACGTACACCGGAAAAGAGTTTAGACCTGGGCAGGCAGATGAGATCGATGCTAAGTATAGATCTGCTGTAACACAAAAGGGCGTTCAAGTGAAATTGGGACTTTTGATTGTGCATCCGCTGCTACACTAATGCACTTACTGTATGCCAGCATTTCTCTAGTGCTTGGACACCATCAAGGTAAAACGTTTCCTCGGTACGCCGCAGCCATGATCGGACGTCTTTCTTAAATGCTGGCATCCCAGGAACTCCTTTAATAACCCGAACATGTGGAAATGCCCCGGAGCGAGGTAAGGAATGTACGAATGTGTGGCAATAACTCACCCAGTAATGGGCCAGTGGTGTGATAGGCAGTGCGATGTTCTGCAGAAATGGAGCACATTTGGTAATCAAACCAGGCTGTTTTTTTTTTCTTCATAAAAGCAAAGGGCATAGGAGTGAGAACTTCCACTTGTAGTCTTGTAGGCCATCTGCTTACCATCAATTAAAGCCCATCATTCCATTCCTCCTAAACTTGCTCTTGACAAACCTGCAGGAATTTCCTGCCATCAGCATTCGAACAATCCATATTAGCATTTGGTTTTTCCATGTTCCACCAGAATGGGGATCCATGTAAAATCTCTCTGCCCATTAAACTCCCCCATTCCGGCCATTTTCTCTTTGAGGGCCACAAGCAAATGCACCACTGGGTTGCAGAAGCACTTTGCGAACCATTGTGTCAGCTCTTTTATATTCAGGTTGTGGGGTTTTTATTTTATTTTATCACATTTACCTGTGATGCATCTTCTGCTTGAACCACTAGCACGGCCATTGATTTCAGCCGTATGGTTTTGACGTCTGCAATTGCAGCCATTAGGTGTGCTCTTACACCGGGGTCCCAATTTCCCTGCACTCGTGAACACAGCTCCGTTATGAAACTAGTGCACTGTGAAATAGCCCGGCTACTCGTTTGGACTGAGACACCGCTGAACGTATCAGGCATTCGATCTGGCGTATTAGTCGGAGGATAAAACTGGATGCAAAGTAGAAGCACTTTATTTTGGTCAAGTCCAGATGTGAAAGATGGCAGACTGAAGAAAAAAATGTTCTGGATTTTTTTTTGAAAGAAAGAAAGAAAGAAAGAAAGAAAGAAAGAAAGAAAGAAAGAAAGAAAGAAAGAAAGAAAGAAAGAAAGAAAGAAAGAAAGAAAGAAAGAAAGAAAGAAAGAAAGAAAGAAAGAAAGAAAGAAAGAAAGAAAGAAAGAAAGAAAGAAAGAAAGAAAGAAAGAAAGAAAGAAAGAAAGAAAGAAAGAAAGAAAGAAAGAAAGAAAGAAAGAAAGAAAACCAAATATCTTCTTATTTACAGCTTCTACTGTACAGACAGCCTTGAAGCAAACTTTACTTGTTTTTCACTTCGTATGATGTCAAAACCTAATATGACTAAAACATATTTATTTATCCTTTTAAAGAAAAGACATTACAGTAATGAAATGATTAATCAACATGCCACAGTTGACATAATCCCTCCCTCCCCCCACCCGCGCACACAAATCAGCAGCCACAGTTAATCAATAGACAGTTATTCAATGTACACTCTTGTTATTTACTGTACGTAATTTCCTCAGTGTATGTAAGCAGCTCATCATTTTTTTTACACCCCATTACAATGCAAATACATCACAAAACAGTTTTCTTGTTTCAACGTTAGTTTAAAACACCGCAACATTCCGGGGCTTAGTGTTTGTTCGTTGCCTCAAACTAGCACCAAGGGAATCATCGCCAATAAATAGATTACAGGTGCACTTCATTACATTTTAATTGTAAGTTAGTTTTAAATTAACCAGGTGAAACAGTTTAAGTGAATGTTTTCTCCGTATTTATATAAAATGTAAAATATGATCATAGCAGCAACATATACTGCATACTGTACGTATATCTTTTGTCGCTCGTAAGATTTGACTTTGTGATGCTTGATTGACATGTCACATGACTATTATATCACCATGCCATTAATATACAGTATGTTATTTGTTGTCTGTGATCTTTTAGAAAACGAAGCCAAGACCTTCTGCATGCCAGGCAAAAAAAAAAAACGTACCACTTAGCCACTAATGCCCAAATTGGTTGGGCATGGGAAGTCTGGAGCCTATCACAAGGAGTTCAGGGTACAAGTGATAGGTGGCACTGTGACCAGCGTACTAACTCATCTCAGTTCGGAGTGGCTGGGAATTGAACTCAGGCCTTCTGCATGTCAGGTAAGAAACTTACTGTTGAGCCACCAGTGCTCAATTAGATCAGATTGATTCATGAGGAGTCTGGAGGCCTGGATCTCAGGGGTACAGGGTATAGGGAACACCTTGAATAGGGTACTGGACCCTATTGAGAAGGTATCATCTCAGGGCACTGTTGGAAACCCACAGAGAACTACGAGAACATGCAAACCCTCCAAATACAGACCAGAGATGAGATCCGAAACCCCTAGTCCCAGAGGTCCAAGGCAAGAGTCTAACCGCTGAGCCATTGTTCATTCCCAGAAACTTACAGTACAGTATATATCAGCAATAATCCATGCCACCCAAACTCTGGTGTTATGTCAACCTGCCATCAAAAATGGATAAATACAGATATTATAATAGCATATGCTTGCTTTTTCCTCTCTTTTTTTCTTTCCTTTTATAAATCTGTGTCGTTACCGTAATTGCTTGGTTGTTGCCTTAATAATGTAACTTGATTTATATCTGTATGTTTAGTCATCTGTTTTCCACGACAGGCCTAGTTACAGTATAATCTAGCATGAATCTCCTTGCAGATATTTTTCTCCATATATGAACCATAGTGTGAACGCAGATGGCTGGTTCAGCCACAGAAGGGTGATATATTTAGGAGTTAGCAGATGGAGGGTGAAAGGAATGTTCAATGCCGGGTTTTTCGGTGTTGTTTCCAGTGGAAACAGTGCTCCAGTCCGCTGGCACTTCACCACCATGCACCATGATACACCAGCTTGCATAGATTCATCATATTCACCCAGAAAAAAAAGAAAGAAAGAAAGAAAAAAAAAATGGTCTTTGCATTTTAAGTCTACAGAAATTTTTCTCATTAGCTTTCAGATGTTCTGCTTGTAGGAGAAACCACCGTTTGCTCTCACTAATGAGCCGGTGTTGGGTTTGCTATGTCAGCCTAATCCTTTCCAAAGCTGAGAAAGAGTCTCTGGAGGATCTCCGCAGAGCCCCTGGCAGGGAATACCAATGATCCAGTGGTTTCTTGTCCGGTACGTTACTACTCTGAAAACTCGGAGATGTTACACATTACTGGACATTAAAATATACTGGATCTATAACAATAAATAATAAAATTGAAGCCCTTCTTTTTGCCTGTCAAACTAATTTGTTGACACAATCTCAGTTTCCAAAGTGACTTTCAAGTTAATTATCAGGTATTAATCACATCGCAGGTGCCAAATGAATCGATTCAAATACCTCACACGGCAGATTACACAAAACCAGGCGTGTTACTTTGCTCATTCGGTTATTCAGCTTAAATCATATTAGTCAGTGTTATTTAGCAATCATAGTGATGATAATGGCACACTTATGGACGATGTGTACTGCGCATTCACTGAAGTGTGTAATGCAACCCCCCAAAAAAAGCTCGCATAAAAAGTAAAGGGTTTTTAGCAGTTTAAGCAATTACGGTTTGAGGGTTGATTAAAGATTATGACATGAGATTAAAGGTCCCAGCTCATCATACTGTATGAGGAAGTCCTAGTGTACTGTAAATGTCTGTCTAAGGGTGACATCGACAAAGCAGCGGCGGAGCCGAACCACTGCGGCAGGTCTGTACAGGTAAACCTCAAGCTATCCATCTTCCTCTGAAACAGGAAGCAGGGAAAAAAAGGGGGGGTGGGCCGGGGGGGGGGGGGGCGGGGGGGGGGGGGGTGGGGGAGGTGGCTGTGAAACACAACAACGGTCAGATCGAGTTGTGTGTGTGTGTGTGTGTGGAGCGAGAAAGTGAAAAAGTGAGAAAGATTATCCTGACTATAGATCACTGCCATTGGCCCTCATTACAGTGCATGAGCGCATATGCAAGCACACATTAGCATGCATAAGCTTTGTGCAGTACGCGTGTGTGAGATTGTTCTACTTAAGAGCAATCTTTCACCATGACAAGCCAGTTAAGGAAAAAAAACAGAATGCCATTTTAATTTCTGTCGTGCCTACCTTCATAGAATGGCTCAGCATGTACAGTACCGTAGCGCGAAGGTTACGGAAAGTCTTCCAAAACATGTGCTTTTGGGTTTGCCGGTCTGGATTTGGACCCAGGGTTTGGTACATTCTGTGAAAACGAAATCAGCTGATGGCTTGAATGTGCTGAATGGCCAGGGTATCACGTCTGTGGAGGTTTTCTTCCTTGATGGCATATGGGCGTATTCCAGGACTCGGACAGTGAAAGGGCAGTTCATGGAGCGCGACGAATCGTTTTCGCTCTTGAACTTGTGCTGTAATCAAAGCTACAGTAGATTGAATGAAATCTTATTTTTCTGTATGTGACTCCATGCACTCAATCCGTTAATTTTGCATGAATAGAACTCTATGGTGGCATTCTCAACAAACTTAAGGGCAATATTATTTCATAGTGACTTTAATTCCCATTCTGCAGACTACGGATTCATCTCCGGATATCTGGTCACCGACCGTTTAATTAGAAGCACCATACTGTACTAATTAAGGCTATGACTTCTCCACCCTTTGCTCCGAAAACAGCTTTGATTCTTTGTGCCGCGGATTATGGAATCATTCCTTCGAGATTCTGGTTCGTGCAAACTAATTGCTTTGTGTAATTGTTGCAGATTTGTCAGCTTCACGCTACAACTTTCTTCTGTTGTGAAACGTCCCGAAGGTGCTATTGTGCATCCGGATGGGTAATTTGTGGTTATATAAGGGACCAACATGGTCAGCAAAAATACCCAGGAATTATGTGGTATTCAAAGTACGCTGATACTAAGAGGCCCGATGTGCGCCAAGAAAAAAATTCCCAATACCATTACCAGCAGCCTGGACACAAAGCAGGTACAGTAGGGTCCGTGGGCACAAGCTGACACTGAGATCTGAATCTCCCATCTGCTTATCACAGCAGAAATCGAATTCATCAGTGCAGCTGGAAAATGCGTTCAGTGGTTCCCATAAACATGACAATAATGCAGGTACACAGCTCCCCTTGTGCTGATCACGCCATTTGCTCAGGGCATGTTACAGTAGGCAGCTTGAGTATTAATCGAGTGGGTGTGGTTAATTTTGTAAGCACCTCGCACACCACAGATTTAGGGTGAACATTTTCTTCCAAGGTCATGTCCACACGTAGCCGGGTATTTTTAAAAACTGAGATTTTTATCTGTGGTTTCGGGCCTTCCATCCACATGGTCGTTGAAAACATTGGCTTGTCGGAACGTCACCTTGTGTGCCGATGATGTCAATGTCTGTGTGCCAGTCTCTTTGATTTGACATCAGCTTTGTTTATGAGGATATTTTGTGCGATTTCTTTTTCTTTTTTTTTCCCCCCCGCCGATTTTCTCCCTGATTTAGTCGTGTCCAATTCCTCCCCGTCACTAGGGGGCTCCCACATTAAGGCTACTACTACCACTCAGTTGGGAGGACCGAAGACTATCACGTGTTTCCTCCGAACCACGTGACGCCAGCCGCCCGCATCTTTTCGAACTGCTCGCTCGCGCAGCGTTGGGGGCAGCGTAACACACTCGGAGGACAGCGCTATCCGCTCCTGAGCTCACAGACGCCCCTGACTGGCTGTAGAGCCGTGATTAATGTGGGTGCACTATGTACCTCTCATCCCTCCCCTCTGAGAGAGCTCGGCCAATCAGCTCTCTCTAGACCTCCGACTGCGAGAGGTTACAGCACCACCCGGGATTCGAACTAGCGATCTCCGGATGATAGGGCGAGCGTTTTTTTTTTTTTGTGGATTTTTCCCCGATTTTCCGTCTAATTTAGTCGTGTCCAATTCCTCCCCGTCACTAGGGGGCGCCCACATTAAGGCTACTACTACCACTCAGCCGGGAGGGCCGAAGACTATCACGCGTTTCCACCGAACCACATGACGCCAGCCGACCGCATCTTTTCAAACTGCTCGCTCGCGCACCGTTGGGGGCGGAGTCACACACTCGGAGGACAGCGCTATCCGCTCCCTCCGCTGCGCGAGCTCACAGACGCCCCTGACTGGCTGTAGAGCCGTGATTAATGTGGGAGCACTAAGTACCTCTCATCCCTCCCCTCTAAGAGAGCTCGGCCAATCAGCTTTCTCTAGACCTCCGGCTGCGAGAGGTTACAGCATCACCCGGGATTCGAACTCGCGATCACCACTGCGCCACTCGGAGGCCTCTTTTTGTGCAATTTCTGACTTATGTACAGTAAACTAGTGACTTTGTTAATGCTGCTTACTGGACTTTTTACATGCGTGTACTGGACATACGCGAGCAGTTACACACACAATACGTAATGATGTTTGTTCTAGGCTTCTGATCGGCGCCCTGTTGATCAGGGACATCAATTACAGGGCGGTTTGCATTTGCATGTGGACAAAGATATTTTTAACATGTAGGTCATATGGACAGAATTATATATTTTTTTAAATTACGTAGAAAAATCTCAATTCTTTTAAAATACCCAGCTACGTGTGGACTAAGATTTTCCAACCAAAAATTGTCTAAGAAGACAGAAGACGAGTAAAAGTTGAGGACAAAAAAAAAAAATAAATCATAGGATCAGAAATGTTTTTGGAAAGGAAACATACTGTATAAATGTATATTTTTTTAAACTTACGGGACAAAATATTAAATCAACTCCATTCCACCTTGACCACAATACACCAACTAAAAACCGTTACATTTCCAAGTCCAAGAATGATAAAATATATTCTCTTGAGACTGAAACAAGTTCTTCCTTTGTTTCCTTTTACAGTACATTCTGCTCCCTCAGTAGCTCCTGTACCACTTCATTAGGTACACCTGTAAAAGTGAACATTGATGCAAAATCAGCCTGTCTTTCCAATCAGCCATGCACATGGCAGCAACTTGATGCATTTAAGCATGTAAATAACGTCGAGACGACCTTCTGAAGGTCAAACCGAGCATCAGAATGGAAAAGAAAGGTGATTTAAGTGACTTTGAACATGGCATGGTTGTTGATGCCCGAGGCGCTGATCGAGGGATTTCTGAAACTGCTGATCTACTGGGATTTTCACACACAACCATCTCTAGGGTTTGCAGAGAATGGTGTGAGAGAGGAGGGAAAAAAAGATCCAGTGAGTGGCAGTTCTCTGGGTGAAAATGCCTTGTTGATGCCAGAGGTTATAGAAGAATGGGAAGACTGGTTCAAGCTGATAGAAAGACAACAGTAACTCAAATAAAATGTTGTTACAACCGAGGTGTGATGCACAAAAATAAATAAATAAATAAAAAAATTGCATCTCTGAATGCAAAGCACATTGAACCTTAAAGCAGATGGCCTGCAGCAGCAGAAGGCCACACTGGGAGCGAAAGATGGGTTAAGTCATGTAGGATTGAAGAATTGAAGCTACAAGAATAGACAATTGATGGATCATAGACTGTAGATGTAGGAGGGACAAAAACAGAGAAGTTAGCTTTCCAATGGTGTCAACTGTAAAGCAGAAATCGAAACCTATGCCAGATAAGAACTGTAAACTGAGGCAACAATTTGCATGGGATTGAAGATTGGGCTAAATTTGGGCTAAATAACATGAAAGCAAGAGATCTATCCTGCCTTGGGTCAATGGTTCAGAACGGTGGTGATGATGTAATGGTGATGTAATGGAGATTTTCTTGGTGCACTTTGGGGCCCCTTGGAACCAGTTGAGCATGGTTTAAATGCTAAAACCTGTGTCTTGTTTCCATCCCTTTATGAGCACTGGATAACACGACATCTCTTAAAGCTAAAATAATCTCAAACCGGTTTCTTGAACATCCAGAAGGGCACCTTTGGGAACGAGAGATTCGATCATGGATGTGAAGCCAAAAGATCTGCAGGAACTGCACGATGCCATCATGTCAATATGGCCAAAGATCTCTAAGGACCATCTCCAGCACATTGTTGAATCTATTCCATGAAGGCAAAACAGGTCAAACCCAGTAGTAGCAAAGTGGACCTAATGAAGTGGTCTGTAAGTGTGTACTTGGACAGGGCCTGAACCCAGAGGTTAGGTTTTTACAACCCTGCTTCTCCAAGTGTCAAAAGAAAATGTCCCTGCTTCCTAAAACTTTAAGGACTTCGTTGTTATTCAGGACCGAGCACTATATATTCCTAATGTGCACATATATACATAAAATATACATGTGCTGACCTTTTACCAATTTTTTTGTTCATTTGGATTCATGGTCTCTAATGGGCTCGCTCGATTCACGGAGAGACCGCAGATGTTCCTGCTCCTTCTAACAAGTTGACTGGTGGCATAAAATGTGCCTTGTGATTATGATTCATAGTGTATTACTCACTCAGGGGGAGGTACTGTACCCTGGGAGAAATGAAAAATGCAAATAAATAAGCTTGAGCATTTTATTTTCTAAAACGTCAAGAGCTGTGAAGGATCACTAGGCTTTTGCTCTATTTCCACCCACGCACCTACTCCTGGTATAATTCATGCAAGCCGTGCATGGGTTCTTAATTATACTGCATCTTGATCTTTACAGTAAACTATCCAAGGTGTTGCATTAATAAGTCTAAATCTGTTATAAACTTTCTGAGCATAGTGTCATATATGCCACAGTGAATTAATTAACAGATGCTGTGGTCTGTAGCATTCACAGACTTTATCCCCCATGTTAACCTTTCTACTCTCGTGGAAGATAGAAGTTCCTTGCTCTGTTTTTTTAAAAAAAAATTTAATGTACTTTTTTATGCTACAACATTCATTAAACAAGAAAACCAAAGCCTTTGGACTGGAACTACTGCAATAGCACATTGGTTTATCCCTGACTGGGACTTGAACCTGGGCCATGGTGGTGAAATACAACCCACTAGTACAACAGGAAACTCAGTACCTCCTGCCCCCATCCACAGAATTAAATTATGGACTTCTGTTGGTTATGAAGCTGTTTTTTCCCCCCTCAAATATATCTGCCTCATTCATCATCTGTGAATATCAGAATGTCTGGAAGTAAGCGTATATGGTGCGGCGATTAAACTGGTACTATTAAAAAGCGCCGGGCGATTACAGTACGATGGAGACAAAAGTGAAAATAATTTAGAAAATGGGGCGAGGTGAAAAGATAGCTTTTCACTATTGAATTGAATTGTTCAACCATCTGCACGATTCTAAAGAACAACGACCATATCATGGAACATGTTAGTTTCATACTAACATGCTTAGACAATTTTGTTAGTATCCCAGTCCCTAGACAATGATTGTCAGACTTACGAACAAATTGGACTTACGCACGAGCTCTCATTTGCATGTTATGGACTTCTATACGGAAAGTAAAAGTTCAACACAAAAAATGACTACAAAAAGACAAAAAGTTTGATAGAACTCAAGATTCTGTAAAACATCAATGTTAATTCTATAAGTAAAAATGATACATGAATACAAAAGCAGAGGTTCATAAAATTCTTATGAAATATATTTAATTCTATCCAAAATTTTATGCGACCGAGTAAGAATTTAGTTTTGGGGCGTTTTGTTGAGCTGAGTGAAAATTCTATAGAAATAAATCACAAAGCAGAAATTCTATAGATACCTACTACATGTCTATGTTATATATATAGGATTGAGCAACATTCCTATAGAAGATCTATATAAAGGCAGAGGTTCTGAAGAATTAATAGAATTATATATTTAAAAAAATGGAACTGAGGAAGAATTTTATTGAACGATGGTCTTAAGCCAGAAATTCTATAATGTCATTTTGCAGGACTGTGGAGTTTTATAGAACTGCGTAGAAATTCTGTAGAGCGTCTTAAAGCAGAAATTCTGGTCCAGAGCATTCTATAGAACTGAGTAAATTAAAACAGAACATGGGTCTTGAATCAAAAGTTCTATAGAGTTCTATCGTATGCAGAGGTGGGTAGAGGAGTCAAAAATTCTACTCAAGTAGAAGTAGAGTAGCTGTACTTCAAAATAATATTACTCAAGTAGAAGTAAAAAAGTAGTTATACAAAATATTACTCAAGTAAGAGTAACAAAGTACTTGGTGAAAAAAAAAAAATATATATATATATATATATATATATATATATATATATATATATATATATATATATATTATCATAATGTCCGATTTTTCTTTTTTTTCTTTTCTTTTTTAATTCTTTTTTATTTAGAAATAACGTAAGCAGCCAGATAAAATGATGAAATAATGTACAAATTCTGACATTTCCCAATAATAAAATAAATGAAATAAATAAAACAAAGTAAAGGAATAAAACTAAATATCTTTACAAAATAGCAAATTAAGGAACAAGAAAGAAATGTGAAACGCTTTACGTTTCACAACATGAAGCGTTTGAAACAAATCCCTACTGTAGGTAACATATGTACAGTATGTTTGAACAGTGCAGACTATTTCCAGTGTACTGTAAGTCAAGTCAAGTAGGCTTTACTGTCACTTCAACCATACACAGTTAAACATACACAGTGAAACGAAACAACGTTCCTCCAGGCCCAGGATGCTACTTGCAACATAAATTTACAACATAAATTAACAGAAGATATGCTGTATATTCAGGTTCCCTCCAAATGGCTCAGCAAATTACAGTATGAAAATAACATTAGGACATACAGTGTGTACAAGAGGTCTCACTTTATCATGAACCGTGTCCAGCAGAACAAATGCGAGAAAATGATATTTTTTAGCCTCTGGCTTATTTCCTGATTATATATGCTAACATTCAATGAAACAATTAAACTAACCGTGACATGTTTCCTCAGGTTAGACGTCTTACGTTCGTCTTTATATACCGAAATGTCGAAGACATTGCAGTATGAAGCTGTTCTTTTGCACTGGGTGTAAGCGAAACATGCGTTGTATATGATGCCCGGGGTGTTCATCCTCTTCTGTTGTAGTAGCATTGGAGACAGATGCGTCTGCTAATTTTATGCTTTCATTCCCTGTCTACCCCGGCTGAAGTTTTTTTTTCAAAACAGTTACTAGAGTAAATGTAACGGAGTAAAATGTACTGTAAGTTGTTACTACCCACCGCTGAAATTCTACAGAATTGAATACAATTCTACAAAACGTACAGTCCTATAGAGTCCTTTCGCGAGTGTTTATTTACAGTAAATATGTAGATCTATAGAATCGGATCAATGGTGCATATTTGATTGGTGGACACTGATGGTGTCAAAGTATCCAGACGATCAATCATCGCTTTTCTTGCAAGTTGATTTGTACGGAATCCAATAAAGATCTTCACATCTTCTGCCAGCCTAGTTCAGTTTCCCCTGGTCAACCAGGCTCCTGAACGTGATTACAACTATGTCTTGGGTTTCGTGTGGTGGTCTAATGGCTCTGTATTCCCCCTGGTGTCATTCTCTATTCACCCGAGCGTTGGCCTGCCTGGCTGCCTCTAATTGTCATGTACATCCACTAGCACTTATTACAGATTTAGTGCAGTACTGCCTTTAATTTAATTGGAAAACACAGAAGGGAAATGGGAACAAAAGACAAAAAATAAATAAATAAATAAATAAATAAAAGAAACCGAAGCAATCTTTCTTCAAGAGGCAATAAAAAAAAGCCATGAATAATGCATGCTGTTGATGGATAGGGTTGCAAATAGAAGCATGATGGCGGTAGTTCAGTTTGCTTCTTTGCCACAGCATTCCTCCGAGCTGCTGGCTTTGGAAAGAATACTTAATATTAAACATATTAACGACTTAATATATTAATATTCTGTAGTTTGGAAAGCAGGTCCCAACTACAGTAGGTAATGCAGTACCGCATATGGTGTTATGAAATAAAAAAGTCAACTTTTATAAATACCTGACTGATAATGAAACTTTGCACATGAACAGTTCCACAGTGGCTGAAGTCATATTACTGAATCCAACGACAATGCATTATTTATTATAATTCTACTAATTCATTTAGAATTTCACATCCACCAAATGAAACCTGTTTATCAGCTGCATTGTATTTGGCGGCCTTCATAAATCTTAATAATGAACTTCATAAATCCCACTGGCAGCTTATCATACCCAGGATTGTCATTGTGTTTTGTGTACCATTAAGTTGTGTCGAACAAAGACTTACTTGTCTAACTTGATAACCAAACCAAACCAAGTCCATAATGCGTACACGATGGCTAACAACTGCAGCATTTTCCACTACAAAAGAGGGTGGGGAAGTCCCGAAAAGAAGGTAAATGACTCCGGAGGCTGTATGGCTACTTGATACAGGGAGCACGAAGAGAGTGTGTAAACATGTCACAGAGGATAGAGTCTGGCTGTATTTCATAAAAATAAATGAAGAGTGTTACCGGCACTATAAACGCCTTAACCTATTAGTTGCGGATTCGGGCAATGCATCAAACCTAATGAAACATTTCATTAGACATGGAATTCATTTCAGAGGTTTTTGACTTAATGAAGTGCAGATCTGCTTTGTCACAACTTGAGATAAGAGAATCTGTTTAAACCACACCACAGCCGAACACAAATGACAGTGAATACGTTTTAGCAGGTAGGTTAACGGGGTGGCACGGTGGCCTAGTGGTTAGCACCGTCACCTTGCACCTCTAGGGTCCGGGTTCGATTCCTGCATTAGGATCTGGGTGCTTGGAGTTTGCAAGTTCTCTCTGGGCTTTGTGAGTTTCCTCTGAGTAAAGACATGGGAATTGGTGTTCCCAAATTGGCTTAGTGTGGGCAGAGAGATCTTACATTGATCAGTCCAGTTTGCATCTATTGATAAGAATGCAAGTTTGGATCGTTCAAATGTTATTGATTGGTAAGTCCTGC
Source organism: Clarias magur (assembly GCA_013621035.1). Classification (NCBI taxonomy): domain Eukaryota; kingdom Metazoa; phylum Chordata; class Actinopteri; order Siluriformes; family Clariidae; genus Clarias; species Clarias magur. Next base: position 485,487 of record QNUK01000351.1, on the reverse strand, counting down.
AGGTCATCCAGGTATAGGTATTAGGAGGAACTGGATGATGGACTGTGCCCTTTGATGGATTGGCACCCCATTTTCTGGGATAGGCTCCAGGTCCGCTGCTACTCTGTGTGCAGGATAAAATGGTAGACGATGATGAGTGAGAGTGAGAAAGGTTATTGCTTTACTGATCAGCTTTTATTTTATCATGAGAAAGCTATGTTTGCATTCACAAACCAATTTAGTTTCATCAACGAGCTGCTAAACTGGTATTTATTAACTGGCTAGCAAATTGGCTAGCATATAGAATCATATTTGTATCTCTTTCTGAATTAATCAAAGGAGTCTAATCAACTGTAATGCTTTGTTTACATGTTGGAGCTCTGACCGACCTAACATGTTGATCCATGAAAAAGCCACTCCACCGGGCAATAATCATGTAGCCCTACACAATGACTGAAACTAGCAGCTAGTTAGTCTAGAGCAGACACTGTCAATAATAACAGAATGTTGGGGCATCATTCATGGACTTTGGTGAATCCATGTGATGGACAGACAACTACGTTGGTGAAGCCAAAACAGGACAACATTAGCAAAATCAGGAGGAGAAGACACTATTGCTTATGTCCTTAGCAAGGAATGATGTCAGAGCAACGTCCTCAGCAGAGCATCTGAGCGACAAATGACAACCTCGGTTGACTTAGGTGGTGGAGCGGAGCCTAAAGGCAGAGCGAGGACCTCCGCAGATGGTTGAGTGAGTGGAGCCAGGATGCAGAGCCCTGTCCTCAACAAAGCCTAGTGGGGGACCAACATTCTTGTCAGAGTCAGATGCTTTTGGTGAGTGGCGAAACATCTTCAGTGAAGCCTGCTGGTAGAGCAATGTCTCGGCAGAGCCAGGTGGAGGAGCATTGTCCTCGGCAGAGACTGACAGTGAACATCCACAACCAGAAGGTGGAGCAACATCCTTAGTGGAGTTGGGACTCAGACTAATGACATTCTTGATGGAACCAGGTGGCTGAGAATTATCTATGGTAAAGCAAGCATGAAGATATGACCTCAGCAGAGCCTTGGCGCGAACTGGGAACATCAGGGGAGGCAGAAGTCAGAGCTCCATGAGGATGAGCTCCATGTCTTGGGGCAGAATGCTCAGAGGAGCTAGAGAGCAGACTGGTGTCCTCAAGAGAGCCAGAGTTCAGAAATGATACATGATAACATGATTGATTTTTTTCTTTAATCAAAACGTTGATCGTGTGACATTTCTGCAAAACTCATTTGTTTTTAACCAAAATGGTTTTAGGGCATATTTATCCTCTGGCTCTTTAAGTATAGCCAAGTCTCTAGTGTGTGTCTGTGTTTAAACATCTACATTTGAATGAGTTCTGAGACCCTGTGCGGACCTGCACAAAAAAAACAACAAAAATGCTTCCAACGAGCATGTCAGATTTCAGCCAGAAACTTTCTGCTTTTCAATTCCTTGGCACAGCAATTTTTTTTTATATTTTTTTATTTGGCTTGGTAGATTCAAATTGCTTCATCTCAAAACCTGCATGAGCGTAGGTGTAATTTCATCACGGGACATCATGGGTTGCCTTATTGCATGAATGGATTTTCAATAGCAAAACATTAGTCATCTCGATGGTGATTAAAGAGAGTGAACAGAGATAAATGGCGCCAAATCTCATTGGTCTGGCTACCCTAGTACACTGAGCCACGTTCTCACTACATCCACAAAGACATGGGTGAATAGCGTAAGAACTTGTACAACTTACGTAGAAACTGGCAAAGATGAAGTATTGTCTCCGTTGACGTGGAGACAATTTGGAGTTTTTCAAAAAAAATAAAAAAGCCTGGTGAGGACATGGTCAAAGCAAGACACAGGAGAAACTTAATGAGAACCCAATGACTGCCTTGCCCATGTTAATAACACCTCTTAGATACCTCATTGTCATTCTACAGAAAGAACAAGAAAGAATAGAAGGTGTTATTTTTTTTTCTTCTTAGGACGCAGTGGGAACTACATGGTCTCCGTCAGAGTGTGACGGAGGCCCTTAGTGAGATGTCTAGGCTCATGGAATCACAACACATAGTATTTGTGTTGACTTTTCTCTTGACCAGCCCGTGCTGGTACTGTATGTTACGACAACCTGAAACACTCCAAAGATCTCCAGGCTTTGGGATGTAAAGCCGCCTCTGCGACAGTAGGATACTGTACACCTGAAGAGCTTCAGAAGACTGACGTTCAACTGGAAACCCCACCACATTCTCCATCGATGCAAACCATTTTCACTCCATATTTGCCCTTGCTTCCTTGCATTGTACTATGTGTAAAGCAAATGCGAAGTGCGCCAAGAATCTCTTTGAAATTTTTGCCTCCATTTTTCAACCTGTCACCTATGTCTTGGAAATACTTCTACATCCTCTGCATGTACCCTGGCCTTGGGGTGGTTGGGACATTGCCAAAGTACCTTCTATATTTCCTTTTTTTTTTTTTTTTCTAAGGGAATGGATGTTTTTTTTTTTTTTTCTTCTGCCTTGATTCCTTCCTGTCCTGTGCCGTGGTTGAAAAATTATTTTTAGACCGGGGTTGCACCCTGTGACTGTGGCTGGCATTTATTATTGATACCTCAAATGTGCTGCATGTCCCATTTTTCTGCAGCCTGCCCTACTTGCCCAAATCCTCAAGGGCAGCGGTGAGATTTGGAGTTGGGGAGACTGACTATTTATAGCGAGCAGCTTCATTTGTCCTGGAGGATTGCTGGGAAAGTGTAGGATTCGACATGGATGTGACCACCAGGTGATACTGCTATTTAGAAGTCCTGTAATCCATAATACGTTTTTTTTTCCTCTTTCTTCTTCTTCTTTTTTTCCGGCTTTAAGAACATTTGCGAGTAATTGTTTCATTTAACGGTCCCATATTTTTAGTGCTTCGGTAACAGGTTAACAGAGGTCTCAGTTTATCCTCCAGCTAAACTAATCCTCAGACTGGGCTTAAAAAAAAAAAATAAATAAATAAAAAATCTTAAAGTCCTTAAAATATCGATTTCACTTCTCTTCCAAATATGCTGTTTCATTGTCTATGTAAATGAGCTACAGCTGAGCCAATCCCCAGAGCTGGAGGCCTTTTCTTATATGAGGTCATAATAGGGAAATAAAAACATCTGTCTATGAAAGATTAGATCCTCCTTAAAGCAAAATGCTATTTTAATGCAATGACATATTTTCGTAAAATGAAAAATTGGAGAAAGTGAAACTCCGTTGCATGTTTAACTTTTTTGCAAAAAGTAAAAAAAAAAAAATTTTTTTTGATGCTTCTCAGAAAGATGAGTAGCTACAACTCTTGTGCTCTTACCAGTAATTTAAAGAAAGAACAAGTTAGCTTTCTTCTTCTTCTTCTTCTTCTTCTGCTTTTTTTTTCCTTCTTCCTTGTAGTTTAACGGTGGTTGGAATCTAGGAGGTTACATTAGCACCAACTGTCGGTCTCATTTTCCCTCATCTTTCTGGCCTCTTAAGGCCAATTTTCCGGTGCAGCCTTCCTAATGAGAGCTGAATGCTTCCTTCAGTGATTTTCTCTTGTCTTGTTCTGTGTCTCAAACTCTTTGTCTTCTTTTATCCAGCCCTATCTCCTTATGTTCCCTCTTAGTACTGCTCTGCACCTTTGGTTGGAATCCTGTACAGTAAGTTGCATCACTGACACCTATACGGTAGATCTCACTTTCCCTCAACTTTCCTATCCTTTCCTTTCCTGTCTTCATTAAAAAAAAAAAAATCCTTCCTTCCTTCACTAACTCCGCATTCTTAAAGACTCTTAACCTTGCTCTCTACTCTCCCTGGATCTTGGAGCTGTGCCACCACATCTACAGTAGCTTCCTCTGCATATATTGCCTACACATGAGCATTATAGTACTGTACACGCTCAACAGTCTTGTCCCTAGGTTAGTCTCCAGTCCTCCAGTGGCCCTATACAGGGGAAGCGATATATAGAGAATTCTTGTCTTTAAGTAATAGGATGGTATAGGAGGATTGCGCTTCAGGGCATCCTGGGAGTAAACAACTTTAGAGTGGCGAGAGGGACCTCTAGAAATTCTTAGCAAACCAAGAAACTAAAAATGAAACAGAGAGCTTGAGAGTTCTTCTTCTGGGTTTTTTTTTTTTCCCCTCTCTTTTTTTTTTCTCGTTTTTTTTTTTTTTTTCAGAGCAGAGATTTGGACTTATTTGCCCATTAGAAAAGTATTCAAGGAGCAACCGTATATGCAGCGCAGAACTATTAACCATGCGAGGGAAAACTTTAAGAAGCACTAAGAGGTTCTTTATTTCTTAAAAGTGTAGGCTGTAAAGGGGGAACAAATTTTAAACTTGGTGAAAAGTCAAAGTCTTTATTCCAATAAAAGCAGCAATAAAGCGCATGTGAAAAGCTCTTTGCATTCAGAAGCAAACTAAAGCCTGAGCACATAAAACCCTTAAGCAGTTTAAGAATTATGACCGATTTGTGAACATTCGGCACGCTTTTTGGCTGAGGTAGCCTCTCTTTTTTCTTTTTTTCCCCTTCATTATTGCACTCCTCTTCACATTCTTTGATTGCACAGCTCTCTTGGCGTGAGTGTACATGTGATGATTGGACCATTTGCCGTAGTGTTCCTGCTGTTGTTGTTGTTGTTGTTGTTTTCTTCTTTTCTACCAATCAAGGCAGACTAATCTGATGCGTTCATGGGCCAAGATTGCGCAATATATTACATATAGGTGTGAAGACTACCTACACCCCTTATGCCAGATCTGCAAAAGGTTAGGTTTTCAAATAGCGTAGGAGGGGAAACAAGAGCTGGGCTATTCAGTGGGAAAACCAGACACCAGTAGCTAATAGTGCAAAGCTTTGATTTTGATATTAGCTTTCTCCGGTATGAGAACCAGTTCGCCAATGCTATCAGCCAAAATCCTTAGTCCAGTCCGTTTACTTGCTCATATACTGTATGATCCTCTGTATTGTACTGTAAGTCACACATCCTAGAATCCTGAAATTTCCCTGTTTATATAGATTTACTGGATATGTCAGTGAAATATCTAGGTCTAGAGTAAGCTGGGATACACGGTTACAAGAAGGAATAACACCTTTTCTTCTTTCAAAAATGAAAAGGTTTGACTTTGGGGAGCCACATCAGATTACTTGGTGTGACCAAATGGCAGCTTTTTATTCTAGAATTATGCTGGCTTGGTTTTCAGAAAAAAAAAAAAGATCTTTTGTGGAAACTAGGAGACGTGTGTATTTGTAGTAGCTTGTAAAGAGCTTTTTCACAGAGACGCACTCGAGATCATGCTGCCGTGATGAATATCATCATGGCCGTGCTGATATTCGGCACAACAGCACGACCTTGAGTGTGATATGGCTTTTCTACGGAACGGTTCCACAAATATCATTTGTTATCAACAGATTACGAGTTGTGTCTTTGTTTAACAAGTTATTTTGCTCCGGCAGCGCATATCCTCATAAAGGATATGTATAAAAATGGAAAGTATAATTAATATGGGTGAATGGGTTGTAAATACTTCCTGGTACTATGTAGCCAAAAAAAAAAAAAAAAAAAGAGAATAAACCACTGAGGTGGTGGACAGTCCAGTAAACCTATAACCATATTCATTTCTTTAACTAATCAATTTACTTATGATTTATACAGTACAGCATCTCACAAAAGTAAATACACCCCTTACATTTCAGTAACCATTTTATTATACGTTCTCAAGGGACTGTAGAAATGCAAACTGGACATGCTTTAGATTAGTCCGTGTGCAGCTTACAGTATATAGCGGTACAGATTTACTGTACTGTACTGTAATAACTCGACATGCAGACTTTATTGTCGAAAGAACTGGCAACGAAAATGAGTACGCGCTGAATGAACATGTCAAAACTGTGTGCAAAGTGTTGATCTTTCGTGTGAGCACCATCGTCACCTACTGTAGCACGGCTTTAATCCTCCTCGGCCTGGAATTCACCAGAGCTGCACATTCTCGTCCACTCCTCCACCATAATGACATCATGCTTCACCACCTTCCTCTCGAGGACCACTGACAAGATCAACAGGCCATGTGACGTTGCATGGTTAAAGATGGACAGTTGCTATCACTTCCTTTTGTTGCCAGCTATTTTGACAATAATGGGTGTTAAATGTCCCCATTCGTGTTCTGTACATTATTACCATTCGTCCAGTCAGATCACTCGGTCAGAACCAGTTGTTGTATAACCGGTATTTAACCACACCAAAGGGTGCCGATAGTTTTTAGACAAGATTACCGAGAAGACTTAAATATTTCAGTTTTATTCCATTTACTAATTCAAATTTGCACGACATACTGTAAATTCCCAGCAAGTACCGTGAGTGCAAATATTTCTGCCCGGGTACAGTATGTGTGCCTTTAGCAACAGTTGGCTCGGCTGGATAGGTGCCAGTGAAGAGAAAGCGAGACCGAGTGAGAAAGAGATGATGGATGAAAGTGGACAGCGTGCAGCCGCATGTGAGATGGGGTTTGTACAGAGATCATCACACTGTTAGCTGCCTGTCTACTCTTCATTACACCTCTGACACACAAACACACACATCCATATTCATTCAATCTCGCCGTATCTTAATATAACACAAAAGCTCCATCGGCTGATTTCGGTTCGGTTCAAAACACATGCGAGCCGGCGTGAAAACGAAAAAAAAAAATAATAATAATAATAATAAGGCTCGCGTGTTCATCATAGAGGCAGTCTGTCTTTTATTTTCGCTCCATTTTATTCCCTTTTCTGTCTGTGGATCCTAGCAGGGCTGATGGTAACACTGATGCACAATGGAATCAAATAATTCTAAGAACCGAGAGTGATGTTGGATTTCACACAAGAAACATGAGATGCAACTTAGATGTGTTTGTGTGGGACTCTAGGCTTAAGTCAGAGAATCTTGTGGAGTTCTCTCTCTCTCTCTCTCTCTCTCTCTCTCTCTCTACTTTATAATATATATATATATATATATATATATATATTAATATAGTTGAGACTAATGAGCAATAACCTCCTTAGGCACGGAAACAGAACGACGCATTATAAACACACAAGTATATGTAAATGAAAAGCACATGGTTATACACTCACTGGCCCACTTCATTAAGTACAACTGCTTTGTCAATGCAAATATCTAAACATCTCAGTGTATTTAGGCTGGTAGACCTGGTCAAGACAATCTGCTGAGGTTCAAACCCAGCATCAGAATGAGGAAGACAGGTGGTTTAAGTGACTATAAACGTGACTTGGGTGTTAGTGCCAGACTGGCTGGTCTGAGCATTTCCGAGACTGTTGATCTACTGGGATTTCCACACACAAGCATCTCTGCGGTTTACAGGGAATGATCTGAAGAAGAGAAAGTGAGGGCAGCGCTCTAGGTGAAAATGCCTTGTTATATGCTATAAGGGGTTATAGGAGAACGGCCCGACTGGTTTGAGCTGAAAGAAAGACAGCCATAAATCAAAGAACACTGCGTTGAAAAAACAAAAAAAAAACAATGTACATATGCTGAAGTTCATCTAAGATGGTGGACCCATATGGAGACCCATAATTAGACAATAGAAGATTGGAAAAAACATTGCCTGGTCTGATGAGTCCCAAATTCTCAAGACGAGATCTCAACATCATTTGAATGGTGGGGTCAGAATCTGGCATAAAAATCAAGGATCCATCCTGCCTTGACTCAGTGGTTCAGGATGGTGATTGTGAGGTAATGGTGTGAGCGCGTGTTTTTGGCACTCGTTGCACCCCTTAGTACCAGGTGAGCCTGGTTTAAATACCACAGCCTACCGGAGTATTGTTGTTGACCGTGCCCATCCCATTATAAGCACAGGATAACATGCCATGTCACAAAGCTAAAATCATCTCAAACTGGTAACTGGTTTCTTGAACATCACAATGAGGTCACAGCACTAGATATTCAATCCAGTAGACCGCCTTTGGGATGCGGTGGAACGGGACAGTCGCATCAGGGACTTGCAGTGGACAAATCTGCAGCGACTGCATGATGCGCTCAATATGGACCAAACTCTTGAGGGACAAAAACGTTTTCGGCACCTTGTTGAATTGATGCCTTGAAGAATGAATGCAGTTCTGAAGGCAAAAGAGGTCCGATCCAATACTAGCAAGTAAGTGGCCGGACAGTGTACGTAATAGCCAGTGTAACACAGGAATTCAAAGACGTGTGTTTGTGTGTTAAAGAGAATAAGTAAAGACAGATTACAAATGCATGTAACAATGAAGATACTGTAAGTTAGAGATGGTGCACAATATTGTCCAACTTGTTTTGAAGCAGTCTCTAATTGTATCTCATTACAACCATTCTATTTCCCCATCAGTATCAATTATTAATCGTTATAATTACTTAAAACCCCATTCCATGTTCATCGGTGGCGGCTCATCCAGGAGGCCAAATGGTTTAGAGCTCTAGCACTTTCATCAGCCGCTCAACAAATGTTAATTTTCATAATATCCTAATTTACAACTGCATGCATTTTAATTTCCGTTGAAATGCTAATTACGTCTTTTGTGTAATCAATGGGGGGTTTATTTATTTATTTACATTTTTTTTTTTTTTTGGTCTACTTTCATGCTCACTGAGCCATTTAGCTTCCATACAAAATGGTCAAACGTGGGAGGTATAACACATGCCGACAAAGGTCCACTGGGACCGGAATACCAATGATAAGGTTCAGGATCAGGTTGTAGTGGACTAATTTAATATACTTCATGTCCTCCAAGATCTTATTTGAAAGCAAAAATTGGGAGAGAAAGTAATTGGGACTATTTAGTAGTTTAGTGCGCAGGGTGGGATTTAGTCATCGATTTAGGATCTATTAGAGCATACTATTAAGTAGTTTAGTGCAGGGTGGGATTTAGCTGTGGACATAGTATCTACTGTACGTATAAGAGTGTAATATTTACAGTAGTAGTTTAATGCTCAGATTTTAGCCATGAATTTAATATATATTGAATTTAACCTATTTAACCTATTTAGTAGGTTAGTGCCCTGCGTGGGATTTAGCTGTGGATTTAGTATCTATTAGAGTGCACTTTTAAGTAGTTTAGTGCACGGAGGGATCAAGCTGTGGATGTAGTATCTATGTAGGAGTGTACTATTTAGTAGTTTAGTGCACAGGGTGGGATTTAACTGTGGATTTAGTATCTATTAGCATGTACTATTTAGCAGTTTAGTGCGCAGGGTGGGATTTAGTCATGGATTTAGTATCTATTTGGATGTACTATTTAGTAGTTTAGTGCACAGGGTGGGATTTAGTCATGGATTTAGTATCTATTAGCATGTACTATTTAGTAGTTTAGTGCACAGGGTGGGATTTAGTCATGGATTTAGTATCTCTTAGCATGTACTATTTAGGAGTTTAGTGCACAGGGTGGGATTTAGTCATGGATTTAGTATCTATTAGCATGTACCATTTAGTAGTTTAGTGCACAGGGTGGGATTCAGCTGTGCATTTAGTATCTATTAGCATGTAATATTTAGTAGTTTAGTGCACAGGGTGGGATTTAGTCATGGGTTTAGTATCTATTAGCATGTACTATTTAGGAGTTTAGTGCACAGGGTGGGATTTAGCTGTGCATTTAGTATCTACTGGCATGTACTATTTAGTAGTTTAGTGCACAGGGTGGGATTTAGCTGTTGACTTAGTATCTATTAGCATGTACTATTTAGTAGTTTAGTGCACAGGGTGGGATTTAGTCATGGATTTAGTATCTATTAGCATGTACTATTTAGTAGTTTAGTGTGCAGGGTGGGATTTAACTGTGCATTTAGTATCTATTAGCATGTACTATTTAGTAGTTTAGTGCACAGGGTGGGATTTAGTCATGGATTTAGTATCTATTAGCATGCACTATTTAGTAGTTTAGTGCACAGGGTGGGATTTAGCTGTGGATTTAGTATCTATTAGCATGTACTATTTAGTAGTTTAGTGCACAGGGTGGGATTTAGACATGGATTTAGTATCTATTAGCATGTACTATTTAGTAGTTTAGTGCACAGGGTGGGATTTAGACATGGATTTGGTATCTATTAGCATGTACTATTTAGTAGTTTAGTGCACAGGGTGGGATTTAACTGTGGATTTAGTATCTATTAGCATGTACTATTTAGTAGTTTAGTGCACAGGGTGGGATTTAGTCATGGATTTAGTATCTATTAGCATGTACTATTTAGTAGTTTAGTGCACAGGGTGGGATTTAGTCATGGATTTAGTATCTATTAGCATGTACTATTTAGTAGTTTAGTGCACAGGGTGGGATTTAGTCATGGATTTAGTATCTATTAGCATGTACTATTTAGTAGTTTAGTGCACAGGGTGGGATTTAGACATGGATTTGGTATCTATTAGCATGTACTATTTAGGATGGTGATTGTGAGGTAATGGTGTGAGCGCGTGTTTTTGGCACTCGTTGCACCCCTTAGTACCAGGTGAGCCTGGTTTAAATACCACAGCCTACCGGAGTATTGTTGTTGACCGTGCCCATCCCATTATAAGCACAGGATAACATGCCATGTCACAAAGCTAAAATCATCTCAAACTGGTAACTGGTTTCTTGAACATCACAATGAGGTCACAGCACTAGATATTCAATCCAGTAGACCGCCTTTGGGATGCGGTGGAACGGGACAGTCGCATCAGGGACTTGCAGTGGACAAATCTGCAGCGACTGCATGATGCGCTCAATATGGACCAAACTCTTGAGGGACAAAAACGTTTTCGGCACCTTGTTGAATTGATGCCTTGAAGAATGAATGCAGTTCTGAAGGCAAAAGAGGTCCGATCCAATACTAGCAAGTAAGTGGCCGGACAGTGTACGTAATAGCCAGTGTAACACAGGAATTCAAAGACGTGTGTTTGTGTGTTAAAGAGAATAAGTAAAGACAGATTACAAATGCATGTAACAATGAAGATACTGTAAGTTAGAGATGGTGCACAATATTGTCCAACTTGTTTTGAAGCAGTCTCTAATTGTATCTCATTACAACCATTCTATTTCCCCATCAGTATCAATTATTAATCGTTATAATTACTTAAAACCCCATTCCATGTTCATCGGTGGCGGCTCATCCAGGAGGCCAAATGGTTTAGAGCTCTAGCACTTTCATCAGCCGCTCAACAAATGTTAATTTTCATAATATCCTAATTTACAACTGCATGCATTTTAATTTCCGTTGAAATGCTAATTACGTCTTTTGTGTAATCAATGGGGGGTTTATTTATTTATTTACATTTATTTTTTTTTTTGGTCTACTTTCATGCTCACTGAGCCATTTAGCTTCCATACAAAATGGTCAAACGTGGGAGGTATAACACATGCCGACAAAGGTCCACTGGGACCGGAATACCAATGATAAGGTTCAGGATCAGGTTGTAGTGGACTAATTTAATATACTTCATGTCCTCCAAGATCTTATTTGAAAGCAAAAATTGGGAGAGATAGTAATTGGGACTATTTAGTAGTTTAGTGCGCAGGGTGGGATTTAGTCATCGATTTAGGATCTATTAGAGCATACTATTAAGTAGTTTAGTGCAGGGTGGGATTTAGCTGTGGACATAGTATCTACTGTACGTATAAGAGTGTAATATTTACAGTAGTAGTTTAATGCTCAGATTTTAGCCATGAATTTAATATATATTGAATTTAACCTATTTAACCTATTTAGTAGGTTAGTGCCCTGCGTGGGATTTAGCTGTGGATTTAGTATCTATTAGAGTGCACTTTTAAGTAGTTTAGTGCAGGGAGGGATCAAGCTGTGGATGTAGTATCTATGTAGGAGTGTACTATTTAGTAGTTTAGTGCACAGAGTGGGATTTAACTGTGGATTTAGTATCTATTAGCATGTACTATTTAGTAGTTTAGTGCACAGGGTGGGATTTAGACATGGATTTGGTATCTATTAGCATGTACTATTTAGTAGTTTAGTGCACAGGGTGGGATTTAGACATGGATTTGGTATCTATTAGCATGTACTATTTAGTAGTTTAGTGCACAGGGTGGGATTTAGTCATGGATTTAGTATCTATTAGCATGTAATATTTAGTAGTTTAGTGCACAGGGTGGGATTTAGTCATGGATTTAGTATCTATTAGCATGTACTATTTAGTAGTTTAGTGCACAGGGTGGGATTTAGTGTGATTTAGTATCTATTAGCATGTACTATTTAGTAGTTTAGTGCACAGGGTGGGATTTAACATGGATTTAGTATCTATTAGCATGTACTATTTAGTAGTTTAGTGCACAGGGTGGGATTTAGTCATGGATTTAGTATCTATTAGCATGTACTATTTAGTAGTTTAGTGCACAGGGTGGGATTTAGGTGTGCATTTAGTATCTATTAGCATGTAATATTTAGTAGTTTAGTGCACAGGGTGGGATTTAGACATGGATTTGGTATCTATTAGCATGTACTATTTAGTAGTTTAGTGCACAGGGTGGGATTTAGTCATGGATTTAGTATCTATTAGCATGTAATATTTAGTAGTTTAGTGCACAGGGTGGGATTTAGTCATGGATTTAGTATCTATTAGCATGTACTATTTAGAAGTTTAGTGCACAGGTGGATTTAGACATGATTTGGTATCTATTACATGTTTACTATTAGTAGTTTAGTGACAGGGTGGGGATTTAGACATGGATTTGGTATCTATTAGCATGTACTATTTAGTAAGTTTAGTGACAGGTGGGATTAAAGTCATGGATTGTATCTTATTAGCTGTATATTTAGTGTTTAGTGCACAGGGTGGATTAAACATGGATTGTATCTATTAGCATGTAACTATTAGTTTATGACAGGTGGATTTATCAGGATTTAGTATTATTGGATGTCTTTATAGTTTATGCAACAGGTGGATTTAACTGTGGTTAGTATCTATTAGCATGTACTATTTAGTAGTTTAGTGCACAGGGTGGGATTTAGTCATGGATTTAGTATCTCTTAGCATGTACTATTTAGGAGTTTAGTGCACAGGGTGGGATTTAGTCATGGATTTAGTATCTATTTGGATGTACTATTTAGTAGTTTAGTGCACAGGGTGGGATTTAGTCATGGATTTAGTATCTATTAGCATGTACCATTTAGCAGTTTAGTGCACAGGGTGGGATTTAGGTGTGCATTTAGTATCTATTAGCATGTAATATTTAGTAGTTTAGTGCACAGGGTGGGATTTAGTCATGGGTTTAGTATCTATTAGCATGTACTATTTAGTAGTTTAGTGCACAGGGTGGGATTTAGCTGTGCATTTAGTATCTACTGGCATGTACTATTTAGTAGTTTAGTGCACAGGGTGGGATTTAGTCATGTATTTAGTATCTATTAGCATGTAATGATTAGTAGTTTAGTGCACAGGGTGGGATTCAGCTGTGCATTTAGTATCTATTAGCATGTAATATTTAGTAGTTTAGTGCACAGGGTGGGATTTAGACATGGATTTAGTATCTATTAGCATGTACTATTTAGGAGTTTAGTGCACAGGGTGGGATTTAGTCATGGATTTAGTATCTATTAGCATGTACTATTTAGTAGTTTAGTGCACAGGGTGGGATTTAGACATGGATTTAGTATCTATTAGCATGTACTATTTAGTAGTTTAGTGCACAGGGTGGGATTTAGTCATGGATTTAGTATCTATTAGCATGTACTATTTAGTAGTTTAGTGCACAGGGTGGGATTTAGCTGTGCATTTAGTATCTATTAGCATGTACTATTTAGGAGTTTAGTGCACAGGGTGGGATTTATCTGTGGATTTAGTATCTATTAGCATGTACTATTTAGCAGTTTAGTGCGCAGGGTGGGATTTAGCTGTGCATTTAGTATCTATTAGCATGAACTATTTAGTAGTTTAGTGCACAGGGTGGGATTTAGGCATGGATTTAGTAGCTATTAGCATGTACCATTTAGTAGTTTAGTGCACAGGGTGGGATTTAGCTGTGGATTTAGTATCTATTAGAATGTACTATTTAGTAGTTTAATGCACAGGGTGGGATTTAACTGTGGATTTAGTATCTATTAGCATGTACTATTTAGTAGTTTAGTGTGCAGGGTGGGATTTAGCTGTGCATTTAGTATCTATTACCATGAACTATTTAGTAGTTTAGTGCACAGGGTGGGATTTAGTCATGGATTTAGTATCTATTAGCATGTACTATTTAGTAGTTTAGTGCACAGGGTGGGATTTATTCATGGATTTAGTATCCATTAGCATGTACTATTTAGTAGTTTAGTGCACAGGGTGGGATTTAGCCATAGATTTAGTATCTATTAGCATGTACTATTTAGTAGTTTAGTGCACAGGGTGGGATTTAGTCATGGATTTAGTATCTATTAGCATGTACTATTTAGTAGTTTAGTGCACAGGGTGGGATTTATTCATGGATTTAGTATCCATTAGCATGTACTATTTAGTAGTTTAGTGCACAGGGTGGGATTTAGTCATGGATTTAGTATCTATTAGCATGTACTATTTAGTAGTTTAGTGCACAGGGTGGGATTTAACTGTGCATTTAGTATCTATTAGCATGTACTATTTAGTAGTTTAGTGCACAGGGTGGGATTTAGTCATGGATTTAGTATCTATTAGCATGTACTATTTAGTAGTTTAGTGCACAGGGTGGGATTTAGACATGGATTTAGTATCTATTAGCATGTACTATTTAGTAGTTTAGTGCACAGGGTGGGATTTAGTCATGGATTTGGTATCTATTAGCATGTACTATTTAGTAGTTTAGTGCACAGGGTGGGATTTAGACATGGATTTAGTATCTATTAGCATGTACTATTTAGTAGTTTAGTGCACAGGGTGGGATTTAGTCATGTATTTAGTATCTATTAGCATGTACTATTTAGTAGTTTAGTGCACAGGGTGGGATTTAGCTGTGGATTTAGTATCTATTAGCATGTACTATTTAGTAGTTTAGTGCACAGGGTGGGATTTAGACATGGATTTAGTATCTATTAGCATGTACTATTTAGTAGTTTAGTGCACAGGTTGGGATTTAGTCATGTATTTAGTATCTATTAGCATGCACTATTTAGTAGTTTAGTGCACAGGGTGGGATTTAGCTGTGGATTTAGTATCTATTAGCATGTA
This sequence comes from Clarias magur, assembly GCA_013621035.1. NCBI lineage: Eukaryota > Metazoa > Chordata > Actinopteri > Siluriformes > Clariidae > Clarias > Clarias magur. The sequence goes on along the minus strand of QNUK01000351.1, from coordinate 470,370 downwards.
CTATTTAGGAGTTTAGTGCACAGGGTGGGATTTAGCTGTTGATTTAGTATCTATTTGGATGTACTATTTAGTAGTTTAGTGCACAGGGTGGGATTTAGTCATGGATTTAGTATCTATTAGCATGTACTATTTAGCAGTTTAGTGCACAGGGTGGGATTTAACTGTGCATTTAGTATCTATTAGCATGTACTATTTAGTAGTTTAGTGCACAGGGTGGGATTTAGTCATGGATTTAGTATCTATTAGCATGTACTATTTAGTAGTTTAGTGCACAGGGTGGGATTTAGTCATGGATTTAGTATCTATTAGCATGTACTATTTAGTAGTTTAGTGCACAGGGTGGGATTTAGACATGGATTTAGTATCTATTAGCATGTACTATTTAGTAGTTTAGTGCACAGGGTGGGATTTAGTCATGGATTTAGTATCTATTAGCATGTACTATTTAGTAGTTTAGTGCACAGGGTGGGATTTAGTGTGGATTTAGTATCTATTAGCATGTACTATTTAGTAGTTTAGTGCACAGGGTGGGATTTAGACATGGATTTAGTATCTATTAGCATGTACTATTTAGTAGTTTAGTGCACAGGTTGGGATTTAGTCATGTATTTAGTATCTATTAGCATGCACTATTTAGTAGTTTAGTGCACAGGGTGGGATTTAGCTGTGGATTTAGTATCTATTAGCATGTACTATTTAGTAGTTTAGTGCACAGGGTGGGATTTAGACATGGATTTAGTATCTATTAGCATGTACTATTTAGTAGTTTAGTGCACAGGGTGGGATTTAGTCATGTATTTAGTATCTATTAGCATGTACTATTTAGTAGTTTAGTGCACAGGGTGGGATTTAGTCATGTATTTAGTATCTATTAGCATGCACTATTTAGTAGTTTAGTGCACAGGGTGGGATTTAGCTGTGGATTTAGTATCTATTAGCATGTACTATTTAGGAGTTTAGTGCACAGGGTGGGATTTAGCTGTTGATTTAGTATCTATTAGAGCATGCTATTTAGTCCTGCTGTTTAGTGTGAAGTGTTGGATTCAGTATCTATTAGAGTGTAATATTCAGTAGTTTAGTGCACAGTGTTGGATTTAGTATCTATTAAAGTGCACTATTTAGTGTACAGGATTTAGCCGGGGATGTAGTGTCTGTACTGTAAGAGCTTAGTACTGTAGTTAGTAGTACGCTCTGATAGATACTAGGCCACAGCTAAATCCCAACCTGTGCACTGAACTACTAAACAGTCACTACAGGGAAAGGTTGAGGCAATGAATTAGTGACTCTAAGAGAATTACATTCAGTAGTTTAGTCTCCAGGATCAGAGGTACCCACTGTTTTGGTATCTGTGCACTATATCGTTGTTTAATGCAAGGTTCAACAGGCCAATGAAAGCTCTGTGGGTGAGGCACTGGTCTAATTAGAAGGTCCCAGGTACAAACCCCCAGTACCCTCACCTGGCTAATGTTGAGCCTTATATACAGTATATACAGAATATTGAAGTAAATATGTAGGTTGCTCTGGATAATACGGTCTGCTAAATGCTGTGAATGTCTTTAATGCCTGCTTAGATTAAGAACAAATTTCCTTGTGATATTTATATCCGTCAAACAGATCATGTTAAAATAATGTAATTAACTGACTGAAAGTAATTATTATTTCAGAACAGGATTTAAAAAAAAGAGAAAAAAAAGATGAAATCACAGTGATGATTTAAACCATGTCTGACATAAAAGTCCTTCGTTTTCTTTGTTTGCGCAGCCCGACCAGCATGAAAACGCCTCAACTCCCGTATTTTAATAAGTGACACAACGTGATTTGGAGTGTGTCCAGTAGCCCCTGCACAGGAGGTCGCTTCAAACTCAGTGTCATGGCTCACGGCCAGCATTTCGATCCAGCGGGAAAGTGTTTCTCATGGACATGTTCTGCTTCGGGAAAATGCCTGCAAATGTTTGCATTACAACGGAGCTAAAGACAAGCAGAATGTCTCGGAGGACCGTTTCAGGCCGGCTGAATGAGGAGTCCATCCGAGATGATGTTGCAGACTGAACAGGGCGATCACTCACAATTCTCCAGGAATGTCAACGTCATGGGTCGACATAAAGAAGGCGGCAAGCGGACGGCTAGCGAACGATAAGTAAACGTAAGTGATATGGTGCCGATGCCGAGATTTGGAAGCTGAGAAGTTTGAGGAGTTCGAGAGATCCAGATGCATTATGGGTTAAAAAAAATAAATGAATAAAATCAACCGCAATGTCTTTACATGACATGTCTTTAAGCATATCCGCTTATATATTCTAAAAATGTTGATATATTTATCTACGTAACATTAAACTTATCTAAAAACACCTAAAAAAGAGCCCTGGTTCATTTGTTTGACTTCCCCCACGCACGCAGTAACTTCAGTTTCTGGCCGTTGTTGTTCTCTAACGCATGCCCCAGGATTCCTTTAATTGGCACAGTACTTATTTTGAGGTTGTGTTTAAACAGCCTGACATGCATCTGAAAAAAAAAAAGAAGAAGAAGAGAAAAAGTCCTGTCCACAGGCAGGAGACACGAGTGGTGATTCAGCGCGTAGGTGAGAGTGTTATAATTTACCGAAGACCTCTGGACCCACAGCAGGACGACTGGAAAGTTGTTAAAAAAGAAAAAAAAAAAAAAAAGTGTCCTTCTGTTCAAACCCAGGAAAGAGACACGTTTCTGTCTTACTGTCCACGAAATACAATATCATGATGGCAAACATTAAAATGAACAGCTGACTGTTGTAAATGTTGGGTAATTCCATCATTCCGTTTTATTTATTTGATAGCTCTGCAGTTTATTAATCGCCAGTCTTAACAACAACAACAACAACAACAACAACAACAACAAAATCACTAATCAAAACCATTTAATTAGAAAGTGTGCCCAAACCTTTTTGACTGGTCCTGTACGTCGGATGGAATAAATACAGGTGGTGGTGGTGGTGGTGGTGGTGGCACAGTGGCCTCGCACCACCAGGGTCTGGGTTTGATTCCCGCCTCGGATGGAGTTTGCATGTTCTCGGTGTGCTTGATGGGTTTCCTCCGGCTTCCTCGCACATTCCAAAGACTAATTGGCTACTTGGCGTTCCCAAATCACCTCTACTGTGTGTGTGTGTGTGTGTGTGTGTGTGTGTGTGTGTGTGTGTGTGCCCTGCAATGAACTGGCACCCATCCCCCTGCGAGCCTGCATACAGGATAAGGTGGTATAGACGTTGGTGTTACTTAATTCCAGAATTCCACAAGTGTTATGTCGTGACTTTCTAGTAATAATAATCGCCAGTATTGTCCTAGAATGTAGAAGAAAATAAATGACTGAACAAAGCCAGTGGATTAAATAGTGCTTCAGATTGGAACAGTGCAATAAAAGCGGGTGTCGGAGACAGCGCCGTAACTTTCTGCATAATGATCTGTAAATTGTCTGTACTGGAGCAGATTATTATCATAAATACAGTGTGTGTTTTTACAGTATGTGATGCATTTCGTCAAGTTACTATAGATAAATTCAGCTTCACTCACGAGTTCATCCAGTTTAAATAACAGGTTTCTGCCAGCAGTGCCGCTTCTAACACACTGTAATAAGATGCATTTCAGTTCTCTAACGTCTTTTCATAGCTTGTAGACAATACACGAGACGAGCGCGAACGCAAATAGCCTCAATAAAGCCGCGCCTGGTTTAGCTGTCGATTCCTTGAGTATTTATACACTGTTATTAAAGAAGGAGACGAAGGAGTAAGCGTATCATGCTCTCCGCCGGTCTGCTCGGCTGTCTTGGTTTCCACTCTGTATCAGGCCTGAGGACCTTAGCGTAACCTCCATTTTCCCAAAACAAACAAAAAAAAGGACACGGCAGACACGAAACGAGTCCGAATCCAGAATCAATAACGGCGTCTGAAAGACAGAAAGAGACACAGCAGAAGACTGACGCCAGAGGGGCCAGAGCTTTCAGGAAAGCTCTCAGCGAGTGGTGGAGATGAGAGATGAAAACGAAAAAAAAAAAAACAAAGCAAAAAAAGTCCCAGAGGAGCCGTTAAAAGAAAAGACAGGTCAAAATAGTAATGGACATGCAGTTAGTGAAAGCTAGGCGGAGACTAAGTAGTATACAGGAATTCATGGCATCGAAGTGTTTACGCTATATTTACGCGCTTTCCATTGTCTATTAATTGTCTTATTGATTGTGTTATACAAGTACAGCATGTGTGGTCCATGGAGCTGTATGTTGAACCACACACCCGCGGGAGACAACCTCCTACTCCCGGGCACGTTTTTTTTTTTTTTTTTTATCAGACGACATCAGGTTCCTCGTGTTGTCGGCTCGCTGACACCATTTCCCGATAAGCATCTCGCACTCGGCATTCGTTAATCCTTCCCCTTCTTCGGAGGATTCAATCATCTCAACATCAGCCGCCTGACTCTAATGCAAGCGGATCATGTGATCACGGAGGAGTGTATCAACAAGATATAAGTCATTGCTCGACTCGATGTCAAGGCGCAAGATGTTTTGGAGATCCTCACTATTTCTGCTGGATCGCATATTCAGCGGTAAGTGACTGAAGATAGAGCGATGTACTGTCCACACTTCCTGGCACACACTCTGATAGTTCATCTGACAGCCTTTGGCTTTGATTACAGCACACGATGGGGTGTCCAATTCATGTGTGAAAACCATCCCTCATGCTCCCAGAACCACGCCTGAGTCCTGGAATACGCCTGCGCCATGTTTATATGCTGTATGTCGTTCTGTAATGGACACACAGCTGCTGCGAGGTCTTGCCGCACTGTGTGTATGCAAATGCCCTTACGTTAACCATTAAGTGGAAATTAATTTCTAGCGCTGATTTTTATTTTTATTTATTTTTTTTTTTTTTACTATGCAACTTCCCCAAGTCATCTCTGATCACAGTCATTCAATTTTTTTTTTTTTTTTTTTTCTAACAACCACATTTCCTCCACAAAGTTCCAGGTTCACCCTATCCTTTCAGTTTTTGATAATAAATTGGACATGTCTTGTGATTTCTTTGCTTGATTCAGACCCATCATTTGAGCATGTGCTATATTTTAGCAGAAGGTAAGATATCGACTCTGGCAATTCTTGTGCAAACTCATGCAAAGTTGCGTCCTTAATTAAAAAAAAAAATGAATCAGACGACCTGCATAGTCACCGTGTGTCGTTCTTGTCCACCTCAACAGGTGACATTAATATCTGACCTGTAATGAGAAATTGGGCATGTTTGAGACTTTTATGCTAATTCGCATGGAGAGAAATTGCCGACGCTCTGCCGGGTTTATGTTTCCGTCTAATTGCTTTCCTTATTGCCTTTCGGCTGCTTCTCTGCATATGAAATATTACCAGGGACGGCGATGAATCTCTGTCTAATTTAGATTTATGACAGTTTCACGGGCCAGGCACGAGGTCACAGGAATACAGATACAAATAATGAGATGATGACCTTATAATAAAGAGTTGTCTCAACATTAGCCTTAAATGCTGCGGGCGCTGTTAGTGCTCTAATATTTGCATTACGAGAACTGATTACACCTGCGTAATAGCTTAATTTGTCGTGATTTGTCTCGTAGTGTAAAAAAAAAAAAAAAAAAGAAAAAAAGAAAGAAAATGATGTGGAGAATGCAGATGGCTCTAGAAATGTCTCGTTTCTATCTCATTATTGCTTCATCTCTGGACATCTGTGCACTGGAGTGATATCTCATATGCTGAGCTTTTCATATATGCTCAGTGGTGCATGAAAAAAGAATAAATGGTTATAAAATATTGACAGTCAAATTGTATCCGCAAGCCATGATTACGTCGATACGTCCTAAAATTAATTATTGGACTAATGCATAAGGAATATTAAGTTTAGGATTATTATCATGTCGTTAGAATTGCAACCTGTATTCAGAGTTGGCGGTGGGGGTTCACACGCTATGCTCATATTTACTCGGGAAAATAAATTCCTCATGTTCAAGGAGCAACCTGTGGTTCTGAAAAACAAACTCAGTGCAGAGGTGCCAAAACGTGCAGTTCCTCGAATGGCCACTAGGACCACCAGCTGGCTCCAAAACTGAGTCAATCCCCATATCAAACGAATGAAAATGCCCAAATTTACAACAGAAATAAGCTGGTACAAAAAAAAACAAACAGATTTGGTCTCCATAGCAGGATCTCCATAGAATTAGGTTTAAAATGATATTAAGCCATAAATGTCTACATAAGTAAGGGTTATGGTAATTTAAGCCGCACTTTAGCCAACTAGCTAACTAGAATCGTTGTAGTTTTACTTACCACAAGAAATGTAGACGTTTTGTGGACATGGGACAACGTGGTTGGTATGGATGACTGAGTAATGCTAGCTTACAGTATACGTGTAAATTAAGGTTAGACACCTTAGCATTTTAGCTAAGCTAAAGCTAAGCCCGCTAGCTTGGTGTAACTGAGGTAAGTCGGAGTGTTACGAGCAATATTCGGGCTCCGCTTGTGGAATAAACGGGTCGAGTCGGAATCAGCTCTTGCCAAGATGGCGCCAACACAAGCTCCGACAATTGAGTTTTAAAAAACTAGCTTACGGACTGTTTGTCTGGGTACAGTCCATGCTCATATTCAGAGTTGGGTTTGGTGCTTAATCTGCATGATATTATCGTGTTTTGTGCGCATTTACAGCCCAAAGTAACAAATGTCATCATGACGTACTGTATTTACATCACACTCTTAGAAAGTGGTGCTGGATGTAGTACTGCTCTCTGATCAAGATCATATCAGAAAAATGCAAACTGTACAGTACAGTATATAACAATGAACAAGGCCGTTTTCGGCGATGTTTATTTAAATAGACGTTTTTGTGCCCTTGTATACTTCAGTAGGTTTTCTAGTCCGTTTTAGTTGATTTTATCTCCAGTTCATTTTCTACATTAAGCCCAAATGGAGGCTGCGTGGTGGCTTAGTCGTTAGCATGGTCGCCTTGCACCATGGTGGGTTTCCTCCTGGTACTCTGGTTTCCTCCCACAATCCAGAAACATGTACAGTAGATTAGGCTAATTGGCCTTCCCTTGTGTATGCCAATGTATGCTTTTGTGTATGTGCCCCGCGATGGATTGGCACCACATGCAGGATGTGTGTTAAGAAGAAGAGATTTTAGAAGCCCTGAGAATGTAGTGAATATTCTCTTTCCCGATACAGTATTTACAATCATACATTATTATATAACAGCAGAAGTACACAAACTCGATATTCATGTAGAAGTACAGTACAAGAACCTGCCTAAAATGCTCTCCACTACAAGTGCAGTATAGAAGTACCACTTGAATTTTTTTTTTTTTTTTAAGTGCATACTCTAAAATGTACTTCAATTACAAAAGTAGAAGCACTCCACCGAGAAGCTGATTTTTCTGAATATCTCGCTGAATGAGTTACTGATAACAAGGATTTGTTTAGTATTGATATTAATTAAACTAATGGTGGGTTTCTTTCATTCCTTTGGAAGCTGTGCTCGCTAGTTGCTACCTTTGCTACCTTGTATAATGCAGCATACAATTTATCCAAAATGTATAATGTTTTTAATGGACATTACTGGTTTTTCATCAAGAACAGAAAAGTAGATGTAAAATGTATTAAATCTGTAAAATACTCAAGTAACGTACAGAAACACAAATGACTCTGAACAACCTAACAGGCATAACAAAAGACTCCCGATGATAATTAGGAGATAAGGGCTTCAGATGAAATTGATGCCTGTAAATGTCTAGTCAGCAGCCAGTGGTTATCGGATACTGGGAGAGGCTCAAGTATTCAATATCTGCTGCTTCCCAAAGGCCCCAGTGTCAATCCCGGCACTGGTGTGGTTGATTTGGGTGGTCAACGCCGATATCTGTAAGAGCCATCTGACTCTGGTGTCTCAATACTGCTTTTGTAAGTAATTGAGGTGTCTCGCAGGGTTTGGATGGAAATGTTTTGCAAGACAGACACATTCTCAATCAATAGCAGTGCCAAGTGGATACACTTCACCTTTAGAAGGGCAGGAAACGTGAGAACAAAGCGACCTATTACTGTGTATTTTAAATGATGCAGAATACATACAGTACAGACCAAAAGTCTGGACACACCTTCTCATTGAAAGAGGTTGAATTTGTATTATGGCAAGAAAAAAGCAGCTAAGTGAAGAAAAAAAAAAACGAGCGGCCGTCATGACTTTAAGAAATGAAGGTCGGTCGGTCCGGAAAAATTGGGAAAACTTTTGTGAAAGTGTCCCCGAGTGCAGTCACGAAAACCATCAAGCGCCACAAAGAAACTGGCTGACATGCGACATGGACTTTGGAGCAATGGGAAGAAGTCATGGACCCTATTCCAGAGCGATGTGTGTGTCATGTTAAGAAAGGGAAACCCATCATGCATCGTGTCCACTGTAGAACAAGCCTCTGGAGGAAGTGTCATAATCTGGGGTCGCTCAGGTCAGCAACGTTATGTGGCAATAAAATGAGCCTGAATGTATGAGATGACCAGGGCATCACATCTATGGAGGTTTCCTTCCTTGTTGGCACAGCCATATGCCGGGACATTACATTTCATGGAGGTTCTGGGAGCACGAGTACATGAACTGGACACCACAACAAAGCTAGAAGTGGTGGAATGTTTTTGGTGGTTGAAACTTGAACTCTTTGTAAGATGGTTTTAAGATATGATTGAGCTCTTGCATTCGAAAGGAGCGATGCGTATTCCTTGCACAGCTTTTTTGACGGCTCACGAGAGTCCAGTCTTCATGTGTTTTTCAGTATTTCAAGACGATCCTACAATTGTCCTTCTCAACATTTCTTGTAGGAGGTTCTGCACATGGATAACTTCCTTTTGTTCGGTCTCCACATGAATTCTGTCCTGTTTATTACTAATAAGTACGTTGAAAATGTTTAAGATGGGATTTGGGTTTGTTCAACAATGTGCCTTGACTTCATTCGTTATTCTATCAAAACCTTGCTTAGTTAAAAAGAACTTGTTTTAGTGCTGGATATGAAGTGAGTAGAACAATTAGCCTCTGTGGGTGGAGTTTAAGGCTCTTTCGGGCTCATTGAAAAATAATAACGTAGACAGTGTCAGATTGATCAGTCCGATTGGACCAGCATTTGCAGTTACAGTCACTGAACTGGACATTATGTACAGTACAGTACAGTACAGTAACCCTCACCAGGACTCAACCGCTGAGAACCCCACAGCATTACAAGCAGAATAAAAGACTAACAGGCTGCTGGTTTATACCTCCTCACTGACAACCATTTGCATATTTGTGTTGCAGTGCACAGCAGGGGTTTATGGGTAAGTATAACACACAAAGGTCCACTGACAAGCAGGCTGACATGCGGTTCAAAACCCAGCCTGCGCATTTTGTGTTTCCCCAGTGGGGTCCATCACCCAGCCGAAAGGCAGACGCTGCTTAGTTAAGGCATGTCAGGGACTCTGATGAGAGGTTGTCACTCACAGGGTTTTCAGAGTATTTTCAGTGTAATACTTTAATCTCCATGGAAACCGAAAAAGATCATTTGAAAAGTGCTGATATGCAACAAGGTAAGGGAGAGAAAGATGAAGTGTCACGGTGCCGCTCATCACAGTCAGGTCACAGGTACAGTATTTTTATATTACAATCTATAATATTATCATTACATTTTAATGATATCGTTATATAATTGTGTTTATATGTTTACATTTATATTTAATTTATATTTATATTTTAACATTTAAATGTAAAAGAATATATATATATATATATATATATATTTTACATTTAAATGTTTAAATGTAAATATTTCAAATAAAAAATAAATTCAAAATCTATTTAAAATGAAAATTTATTTTAAATATACCAAAATTATATGAACGATAAAATTAAAATATAATGATAATATTTTATATATATATATATATATATATATGAAATTGTAAATTGTATAATTAAATTTTCCATATTAATTCTGTATAATTTTCGAACACAATTTCTACTTTAATGTAACTTTGCAAATTCTGTCTGTTATTTAATTGTATTTTTATTTGTACTGCAATTCTATTCTTTCCGTTTATTTTATCTTAGGTCATGAATAATCACATAAACTATAAACCATTTTACTCCTTCATACTGTGTATAGTTGTGTAGGCGATTTAGAAAAGAATTAAAAAGAATTAAAAAGAATTAAAAAATACGTATTTTGTTTCTGCATTCACAGACATAAGTTATATGCTTGCCAATGGATACACATTAGTGGGAAAACCTTTAATGCCGTACCTTTCCCATCCATCCATCTAGGAACCTCTGTTGCCCAGCCAGGGACTGTGGAGGCCAGTGGTGACCACTGTATTTATTCCAGTTCTTACGACTGTGGTATGACCTCCGGTCAACACTACGGGCAATTATTCTAATCTGCAAATCTTTATATAATGGGCGGAAACCGGAGTACCTGGAGGAAACTGACTGTAAAACTCACTGTCAAAAATAAATTGTAAATTTTACGGTAAAGAAAAAAACGGCAGCTGTGGTTGCCAGAAGTTTACCATAAAAAAAAAAAAAAAAAAAAAAGGTAGCAACATTTTTGGTTGTACAGGATTACACTCATTATACTGTATATTCCTATGGATTTTAATTGTTTCTTTTTTTTTTTCCAAGCCTGGCCAGGAATCGAACCCAGACCCTGGTGGTGCAAAGCAACGGTGCTAACCACCACACTACCGTGTTTGCTGTGTCGTTGTTGGACTTCCTCAGTTTCCCCGCGTCCCCCGCAACGACAACATTTGTGTAGCAGGTACAGTGGTGTAGTGGTTAGCACTGTCGCCTTGCACCGCCAGGGTCTGGGTTTGATTCCTGGCCAGGCTTGAAAAAAAACAAAAAAACTATTAGAATCCGTAAAATGAGTGCAATTCCGTACAACCTAAAAGCATTGCTACCATATTTTTTTACGGTAAACCTCTGGCAACCACAGCTGCCGTATTTTTACCGTAAAATTTACATTTATTTTTTACAGTGCAGAGCCTATATAGGTGGGAATCGAACCCTAGCCTGGGGGGGAGACTGACAGTGCTAACCATTAAGCCCCTGTGCTGCTCCTTTACCTTTTATTGCGTTTCAGTCTTTATAACAATGCTTTCTTATTTGGGGGTTTAATTCTTTGACAGTTATGTTATTCTATTGTATCAGTGACAAAAAAAAAAAAAAAAAAAGTAAACCATTAATACCTGGGCTGCGTTGTGGTGTAGTTGTTAGCAGCGTGGTCTTGCATCTCCGTGGTCGAGGGGTCGATTCCTGCCTCGGGTCTGCATGCTTGGATTCTGACGCTCGGTGGGTTTCCTCCAGGTACTCCGGTCGGTGTCCTCCAACAGTCCAGAGGAGGATTTAAAATTTCCCCTTCATGTGTGAATGTGTGTGTGCGTGTGTTCCCTGTAATGGATGTGTACCCTGCCTCCTGGGATAGGCTCCAAATGTGCAGCTTAGAAGAGCCATCTTTGGTTGTTCTTGTGACAGTAACAGATATTGTGCTGAGGCCATTTTAGTCCTTTTGACCTTCATACTTTTTTGGCACTTTCTGCTGTGCATAGACACACACACACACACACACACACACACACACACACACACACACACACACACACACACACACACACATACACACTCCTGCCATAGGAAAAAGATTCACATACTGTACATGGAATGGGTTTTGCATGTCTATTTCAAAGTATTTCTAATAACTTCTAATAATTACTTCTAATAATACTTATTAGACATCAGTGACAGGTGGTGATCAAAAAGCATGCTCTTAGTAAAGACCTGAGCATTATCGGTGTCAAACATACGTAATCACACCCACCATTTGAAATCACTCTCCCCGAGAATATCGCTCCGATCCTGGCTTCTGAGGACAAAAAAAAAAAAAAAAAAAAAAATTCAGATCTGTTGACACTGCTTTTAATCGACATTGAAATCTCAAACCTCAAAAGCTTGCCGTAGGGGGTTTCATACCAGCCTGAGGACTGTTGCGAAGTTCTCTCACTGGCAGCAATCCAGTCCTGTCAGAGTCTAATGACATGCTGTGAGCTTTGATTTTTTTTTCTTTTTTTCTTTTTACCCTTTTTGTTAACCTTTCAAAGGAGACTGTGATCGTCAGGTGCATTTTAGAATGTACAAGCATTCAAATCCAAACCTTTGTTTTTCTTAAAAAACAAAACAAAACAAAAAACAAAAACATCCACCCACCCGCCCACCCAGGTCAATATTGCTGTGTTTTCGGCTCTGCCTGCTGTCTGATTATGAAATCCAAAACCGAACCGCTTTCTATTTCACTTTCAAGGGATTTGCTTTGGCAGTTTTTCATGTCAAAAGAGCGGTCAAAATAAATATTAAAGATCACAATCTACCTGTTGAGAAGACTAATAGTTTTTGGTTACATGTATTACTTGGCTCTTTATTGTATTATTTCAAGTAAGATAATATCAAGTGTAAGCCAGTATCACTGAGCATTTAATGGTTTGTTTTTGTAGCTATCCTGATACTGGTATTTGCTCCAGCCCTAAAAAAAAAAAAAAGTAAAAAAAAAAAATCATAAAGACAAACATCAAATATTTAATTCTCCATCATCCACTCTAAAATGTGAAAATATCTTTTGTTTCTAATGAATTTGTATTATTTTATATATTGCATGTTACACAATTAAGCATATATATATATATATACAGTACAGACCAAAAGTTTGGACACACATTCTCATTCAAAGAGGTTGAATTTGTATTATGGCAAGAAAAAAGCAGCTAAGTGAAGAAGAAAAAAAAACGAGCGGCCATCATGACTTTAAGAAATGAAGGTCGGTCAGTCCGAAAAAATTGGGAAAACTTTGAAAGTGTCCCCGAGTGCAGTCACAAAAACCATCGAGCGCCACAAAGAAACTGGCTGACATGCGGACCGGCCCAGGAAAGGAAGACCGAGAGTCGCCTCTGCTGCGGAGGAGAAGTTCATCCGAGTCACCAGCCTCAGAAATCGCAGGTTAACAGCAGCTCAGATCAGAGAGCAGGTCAATGCCACACAGAGTTCTAGCAGCAGACACGTCTCTAGAACAACTGTTAAGAGGAGACTGTGTGAATCAGGCCTTCATGCTAGAAGATCTGCTAGGAAACCACTGCTAAGGACAGGCAACAAGCAGAAGAGACGCGTTTGGGCTGAAGGACACAATAAAGAAAACTCGCTGAATGAGAAGGGGTGTCCAAACTTTTGCTCTGTACTGTATATATATATATATATATATTGAATTTGCATGTTCTCTCTGTGCTTGGAGTTTCCATTGTGACAAAGTCAGATTAGGTTAATTGGTGTTCCCAAAGTGGCTGTAGTGTGTGAGTGTGTGTGGCCTGTGTGTGTGGGCAGTACATGGATCAGTTCTCTGTATGCAGAATAAAGCGGTATAGACCTATGAGTGAGTGAAATAGTTGAATGTGTGTGTGTGCGCGATGGATTGGCACCCTGTCCATCGTATACCCTGCCTCATACCCTACGTCTCCTGGGTTAGGCTCCAGGCCCCCCGCGACCTTGTATACAGGACAAAGCGGTAAAGAAGATACGTGAAAGTGAGATCGAGTGCATTTATATCCTGTTTTGTTTTTAAATGTTTTTTTCAGGCTTCTCAAGCTATTGTACCATTAATTTCTGAGACATTTCCTCTTTTTTTCAGATATTACCTGCTTTTCATTCAGCTCATGTGTTTTCCTGCTATCCATACTAAACAGCATGCTAAGGATTTTGATATCCAGCACAAGGGCACCTCCCTCTCATGTGATATTGCTTAATTATGTTGCCGTGCCATTTTTTTTAGAGATAATTCTCGAGAAGCAATCATTAAGGTGCCAATAATATATATATATATATAGTATTTCATACAATCCAAAGAATGATAGCATAAGAACATATGATTTGTGTGTAATATCTCAGAGTTTCTGCCTGTTCTTAGTGTAAAGGAATTTGCCTTGGTCACAATGGAGCAGTGTCTCGTTTGCTTCGCCTGTACCTTGTTATGTCTACGTTTCGTCTTTCAGTCTGTCCATTGTCTTACACCTGTTTAAGTTCCCCTTTGAGTCCTGTTTACCTTGTGTGCTGTTTTATGTTTGCTTCCAATGCTAAGTGCTATGTTAACGCTACGTCTGGTTCTGTCGGTTTGCGTTCGTCCCATTATCCCAATATGTTTAAGTAAATCCCGCCTGCACCGACATCCTCACTTCCTTCAAAACCAGACAAGCGGGGTTAAAAAGTATATTGAGAGCAGCATGAGGATGGATGACTTTCTCGCTGTAGGAAAAAAAAAAAAAAAAGGACAGAAGGAGTTCTCTTTGAGATGGAAAAAATGCTGTGTTTGCGAAATTTATGAATAATTGAAAGCCGACTCCAGAGGCTATTCATTTTCTACACCAAATAATCATTTTTCTATTCCATCATAACATTCATATTGGTTATCTATTAATGTGGGTAAATGCAGTGTGTGGGTAGGAAATGACTTTAATCCTTCTTTGCCTTTTCAAATCCCTCTTCATACTTATCCCGCCGCAGAGGATAAGATGGGACGCAAATGCCAAAAGTGATCACATGATCGTAATTAGAGTCATTATGATTACAATTGAATAAAGAAATTGAAACCTTTATGTATTATCATGCAAAGTCTAAGGCAGTAATAATTATGTACAGATATATTTTTAGCTTTTATGATAGGTATCTTATATCTTATAGGAAGACTGGTTTAATAATTGTTCCTTTATTATTACAGAATAAAATAGAACATCATTAAACATGAGTTTCTATATCTTTTATTTTTTACATTCATTCAGTGCTTTACAGTTAAATAATCGTGTACTTATACTAGACAGCCTGATATATATATATATATATATATATATATATATATATATATATATATATATATATTATGTGTGTGTGTGTGTGTGTGTGTGTGTGTGTGTGTGTGTGTGTGTGTGTGTGTAAAAAAAAAAAAAAAAATTTTTGGTGATTTTTTAAATTGAAACAATGTTAACACATTTCAGGCAACATTGATGCATAGTTACTTCTTATGCCACAAATCTGAACAACAACAACAACAAAAAAAAAAACTAAAACATTATTATGGCACTGTGCAAAAGTTTGGGCATCCTGCGAGTTCCAGTGTCTCCGATTCTTTTTACAAGGTTTCAGACCTTAATCAGCTCCTTAGATCTGATGCATGGCAACAGCTGTCGTTAGTAAATGCCAATTTCAAAGCTTTACAAATACTTTGACACTTCAAACCTTGCGCACACACTTGCGGACACTCAACAACCATGGGTTCCTCTAAGCAGCTGCGTAAAACTGAAAATGAACGTTATTGATGCCCACAATGCAGGAGTAGGCTACAAGAAGATAGCAAAGCGTTGTCAGCTGGCAGTTTCCACAGTGAGAAATGTAATTAAGAGATGGCAGTTCAGGGGAACTGTGGAGGACAAGATGAGATCTGGAAGACCAAGAAAACTCTCTGAGAGAACTGCTCGTATGCTCATCAGAAAGACAAATCAAAACCCTCATTTGACTGCAAAAAACCTGCAGGAAGATTTAGCAGACTCAGGAGTGATGGTGCACCGTTCCACAAGACCTTCACGGAAGAGTCAGCAGAAGAAAACATCACCTGCGTCCCCATCATAATATCCAACGTCAGAAGTATCTACAGAACATCTACATTAAGCCTGATTAAGCCATTTTGGAAACAAAGTGCTGTGGACGGATGAAGTTAAAATAAAACTCTTTGGCCACAATCAGCAAAGGCATGTTTGGAAGAAAAAAGAAGCAGCATTTCATGAAAAGAACACCTTTTAAGCAACTATTAAGCATGGGGGTGGATCTATCATGCTTTGGGGTTGTGTCGCAGCCAGTGGCACAGGAAAGGAAAGAACTGCACGGGTGGAGGAAAGAATGGATTCCACCAAATACCAGCAAATTCTTGAAGCAAACATCACACCATCTGTAAAAAAAAGCTGAAGCTGAAAAGTGGATGGCTTCTACAACAGGACAATGATCCTAAACATACCTCGAAATCCACTATGGAAAACCTCAAGAGACGCGAGCTGAAGGTTTTGGAACGGCCATCCCAGTCCCCTGATTTAAACATCATTGTAAATTTGTGGGTAGATTAAAAAAAAAAAAGCTGTCCATGCAAGACGCCCCAAAGAATATTACAGAACTAGAAGCCTTTTGCAAGGAAGAATGGGAGCAAATCCCAAGTACAAGAATTGAAAGACTTTGAGCTGCCTATTAAAAGCGTTTGCAAGCTGTGATATCTGCCTGAGGAGGTGTTGCTAAGTACTGATTATGTAGGGTGCCCAAACTTTTGCACAGTGCCACAATAATATTTTTATTTTTTATCTTTATTTTTATATTTTTATCAATTTATGACATAGAAAGCACCAACTGCACCAATGTTTGGTGAAAATAATATTGTGCATTGTTTCCATTTTCAAGAGAGACTCTGTCGTTTCATTTAAAAAATGCTTAAAAAGCAGCAATCAATCCCAAGAATATTACTGGACTAGAGGTCCTTGTCCATGAGCAATAGGCTAAGATTCCTCGAGCTAGTGTCTAGCTACACATCACATTTGCAGAAAGTCACTGGATTCAAATCAGGGGACGGTAGTGGCCACTCTAGAACATCATCTGAAACCAAGCCTTGGTGGATTCTGAAGCATGCCTGAGGTTATTGTCCTGTTGGAAAGTCCAGTGACACCGAAGTTTCAGCGTCCTCTCAGATGGCATAATGTTTTCTTCAAGAATCCCTGGTGGAATCAATGCTTCAGGTTTGCTGAGCCAGATGAAGAAAAGCGGCCCCAGAGCATCACCGAGCCACCATCATCACCATGCTTCACTGTAGGCAGTGTGCACTTTTCTGTATATTCTACGAACATTTTGTGCCTTTGCTAATTTAAAATATCCTTGTCCTTGTTCGTGCAAGTCAGTGATCTCTTCTCTTAACTTCCTGTTCTATTGGACGTGGACATGCATCAGAACATCACTTCCCCCCCCAAACAACACAGCAATTTGCATTTACATACATCCGAATAGATGTATGAATCTTGCATGTGAATGGAGTACAATATAGTTTCATTTACCAAAACTAAATGTCCATAAATGTCCATAAATGGTCCAATAAGTGGTATTAACAGATCCTTGGAACACGCGTACTTTACTCAGGTAGCTCGTTTAGCCTGATGTTAATTTCTATGCTAATCCTACTTTTACTCCGTCGTCCATACCCTCTCCGTTTCTTGTGGTAAGTTAAACTATACTGATTCCAGTTGGCTGGTTAGCCAAAGTGATGGCTTAATGTAAGTCAGCTGATGAGTTCAAAATTCACTCGCGGCACAGTTACGATGAATAGATAGTCTTGCTATGGAGACCAAAGCTGTTTTTTTTTTTTCTTTTTAATTCTTTCACATTTTGGAGCCTAGTGGTCATTTGAGGAACTGCATGTTTTGACAGCTCATTTTTTAGAACTGAAGGTTGCCCCTGGTAAAAACAAACAGGATCTCAACCTAGACATAACGGTTGTGACTAACTGGAAGATTATTCCATAGCTCGGGGCCTTTGCAGGAAAGCTAACACCTTGTTTGTGCAAAACATTGTAGCTTGTGGGACACCAAACTTTCAGTGTAAGAATGAGTCAGGAAAGGAGCCGTCTACTTTACTGTAATAACCTTGTTAAGTCTGAAGGAACAGCGTTAGCGATGGAATCAAATACTAAGATCAATTAAGGCCCACACACAGAGATGCAGGTCAATAGTAGGTCATTTATTTCTTTACCCGGTGCTGTTTTAGTACTTCAATAACATCATTATGCTGATTGCAATTGTTTCATAAATGTATTGTTCTTATGGACATTTGAGATCAGATGCTTTACAGAGTTTACAACCCAGGATTCTGAAGTGATACTGAGAGCTAATAAAGGCTAAAATCAGTTCGCCTGTACTGTACATGTTAAAGACAGAAGCCTCACCAGAGAAGTTCAAGTGAGACAAGTTCCTCCTTACTCTAATACCTCTTGTCCATTCGTTCTTCTTACGATTTCTAGATCCATTCATCTGAGACCCAATCCCCAAACCACATAATTCATTCCAGAACCTCTCTGGCTTTACATGCTCGGTTTAGAATCAGACAGTGAAACGGAATTTCATAACCCCTTGCTGTGCCACATTCCTGTTTCACAGTTCCAGCCATCTAGATGCATAAAGCTCTGGAAACAAACGATATAGTTTTATGCGCCACTAGACATTTAAGGTAATCAAGAGTAGTGTACAGTGGGAAGCGTTTTGGCTCCCTACAACATGTTCCCTCTCCTTTCTACCGTACGAACGTGCCTGCATCAGAGCGACAGGGTAGGCTGTCATAAACATCCTAATTGGATACTCTGAAGCTTGCAGTATAGTTGAACCTCTCAGCTTATTGCTTTCACATCAGCTTTATAAAACAGGAGAGAGGGAAAAAAAAAAAAAACCCATGATAAAAGCATCTTGAATATGAACACCAAGCACAAACAATAAATCTTTCCACGTGTGCATTTACTGAAGCAGTCACCCTGAAAGCAATTACAGTGGAATGTTCGTTACGGATAAAAGCAAACTGTTGTGGCACAGAAGCCAAGCCGGTGGACACAAATGGCTTCATAATAATGATCAGGTTCTCTACTGGTTCTCAATTGAACGGTTAGAAAGTGAACTTTTTACTGCTATCCCGACTGCCTTTAAATCCTAAAAATGCTTTTCATGGAATCTCATCAATACCGTGCAAGTCTCTTCCGTTCTGTTGTTAACACTTTTCCAGGAGCAAGAAATAGCCATGCTCTAATTTTACCTGCGGACTTTGAACGCTATCTGTTCAATACTTGAACTTCTCATGACCTTGTCTACCGCAGTAATGCTACTTTCCCTGGAAAAAAAAAAAAAGATCATAATGGAGAGATGTTGGCGTCTGCTGGAGTGCCAGACACCTGCTAAGAACTTTTGCATCGACAACTTGGCTCAGTTTCAATACCAGATCTATGCCGCCACACTGGCCTGTCAGAGCTCTAGGAACCTTATTGATGCTCTGACGGGCACTTTCTAAATGGGCTTGATTCAGTCTAGACGTCATGTTCTTTAGTCATTCACGCGTCATTTCGAAGCATAGTCGAACAAGAAAGCAACTCTTTGAGGACCCTAAACCTCTAAACCTCCCAACGTGTCCTCACGAGACAGACTGTACAGTACAGTAAGTGCTCAAAATGTATTTATCACAAATGAAACATAATACAAGTCAATAGAAATCCTTTCTTACATTTTTTTTGAACTGCATTACAATTTCCAAATTCAGTTATAGTGTGTTGCATATATATATATATATATATATATATATATATACTCTAAAAAATGCTGGGTTAAAAACAACCCAAACTGGATTGTTTTTAACCCAGCTGCTGGATAAATATTGAACCAACTACATGCTGGGTTAATTTAACCCAGCAAAATGGGTTATTTATTTAACCCAGCAAGATGGGTAAAATATTCGATCCAAATGCTAGGTCATATTTAACTATAATGCTGAGTTAATTCTACGTCACAAATAGGTTATTATTATTTTTATGTTTTACATGTCTGTGGGTAAAACAGTTTAATTACTTTGATATACTGGTCTATTACAAAAGAAAACACTAAGTTTTGCAAACCATACATATATGCAATAAACAACACCCAATTAATTGTACAAATCATAGAAAAATATTTATTTTTCAAAAGCACAAGATCAGATAATACAAAACAAGTTCAACAGCGGCATCATTACGATACTATTACTGAGAAGCACTAATGCCTGAGAGCAGTGCTGGTCATTATCTCTCAACATCAGCATGTAGGGGTTCGGCCTTAACACTTCAGCCTGCTGGAGATATTCCACGGTGTTGGTTCCAACCTTAGAAAGAAAGAAAGTAAAAGTTTATGGAAAAATTCGAGAGGGTTGGCTAGTATGCATATTTGTAAGATGATTAGTGTTTTGTAACACCTCAGCTATTTTATATGTGTTTGCTAACGCTAGCAACTTAGCTAAATGCTAGCGTCATGCTGGCACTACAGTTAGCAGTTTAGCTTTCATTCATCACTTCACCACCTTCATACACCCTGCACGCATTCTAGAAAGTAAGCTAAAAAGCTCAGACATTTTTGCTGTTTCCCTCATACACAGGTGGGTTCTTTGGTTTGGCTAGTTAGCAGCCATTGTCAGATAAACTAGCATGCTATAGCACAGACCAGGCTGAAAGTTTGAGTGTAACACGGTAACAGTAATAAATGTTACATACAGTGAACAAATTCAGTCATAGGTGAGTGAAAGTGTGTATACAGACCTTATATTGAACGTTTACATTTCCTCTTAAATGCTTGAGGAGGAAGAAAAACAGACACGAAGCTGACACAGCCACTGAATACACCGGTGAACTTCGGGGGAGGGCCGGTCTGATCTGTGATGTTAGCTGTCGCTAGCTAACCCAACTCCAACCCAGCAAGCTGGGTTAAACAAAAAGTACCCAACTCCCTGTAAATCACCCAGAAATATTACCCAACAGAGGCAACCCAGCGTTTGGGTAGTAAAAACAACCCAGCATTTTTTAGTGTGTATAATTTTTGCCAAACAACCATTTAAGTCCAAACTGCATTTCAGTGCCCTAAAAAGACTGATGAAGAACTGGTCAACTGATTATAATGAGTTAAGATTTGAAAAGCTGAAATGAGCATTCTACATGTGTCTGGATTACATTTTTTGAATTTTTATTCTTTTAGGATATATTGGATATTTAAAATATATATTGTATCATTGTATTTGTTTTAGTTCCAGTTTATTGCACACACACACACACACACACACACACCCAAATGTTAACGCCTCAAAAGCGACAGTTTCAGTGTTGGGTAATTGATAATTATTTGATAGTGTTTTTTTTTTTTAAATAAAATATTCTATATAGTATACAGTATGTGTGTGTTTCATAAAAGATTTCATATTGGTACTTCTAACCTTCTAACACTGCACTATATGACCCAAAAATGGCAAAGTCCAACTAGAATTTAGGTAAATAATTTTTCACAAGTCAGTCCTTGCGCGAGAACAGATCACGTAATAAATTATCAATTACCCGACATTGAAACTGTCACTCAGGCAATTTTGTGGAATTAACATTTACCGAAACCAATCAGATTTCCAGCATTTTAAATTCCATGCAAAAATAAGATGATGGCTGGAATGGTGGTGCTGAGCTTTCTGCAAATAAATCAATCCTGACTGCAATCTTTGGCAGCTTTGACTGATGTCATCTCTATGGGTTTTGTGTAATGTAATAAGCAAAATGCTGCAGTGTGAGATTCGAAAATGCACTCACACGGTAATTTTCAGCAGATTGATGGGTTAGATTTGGATTGGGTTGCATAGGTTTGCCAAGAGCTCTTTCGCCCCCCTCCCCAGCAATAAATACTTTAATTGTTGACTTTATTTGGCAGGAAGATCACATGCACAACTGGCTGTGATATTTGCATATCATGGGCACAAGTTGTAAGCCATGCAGAAGCAGCATTATCTGAGCCAACTGGCTGTCAATATTAGAGAAAACCTACCGTAATCTGGCATTTTCTGAGTCATAGATTTATAGTTAATGAATTCCTAGGTCTTTCAACATCAATAAA
This sequence comes from Clarias magur, assembly GCA_013621035.1. Taxonomy (NCBI): domain Eukaryota; kingdom Metazoa; phylum Chordata; class Actinopteri; order Siluriformes; family Clariidae; genus Clarias; species Clarias magur. The sequence goes on along the minus strand of QNUK01000351.1, from coordinate 448,632 downwards.
CTCATGTTTGAGGTTACCATGGCTGAGAGAAGTGATTTAGAGTGTAAATGCTCATCTGTTCCAGCCTCCTGATGGGTTGGACCAAGACTGGCCTGCCGGGAAACCGCCTGTCAGATCTGATTATGTGGGTTGGCAGTAGGAGGCTGCTTTTGACCTCTTGGACCGCTCATTTTTTAAAATGGGTGAGTACAGCGGACAGCCCTCGGTGAGTAATCGGCATCCAACGAACCGTTGATGAATGTGTTTGACTCTCATTCGCTGATCTGTCACAGTTGCCAAGGAGGCAAAACCCTGAAACGGCCAAAAACTCTGAGCGCAGCATGAATGCATGACCACTCAACTGATTGGGAAAATATAATACATACTGTGTAGATACATTGCATTTCAAATGTTTACGCAACAGGTTTCCACAAGTTCAGATGTTTTTTTTTTTACTTCAATATTCTTACACCTATATTTCTAGCAAACGTTGAAGTAATTGCATACATTTTGCACACTTAATAAAATAAACCAAAATGTTTTCTTAAGTTAAAGTTAAAATTACAAGTGTTAATTTTCACAGTTAAGCTTATATCAGGAAAATATACTTGTGATCAACAGGTTATTAAAAAAAAAAAAAACATGCACCATTATAAAAAAAAAAAAAACTTTTTTTTAAAATAAAAAAAATCTAGCAGAAAATTTACACAAACATATAAATAATCAATATTTAATTTTTTTTTTTTTTTACATTTCTTTGTCTGAAATTTGTATTACCATTTTAATTAGACATGAATTAGAAATGCATAAAATATCAGGAAAGACAGTTATTAAAAAATGAAATTTTTGCTTCTGAGTATAATTTTACAATTGCAGTTCATAGTAAATGTAAATGTAATACAGTATAATGTTCATAAAGGAAATGTGACATACTGTCTGTCATAATTATACAGTATATCAGGAAACAGGATTTCCTGTATGACAGATTTAAAACGCCTTTTATAATTTGCATTGGTTCTAACTTTAACTTTAACTTTTTTTTTTTAAAGGAGGGAAATCTAAGAGTAGATGTTGGAGATGCAATCCACCCCCTAATTTATTGCATAAACAAGTATACATATAATTTGCTGCCACTTGTCTTTGTGCTCAGGTTTGACCCATTTCCATTTAATTTATGTTTGAGATACAGAACGTTCGAGACGCCAACAGTCTTCTTTCATCAACTAAACTGAGCAGGGCTTAAAGAACATGAACTATCTAATAAAGGTGGAATTTTGGAACCTTAAATTTGGCATGGGGAATGTTTTCTGTTGCTTTACCTGTCATTGTTTTTTTTTTCTTCTTTTTTCCCTTTTTTTCTGCGTTACGTGTCTCTCTCAGCCACCGCATCATCAATGCACAAGGAACAAGATTTGAAGGTCTGACAAAACTGAGAATGAGCTCATTGGCCTGAATTGCCAGTGTTCATCACCTGCTCAATTCCAATCTTACTGTAAAGTGTGGTGGTGGTGGTAGCATCATGCTGTGAGAATGTTTTCAGCAGCAGGGAGTGGGAAAATAAACTAAACAGTTTGACTGCAGAGCATGATCCTTGGACTTTCACTCATTTTGGCAATATATTTTCTTTAGGCATACAAGGTTGTCTATATTGTTTTTTGTACTTGAAAATGTACTTCACACTCAGTACAAGTGAAGTCACTTTCTGTACAAGACACAACGTTTGCAGGAATCTTTATATCTGATTACATTTGCTACGTCTTATTCTCCAACCATGATTTGTAACCTCTATTATAACCTTATGGGACCAAGCACCTACTGTATGTCCGGTTGGTTGACGCCTGAAGGGATGTCATCGAGCACTTCCCTGTACTATGATACGGCAAAATGAAGATAAAAAATTGGTAGGAGAAGGTTGATGATTTTTTTTTTTTTTTTATTGCTTTAATGCAGGGGTGTCCAAATCCAGTCCTGGAGGGCCAGTGTCCAACACAGTTTGGTGCTTCTTCTTCTCAAACACATCTGATTTAACTAATCTGTTAATTACTAGGTTCAGTGGGTGTGGTCACTGGCCCTCCAGGACTGGATTTGGACACCCCTGCTTTAATGTCTCTAATGATCTTTAGCACTCATTGTAATGAAAAAGGTTCAATCTGCAACAAAATTCAAAATTTGTTCCAGTTTGCTGCTATGACTCACTACAGAAAAAAATCAAAGTTTATTGATTTATATAAATATAAAGCTATATTTAATATTAAAACTTAACCAGCGTATTATTAACACAATTTTTTATTGTCTAATTTAACAAAAATAGACAGAAAAAATACATTTAGTCATTTACTGGGCATTATAAAAATGCCATGTACTGTAAGGAGCTATGGTGAGAGAGGTGAAGAAATATATATATACAGTGGAACCTTGGATTACGAGCATAATTCATTCCAGAAGCGGACTCGTAAACCAAATCAAATCTTCCCATAAGAAATAATGAAAACTCAAATAATTCGTTCGACAGCCCAAAAAAATAAATACCAAAAAAATTAATTAATACAATATATAAAGTAAAAATAAAACGAATTAACCTGCACTTCACCTTTAAAAAAAGTTAAAATAAATCCCAACAGATAAGTGTTTCCGTTTGTGTGCGGTAGCCGTGTATTTGTGTGCCGGGGAGGTGTAAAGGCAAGAGAGTGTGTGTATGAAAATTATATATATATATATATATATATATATATATATATATATATATATATATATAATTTTACAAAATTATACAAATTAAACTTAAACTTCTGCAAATCATTGCCATATGAATAACTCAAAATTATTGAAAACATTTTATTGAAGCAAAAAAAAACAAAAAACATTTTGACATTTACTGATCATTGTATTAATGCCATGTACTGTAAGAGCCATGTTGTAGGAAGTAGAGTTACAGTATAGCATTTTGCAAAATCATACAAAATTCACATTGATACAATTTTAACATAATATTTGAATGCTAGATGTGCCCGGGACTTCTTCACGTGGAATTTATTTGCACACTCAGAAGCGCAATTTTGAAAAATGTCCATCTGTCCATCTTTGGATTTTGAAATGAGCTAAAATTTTAAATGTGTTACTGTAAAATGCACAGAATGAAAGTGCGAGATCGTGTTTATTAAATAGATTTCAACTGCACACTCATAAGCACAATTTTTTTCAAGGTGATTTTTTCAAGGTGATTTTTCTTTATATTCAAGCATTTTCTATTTAAATTTCAAAGTAGCATATCTTCTCTTCCTGTGGGCCGATTGCGATGAAACAAGTCTTATATGTTACTGTACCTCAAGCTAATACACCTGTGAAAACCCCATTAAAAATGAATTTAGTAGTTTTTTTATATGATGCATGTATAAACAAACAAACAGACAAAAATTCCTAAAAACATCTTGATGTTTTCTATTGCTCATCTTACGTTAACAAATCATTTTTTTTCGCAAATATCTTCAATGTACAGGCTTTACAGTTTTCTTATATGTATAGAATAGATATCAGTTTATATAACATCTTTCTGACTGAAACAAACCATAATATTGTATAATTCTTTTTTCTTTTCTTTTTTTTTTAAGAAAAAAAAAAAACAGTCAAAATGAAGTGAGTCTCATTTTGCAGGCAAAACTGTTTAAATATTCATTTGCCGTATCGTACAATACTGACCACACTGATGCTGCATTAAATCCCACCATACATGTTGTTTTAATGTATAGCAACTGACCTCATAAAACATGTATAGTCCACACGTCAACCTGATACGTGCACTTACTGTACGTATCATAAATAAATGGGTAGGCATCACTTCCTGTTTTGGACGTAGCTTCCTGTTTTTCGTATTGTTCCCGCGAAAGTTCCTCGTCTGTTTGAAACAGCGTTTTATATTATATTTTGTTTAGTTTTTTATAATTATATATTTTTCCCGTTTTTACGCTTTAATACTACTGGACTTTATCCGATTTTTTGCGCTTTTTGGGAGAACGCGCGTATCATCTGACCAACAACAACGAATCCATCACCAAATAATCACAACTCCGGCACAAAGGTACGTTATCATGTCTACCATTCAGCTCGCTCAGTGTGTGGAGTGCAGGATGTTTAGACATTCTTCCTCCGTCATTAGTGATAATTTTATTTGTGATAGGTGTGTGTTAGTTAGCACCCTGACGGAGAAGATAGTAGCATTAGAGGAGCGCATCCAGACTTTAGAGAGGGTTAGAGAGCGCGAGAGCAGCGTTAATCCTGTAGTGGAAAGTCTGGGTGCCACAGGTGGAGATAATCATCCCCCGACTCCGGCAGTAGAGCCCTCACAGCGGGGCGAGTGGGTGACGACTCGGCGGCATACTCGTTCAGCCAAAGCTAACGCTAAGGCTAGCCCACCGGAGCACACCTCTTCTGCGCTTCACGTGTCCAACAGGTTCGCTCTCCTCAGTGATGCACCCGCTGAGAAACCTGAAAGAGCTCTGGTTATAGGAGACTCTATACTGAGACACGTGAAATTAGCTAGGCCTTTAGGGGCGCCAGCGGCAGTGGTCAGGTGTATCCCGGGAGCCAGAGCACCGGACATAGCAGGTAATCTTAGGGCTCTAGGTCAGCATAGGTTCTCTAAGATAGTGGTACATGCTGGAGCTAACGATATACGCCTTCGTCAGTCAGAGGTTAGTAAGAGTAACTTTACAGAGGTGTTTAAAATAGCGAAGGCGATGTCCGAAGAAGTAGTTTGCTCTGGTCCCATCCCAATGAGACGTGGCGACATAGCTTACAGCAGGTTATGGTCGCTGAACCGCTGGATGTCCAGGTGGTGCTCCGAAAACAACGTGGGCTTCATTGACAATTGGAAGACTTTTGAGGGCAAAACTGGCCTGTTAGGGCGGGACGGTGTCCATCCCACTCGGGAAGGTGCTGCTCTCATTTCTTGTAGTATAGCACATAGTCTCAGAAGAGGCCTAGTTAATCGGTGACAATCCAGAGCCAAGGCCAGGGAGCAGACAGACAGGCTAAACCAACCGTCTGCTAGCTGCATAGAGTCGTCACTCAGGGTTCATCAGATTGAGACTGTGTCTGTTCCCCGAGATAAACATAAACATACATTTAGAAAGACTCAGAAAGTCTGTTTTAGTAATTTAATTAACATAGACACCACAAACTCAGATCACACTGAATGCGCAGCCAGCACCTCTGATCTGAAGCTAGGACTGTTAAATATTAGATCTCTCGCATCTAAAGCAGTTATTGTTAATGAAACTATCACAGATCAGGAGTTTGATATATTATGCTTAACAGAAACCTGGATTAAACAGGACGAGTATGTGGCTCTAAATGAAGCTAGTCCTCCTGGATACAGCTACATACACCAGCCTCGGCTAACTGGTAGAGGAGGAGGAGTCGCAGTTATTTATAACGATAATCTGTCTCTCGTACAAAAACACAGTTTTAAATCTAATGCATTTGAAGTTCTCTATAGTAACATAAAGTCAGCTCAGTCAATCCCGCTAATCATCATTTACAGACCCCCTGGGCCGTACTCGGAGTTTCTCTGCGAATTTGCAGATTTCCTTTCAAACCTTGTTGTTTCTGTAGATAAAGCGTTAATTGCTGGAGACTTTAATATTCATTTTGAGAATCCAGAAGACCCTCTGAGAACAGCATTCTTGTCCATACTGGACTCAGTAGGAGTAAATCAGTGTATAGTAGGACCCACTCATAAAGCAGGTCACACTTTGGATTTAATATTATCCTTCGGATTAAGTATAGGAAATATAACCACAATTCCACAGTCTGAAGTTATCTCAGATCACTACCTTGTCTCGATTAAAGCGTGTTATAGTAATAATGTACGCACAGCACCGCGCTTCCACCTTAAACGTACATTTACATCAAATACCGCACAGAGCTTTATCAATAATCTTCCAGAATTATCTACTTTGATTGGATCGCCATCTGACTTCACAGAACTCGAACAGGCGAATGAATATCTAGAGTCAGCACTTCGTTATAGCTTAGATAATATCGCTCCAGTTAAAAGGAAAATGATTAGAGATAAGAAACTCGCTCCTTGGTATAATGACCACACACGTGCTTTAAAACAAACCGCTCGCAAATTCGAACGTAAATGGCGCCAAACTAAATTGATAGTATTCAAAATAGCTTGGAAGGAGAGCATCCTGAACTATAAAAAAGCTCTCAGTGATGCTAGATCAACATATTTCTCCACTCTAATAGAAAATAACAAAAACAACCCGAGATTTTTATTTAATACCGTAGCTAAATTAACTAAAAACAAGACCACTGCAGAAATCTCCACAACATCATCATGCAGTAGTGAGGATTTCATGAACTTTTTCAATAATAAAATCATAAATATTAGGCAAAAAATTCAGGCTTTGAAACCAGACAATTTAAATAATTCAGATGATCTAACCACATCACATCAGAACTTAGAACACTTTACTCCCCTTGAAGCGAGGGAACTAATTTCACTCATCTCTTCTTCAAAATCGTCAACCTGTATATTAGATCCTATACCGACACATTTTCTCAAGCAGATAGTACCAGCAATAATAGAACCCCTGTTGAAAGTAATTAACTGTTCACTCAGTAGTGGGTATGTCCCCAAATCCTTTAAATTAGCCGTTATTAAACCGCTAATCAAGAAACCTGACCTTGACCCCTGTCTGCTTTCTAATTACAGGCCGATATCAAACCTTCCGTTTATCTCCAAGATTTTGGAAAAGGTAGTATCACAGCAGCTATGTTCACATCTACACAGAAATAGCATAAATGAACTGTATCAGTCAGGATTTAGGCCTCATCACAGCACAGAGACAGCACTTGTTAAAGTAGTAAACGACCTCCTATGGGCCTCTGATCAGGGTTGCGTCACTATACTTGTGTTACTGGACCTCAGTGCAGCTTTTGACACCATTGATCATAGTATTCTCCTTCACAGATTAGAAAAGGTAGTTGGAATTAAGGGAACTGCCCTCTTGTGGCTCAGATCCTACTTGACTGATCGTTATCAGTTTGTAGATTTAGATGGTGACCATTCCTCATGTTCTCAAGTGGAGTTTGGTGTTCCACAGGGCTCAGTTTTAGGCCCACTGCTTTTTTCCCTTTACATGCTTCCTCTGGGCAACATAATTCGTAAACATGGTATTAGTTTTCATTGTTATGCTGATGACACACAATTATATGTCTCAGCAAAACCAGATGAGAAAAACCAGTTTGCTAAAATTGAGCAGTGTGTGCAGGACATACGAGATTGGATGTTAATTAATTTTCTTCTGCTTAATCCTGATAAGACAGAAGTTCTAGTCATAGGACCACAAGTAGCTAGAAGTAAGCTTTCTGATCAGACTGTAACTTTAGATGGCCTTTCTGTTCCATCAAGTGCAACAGTTAAAGACCTCGGTGTGATTATAGATTCCAGCCTTTCGTTTGAAGCTCATGTAGATAATATCACCAGGATAGCTTTCTTTCACCTTAGAAATATTGCCAAGATAAGAAACATATTGTCACTAAATGATGCAGAAAAACTAGTTCATGCTTTTATCACCTCTAGGTTGGACTATTGTAACGCCTTACTGTCTGGTTGTTCAACTAGGTGTATAAACAAGCTTCAGTTAGTCAGAATGCAGCAGCGAGAGTCCTCACTAGAACCAGAAGATACGAGCACATCACCCCTATCTTATCTACACTGCATTGGCTCCCTGTGAAATTTCGCATCGATTTCAAGATACTACTTTTGACATTTAAAGCACTAAATGGTCTCGCGCCACAGTATTTGAGTGAACTGTTAGTGTCTTACGATCCGCCACGCCTACTTCGATCAAAGGATGCAGGCTGCCTGTCAGTACCACGTATTATTAAAACTACAGCAGGGGGCAGAGCTTTTTCTTACAAAGCCCCAAAGTTATGGAATAGTCTTCCTGTTAATGTTCGGGACTCAGACACAGTCTCAGTGTTTAGGTTTAGCCTAAAAACAAAAAATTTATTTAGCCAAGCATTTTTGTAAATAGATTAACCTTAGGTAAAGGAGCAGATCTGGGGGACTCATGGACGTAGAGTATTCTGGTGAACTGGTATGTTTAGATGCTGTCCTCCCCACTCTCATTGTTCACTCAGGTTTGTTGACGGTGAGGTGATTGGTTGCTTTACATCTCAGGGAGCCTCATGTTTGTGTTTCCTTCTGGCTCTCCCTTTTAGTTATGCTGTTATAGTTAGTCCTGCCGGAGTCCCTGCTTGCACTTTGCACTAATATACATTCACCTTATACATGTTGACTGTGACCATACCTAACTGCCATCTCTCCTTATTTTCTGTTCTCTCCTTTCTGCTCTCTCTCTCTCTCCCTCTCTCCTTTCCCTCTCTCTGTCTCTCTGTCGAGCTATACATGTTCGCTCCTGAGTTGCCAGTGATCCAGACCCCTCTGCCCTCTGGAGCCGTCTAACCGTCCTGGAGTCCTGCTTCTGGTTGGAGATCCCGTCGCATGGATGCCCCGTGTGGTCTGCCTGGATGCGCTTGGTGGCTGGGGATGGTTTCCATGAAGACTGTCCTATCATCGATTGATGCTCTGGGGACCTGTGACTTCAGTTGTTCGATAGCTCAGGACTGGAATCTCCTACAGTCTACCTGAGCCTCCAGGAACAAACTGGACTCTTTTTAATTTAAATTTTAACACATCTCCTGTTACCTGAACTTCCAGTACACATTATTATGCTGATCATTCTCTGCTATCCGTTATCACCCAGATGAGGATGGGTTCCCTGTTGAGTCTGGTTCCTCTCAAGGTTTCTTCCTATTACCATCTCAGGGAGTTTTTCCTTGCCACCGTCGCCCTCGGCTTGCTCATCAGGGACAATCTTATCATTTTGATTCATACACATTGCATAAAAACTTACTTCTTTTTATTGTGTAAAGCTGCTTTGCGACAATGTCAATTGTTAAAAGCGCTATATAAATAAAATTGAATTGAATTGAATAAATAAACCGGAGTAAATCAAATCTCTGAGTGTTTGTGTAAGTAACATTTAAAAAAAAGAAAAGAAAAAGAAAAAAAAAAGAAGTGGATTCAGAGCTAAGGAAATGTGGGGAAAATAATATAAAGGAATAAAATTGCCATTATTATGAAACATTATTATGAAGCATGAAATATAGTGAGGTTAGACCTACTTACTTTTAGTTTCATCCGATAATCATTTGTCTTTTATTGTTATTATTTTGGGAAGCAGAAAAATTCTACCTCTTGTATACTTTGTGATTATTACCGTACATTCCGAATCTGTTGTTAATTAGAACCAAATGTAAGTAATAAATTTAACTTACTAAACGTGTCATTGTCGTACGTAACAGAATAACTTATTGAAAAGCTTTTATTCAGATGGAGAAAAAAAATATATCAATTTCGACATTCACTGAGCGCTGTATACTGTGAATGCCATGTACTGTAAGAACCATGTTGTCGATCATGTATGAGAGCTAAAAGCAAGTCAGAGGTGTGTGTGTGCGTCTGTGTGTGTGTGTGTGTGTGTGTGTGAGAGAGACGGGTCTAATGAAAAGCAGACAGCCAGCTAACAACGCGATGATCCCTGTTCAAACCCCATCTCACATGTGGCTGCATGCTGTCCACCTTCATCCATCATCTCTCCTGCACCTGCAGGCGGCCATCACACCTCCTCATCATCCACCACACACACACACACACACACACACACACACACACACACACACCACTGCATACTCTCCAGCCTGTCTAAGCACTAAAGGAGAGTAAGCTTTTTTTTTTATTTTTTATGTAATAGCTATCATTATAAGCATCTAATCTGATGGCTATATAGGTGTATTCTTAATGTCATTACAATAACACAGTGAGCACCATTCACAAGTCGCTGAGCCGCAGGACCGGTTCCCGTCGTGCGTCAGATGAAATCGTAACGTCGCTCACGCACATCTTGTCTCGTTCGCGGCATTGAGCGACACACGTGGCCTGGCCGTGGATGGGGAACGCGTGGGGGTGTACAGTACAGTGCGCGGTGTTATTGGTAAAAAAGCATACAAATGGCGCGGGATAATACGCTCAATTTCTGACATGATGGTAATCAGAGCTGAGAGAACATTACAGCACAATGCGAGGCTGATTGGAGAGAAGACGAGCCATCTGCGACGTATTACCACAAAAGTTCAGGCTTTGAAAGAAATCGGCTTTCGACAGGACGAGAGCGCCGGTAAGACGGACCGAGATGAAGCTTGTCGACGTACAGTACAGTACGGAGCAATGGTCTTGAGCCGCCGCTTTATTTCTTCTTATTTATTTTGCTTGAAAAAGGAGAGAGAGAGAGAGAGACTTGTATCTTGTATTTTTTTTTATTTTTTATGTAGTCTTGAGGGATAATTCTCCAGGTTTCTTCCAGGTCACACACAGTAACTTTGGAATCATTCAAGCGTAAATAAAACCAGTCAGTGGGAAACGGGTGCAGATGTTGACGGATGATCAGGAGGTGATTAGTGCGCTGCTGATGCTCAAGGCTGAGTGGTTAGAATAGACGAGAGGGGAAGTGAGGTCGCTGCTGAGGTTGTTCCATGAATCCTCCCCCCCCCCTCTCCCAATTCCAAAGTGCTCCAGCTGTGCCTCTGAGACGCTGCATTCATTCATATCTTCCGGTAAAGGACTAGTCCTGAGCCACGCCTTCTTCAGAGACCATCAGAGCTGGGCAGGAATTAAAGGAGGCGTGTCTCTTCTTATATGAGGTCACAAAAATTGAAGGACGTCCAGCAGGGATTTTCTTTGACCCCAGAGACCCATGCAGAAATCTGAATTGTTTTTTTTTTGTTTTTTTGCACAGTAAGTTCCCTTTAAGTATTACTTTAAGTTACTTGGCATCTAACATCATAGATAGTTTTTGGTCATAGATGCATGTCTTTGTGTTTTATATTGAGATGCCCATCAGTAAGTCCATTAAACGGACACACACACACACAGCTTGATATATTTGTCTTTTAGTAAAGGTGGAGAAAACAGACTGTTCAGTGCGCAGTCGTCTTAATGAAGATTAATGCAAGCATGCGAGTCCAAGGTGATATTTTATTTGGTATTAGACTATCAATTTGCTAATGTACAACTTTGGAGAGCGGCTCCAAATAACAAAGTGACAGGAGCTGGAAATGGATATTGATTATAAAAGGCTGATGGTTGTTTTTTCCCCCCCCCCTCTCTCTCTCTCTCTCTCCTTTTATCTTTCTTTCCTCTCTCTTGGTCACGCTGTAACGTCTCATGCGGGGCAAAGCATGATGGATAGGCGAAGCCGATTTCAAGGCTGAGCATCAGAAGTACGCCTTTAAAGCCACCTGATCAAATTTTGCTTCTCTTTTTCTTTCTTTCTTTCTTGCTTTTTTTTTTTTTTTTTTTTCTTTGCACAATCTTTCGAATATCCCTATTGATTTCCAGCTCCCAGGTTTAGTTGTGAAAATGGACATGGACACAAATAATTGAATAAATATGGACTCAGCCTTTAAATATTTCCCTCCGTGCCTCAGAATAGGAAGAGATTCCTTTGAAAGTTCTGCATCGAATTAGACGTTTTTGTATATTTGATATGTGTGTGTGTGTGTGTGTGTGTGTGTATGGAGTATAATAATGGCAGTTGGATTGAATGAGATCGGTTACTTTCCTAATAAAACATTGAGCGTATGGGATCGGACCAGCCGGTCGCAATGGGCAGAGATAATTGCTTGAATAAGGATCTCCTTTGTATGCCATCACACAAAGCCGTCACACTTATCTATGACGTTACAAAATCCTCTTTGAGGGAATTTCATCGGATTTCCATCGACGTCAGTTTTGACACGTCCAATTGCTTGAGTGTGTCGGTGCGTCGGTGGAACCGATCCTTAGGCTGAGTGTGTTCATACCGCAGCATTGTTATCGATTAATATTTAACAGCGCTTTCGCACGGTTCTTTCATTTGACATTACAGGTTTATATTATATCTGGAAACGTAATATTCAAGTATCGATAGACAAAAAGCATCACAAAATGATCTTAACTGGCAGATTACTGGAGTACGCAGGAGGTTTTCACGATCTGCTCTTGACATTGTTGACTTTGTTCCTTCCTTATATTAATAATTTGTTACTATGGTAACTCCATATCAGCTTAGTGCGGATTTTAGAGTGTTAGTTTGATTGCGCAATCATCGATACAAATCCTTGAAAAAAATCCTTTCATCCATCTAGCCAGTGGTGATCACCATTATATTCATTCTCATTTTATACTCATGGTGCTCAACATTCACACACTACAGGCAATTTGGAAAACACCAGTTGCGTGTCCTTTGGACTGGTGGAGGAAACCAGAGTGCCCGGAGGAAACCCAGCAAGCACGTCGGGGAGAATATGCACAAACTCCACGCACACAGACGCGAGGAGGGAATCGAACCCGGACGATCGCGGTGCCGCCGCTGCTTTACACCAATCATTGAAAACATTATACAGTAACTACGTACATGGGATGCGCATTACTGTTGACTTTAGCTTCTGGGCATCGGGACATTAGAAACTCATCCTTCTGGTGCTCTGGGTCGCAGGGTGGAGCCTCCGTGGATGACATTTAGTTATAATCAGCTTGGACCCTGGGAATTTCGGAGACTTCGTCGGCTCTTTGCTTTGCTTTGCTGCTAATCACTACAGCACCGTGCCGCCAAATCTACAAGTCGGAAATGATGAGTTTTGTCATTTCAGTCAAAGTTATATATTATCGGCATAATCCTGCCTTTGTTAGAGCTGCTACAGAAGTTATTGCATTGTAAGTTTTTTCCTCTACAGTACTTTCTTTTTAATTTTGCATCTAAATGTTTCAATCACCAATACCGGATTTTTTTTTTTCTCTTTTTCTTCTCTCTGCAATGCCGAGTATACAGTAGTGACTTTTTGTCCCTGTGATTTTCCGCTGCGTCGTCTCCGTTTGACATAAATCTTCCCGCTATCTAAAGCGTGAATAAAAACACCTGAATGACACGACAATGTGTCAGAAATATGTTTAATGTCACAGGTGTAATCGTCCTCTCGTGACATTTCTGATAGGACGCATGCTGTGACAGATTGGGGACGGAAGGTGATTTCCACATTTCATCATTCGTGTCTTCCTCGGGTTTGCCGGGCGCTTTCACGCTATAGAGGCCGGCGGGCTTGTGTAACACGAACATTCCGGACCACTTGTTTCTTACTGAGAAAAGGTTGTACCGAGCATGGTGCGATATCCAGTACTGGTGCATGGTTTGACTGGTTTCCATGTCAACGCCTACATTTCCTGCGGTAAGATAAACTACACCGATTCCGGTTAGCTAAAGTATTGCACAGCAGACGGTCTCCGTCACTCCAAACTCTGATTATGCGTTTTTATACTGACGGGTCACAGAAAAAAGAGGTGACACGGTGGCACCTTCAGGGTCAAGGGTTCGAGATTCCCAACTCGGGGTCTGTGCGCATGTTCTCCCCATGCTTGGTGGGTTTCCTCCGGGTCCTCCGGTTTCCTCCCAAGACATGCAGATTGTGTGAATGAGCATGTGAGTGTGTGTGTGTGTGTGTGTGTGTGTGTGTGTGTGTGTGTGTGCATGTGTGCCATGCAATGGATTGACACCCCATTCAGGGCGTACCCCGCCTCGCACCCTAAGTCTCCTGAGAACCTGTTTCACCATTGGAACTCTTCCGCATTGGACCTTCCGAAAAGGAAGTCGGATTCTTTGCACTCTTCTTCTCTTTGCGTTTATTTGTGGATCACAACTAAGCAACTAAGTGCATAGAGTGCTAACTGCGCGCAGAATAATACTGTATTACTCATATGAAAGCGAGCCATCAGACGAGAGGAGAGGAGAGGAGAGAGGCGGGAGGGGAGCGATCACACCCGGGCAGCGTATGAACCAATCGTGCCGAGTGTAAAAGCAGTCCTGAATGCGTACGGGATAAAATATTATGGGCTGCTCGTTTATAGAGAAACAATCAAAGGTTGGTATGAAATTTTAATCCTCTCCTACTGTACCACAGCGGCTTGCCAGCCGTCACAGTTTTTCATTCGGACCCATTTATACAGTAGTTACGCTTAATGTTCGTGAGATGATTACAGCCGCTATAAATAATCATTTCATCATATAGCCACCTCTTTCCTGATGTTAATAAGACAAATAAAATGGTGCTTGTCATATTACCGCACTGAAGAAAGAAAGGGAAAAAAAAAAAAAAAGATGATTTATTTATCAAGCCGAGTTTCTACTCCAGTAAAATATGAATTCTAAAGTCATTGAATGAAATCTTCAATGAGTGTGCAAATTTTTTTTTTTTTTTTTTTTAAACCGACAGTATAAAGGAAACGAGAAAAATGACCCGAAGCAGTTTTGGATGTGTTCGATGTGCACGCGTTAAACTCTTAAGACCTGACCCTTAACTTCGCATGCATTCGTAACTTTTCCTATACAGTCTATATGCTATAAGTTGGAGACCTAATAAGTACAAAATCTCAGCATTGTCTTTGAACATGAGACGGAGTTCGACACCCTCTTGTGTCTCTGTTAATTAATGTACTGTATCGTATTGTGCTTTTGCAACCATTAGATGATGCTCTAAAGTGTCTACTAAAGGGGGACACCGGGTCCAAGTTAAACAGAATGAAGCATACGGTGCAGCGAACCCCAAAAGTGATGTCTCCATACTGGATGAATGTGCTCCAGGGTGGATTCCAGGAGGTTAAAGGAGAGAGAAGCAACGCCATCTCCGAATAAAACTGATTATTACAATAATCAAGCTACTGTAGGTTTGGCACTGATGTGGTTACCATACACTGATGTACAGTATGGGGCTGTGTGTGTGTGTGTGTGTGTGTGTGTATGGGGATACCAGATGGGTTGCGATAAGCTACTGTTAAGTGAGTCACTGCAGTAATGCTACGGTATAATGCAGGAAATTAAGAACCTTAACTAATCGTGTTCCTGTCTCACCCACACCAGTGCATATGTTTAGATCTGCATAGTGATTGGAAGTGAAGGCTGATTCGGGGTAAAAAAGAAAAAAAATGATTGCAAACATTTCCCACAATGTCAGGCATTGAGGAACGAGCGGGTCTCGATCGATTCAGCAAACAACATGAACAGGACCAGAAGCAACAAGAACAAGAACCAGAAAATCAATGCAAAGACAATAAGGCCTCGCTAAACAAGTATTACTGGGGATTACTGACGACTGTATTACTCATTTGCAGTGAGTACGAAGTGGACTGCACCGATGTTAAGCAAGACGGGACCGAAACCATCCGCTGAAAGAGCCGCTGCTCCGTATATACTGTACGTCCGCCTTTACTAATTCGGCTTCGCGCGTACAGTGCTTACCGAAACAGGAAGGACAGATAGAGTATGAGGCAACATGGACAAATCCCCCATGCTGGCACAACAAGACATCAGCCGGTCAGATGGATTTACTGTATGATTCGTCCACCCCTTATATATTTCAGGCTTATGGATTGAGTCTAGATTCTTGCTGTATAACTAAGTATACTGTACACATTGATCTGATCCGTAAATAATAACGTTTGACAAACACCAGAGCGGGAAAAATATCCATGCTGACATCTCCATCTTACTCGTACAGTTTGTGTCAGGATCCTTTATCTTCACTTTGTTCATCCTTAATAGGACAACAAGACATACTTTTCATCTGCGCTCATTCAGCATCTTGAATTGGTTATTGATTGTAATTTTACAACAATAAAAGTTGACTAATCATTGATCGAAATAAGCCCCGAGGAGAACGACAGTCATACCCAATGATGTTTTCGGATGCAGTATGAGCAATCACTTGTACACATGAATTCATATTTACTGTACGTATATATTCTGGTGTGGGGGGGGTGGGGGGGAAAAAAGTCAAAATGTTACAGGTTTGAAACTTGATGTGAATAAAGTATCACCTACCAACTCAATTCTGATTTGAAGGTTTTGACTCGAATTTTAATTTCAGTTCTTGAATAAAACCGTTTATTCGGACTCCAGTTTGTCCGGCCGTCTGCGACTCAAATGGTTTCTTCAGACTTATTGGTGCAGATTCAAATGTGCCTGCTGATCCTAACTCGAATCTGACCTCAAACAAATATGAGATCGAATTTATCATTCTTATTCAAATCTGACTGTAAGTTTTCTGACTCGGACATGATTTCTCAAAAATAATGGTTCCCCCTCAAATCAGACTGGAGTTTATAGCTTATAACTTATAATTTATTATTCCGGCTTAAACTTAATTGCAACTTCAAATTCAAATGATTCTGACTCACTCGAGATTTAAATCTGATTGCAGTTTGTAAATCCAACTAATTCTTCTGTTTCACATATGATTTTTACTTGTAACTCAAAACAATTACTCATACTGGAATACTGATGTTTCAAATAATCAACGTGATTATTCTCAATTAAATTTCTTTTTTTTTCTTTCAATAATTTATTATTTTTTTTAATTTAGGTTTATATTCCAGACTGATTTCTTCCGATTTATATTCTTTACTCGAACGATTGTGATTCGAATCTGACCCCATGTTATTCCCCAAGATGATCGTTCTGATTCAAACCTGGCAAATGAATCGACACAAATAAATTTTTATTATTCGTGTCTGACCACACTTCGTACCTCAGGCTGATTATCCTGACTCGAATCGTTCTACTCTTCGTAACTCCAATATGTCTGATGACGCTGTTTCAAATAGGATTCAATATGCCGTAAAGCTGACTGCAGCTGTTTTGAACTTCAAACCTGACCAGATTGTTTTGACTCAAACTGTTGTTTATAAAACAAATACGTCTGATAATTGTTGACTCAAATCAAGACAACATACACCCACAAAGAGCCCAAATAGCGTGCACACGACTTGTTCCAGAATGGGGAGGATGTCGGCACACCGGACTTTGATCACTGGTAATACATGTTCTCAACGTTCTGCTTTTTACAGTATTGGACAAGATATATTTCGCTGGTTGCTGGTTGTAGTCAGTCACGAGCTTCTCATCTTTAAAGCAGTTTGTGTTGTGATAATGATTAAAGGAGGAAGGACGAGTTCAAGCGACAGGAGTTGAAACTGCTTGTCATGTAGCGATAGTGTAGAACTTAATCATATTCGATGTACCATATTATAAGTCCCTTATACGAGAGTGTATGTAACCAAACACTGAAGACTTTTACTCTGATCCGTCGTAACATTAATGCACTAATTATACACCAGTAAACTGGCAGGATCATGGGCACTCAAGGCTCACTCATGCCCACAGGGTACTACAGTTTGTACAGTATCTGTTCCAGTCCCATCGAAAGTCCAATGAAGCACAAATCGTTCGAAGAAAGGCCACAATAGCAAGGCACCCGAACACCCACTGCACCAAAGCCGCACTGCACAGGGTCCAACAGGCAAAGAGCCGACCTGGCCTCCAAACTTCCCAATCCGATTGAGTATCACCCATGGGATACTTGTGAGAGAGAAAAAAAAGTGTGATCCACTTAAGCCCCACCCTGCAGAAGCACTGTAGAGACATGCTCCAGGGGACCAGACGCATCCTGGTGGCACAATAGTCATGCAAATTCTCACTCATCATCTATACCTCTTTATCCTGTATTCAGGGACACGGGGAGCCTGGAGCCTATCCCAGGAGACTTAGGGCAAGAGGAAGGGTACACCCTGGACAGGGTGCCAATCAATCGTGCACTCATTCACACACTGCAGGCGATTTGGGAACAACAATTAGCCTAATCTGCACGTCTTTGGAAGGAAACCCATAGAGCAATGCGAGAACGTGCACACAGTGACGGGAATTGAGTCTGGCTGGGATTCGAACCCAGACCCTGGAGGTGCAAGGCGACGGTGCTACAGTAACCACTACACAAACACAGTGCTGCCCAATGCAAATCTTACATGGTTATAATGTTAATGATCAGGGGTAGCTCAGTGGTTACGGCATTGGACTACGGTTCGGAAGGTCCCAGGTTCAAGTCCCACGACCACCAAGTTGTCCCTGTTGGGCCCTTGAGCCCAACTGCTCAGATGTATAATGAGATAAAAAAAAAAGTAAGTTGCTCTGGATAAGGGCGTCTGCCTAGATGTAGATGTAATGTTTTCAATATCATGCCTGTGTAAAGAAGTGGAGGCACAGTGGCGGAGTGGATAGTGTTGTTGCCATGCACCTCCAGTGGAACTTGGGGTCTGTGTGCATGGAGTTTGCATGTTTTCCCAGTGCTTGGTGGGTTTCCTCTAGGTACTCCGGTTTCCTCCCACACCCCGAAGACATGCAGAAGGCTAAGTGGCATGCGTAAATTCCCCACAGTGTGTGAATTCATGTGTGAATGCTGACTGGATGTCATCCACGGTGGGAAAAAATACAATGGTCAGTCCTGGCCTGCATAGTCCCTAGTTGGACTACAGAGGTTCCTGGATGGGAGTACTGTAATGGATGGAAATAGCGAATGTAGTTAATTAAGGAGAGATGACTGTTTTGGCATGTTTGGAAAAAAGATCAGAAGAAGAAGAAGAAGACAATACACTGTAATTTTTAGACATATTCTCTGTGACTGAACAGAATTGGACTTATGCGGAATATGCAGGTATTTCAGGATCTTTTATGAAAATTTCCCGTGTTAAACAAAGCCTCAGGTGAAGTTAGAACAATCTGCCGACAGCTGCAGCAGCATGGGCTATAAGCACAGCTGAGGTTCACGCAGGGGAGATTGATGCAGGGCAGAAGCGAGCAAAGCACACGAGGGCTTTTACAGTACCTCTCTGGGCAAGGCTGGACAGAGTGGTCGTGAAAGTATGGGGGTATTAGACAGATTGTGGTTTACCAAGGCAGAGTAGGTGAAATTCATGTCCAAGTGCTGTTGCACGTAGCAGATCCCTGTTTTATCTATCATCTAACCATGAGAGCGTTCTGTCTCATGTTCCTGTCTCAAAATAACCAGAGCAGTCATCATCTACCTCTTTTTCTACAGAATCCAGTTATAACTCATGTCAGTGGAGCTTGTTTTTGGGACGCTCTGGGACTATAGCTACTGTAGGTTCATAGTCACTCATTTACAACATCACCAAATTCAGAAATTTCATCTTCTACCCAATGTACTATTAGATTCATATAGATTCACTTTTGATTTGCGCCAACAGAAACCAGTGAGTGAGAACACAAACTGTTGTTTTCTTGATTTCATGCGCTTAACAGCTTCACCCTGACCTTTATTCCTTCATGTCTGAGATTGATGCAGGTTGTTCTCCCACTAAACTCCACTGTAACTGCACTAGTAATGTCTTCTGTGACGTCAGCGAGGCACACGAGCTCCATAGTTTCATGAGTATAATGAAGCATTTTTATCAGCAATAGCATCAGAATCCTTACGCATGCTACAACAAATATTGTATGTGGTGCTGGACAGCACGGTGGCTTAGTGTTTAACATTGTCGCCTTGCACCTCCAGTGTCCGCGTTCGAGTTCCGCCTCGGGTCTGTGTGCATGGAGTTTGCACCGTGGTTTCCTCCCACAGTCTAAAGACATGCAGATTAGATTTTAACGGCCGTCCCAAATTGGCCGTAATGTGTGAAATATTGTGTGCATGAGGAAGTCTTAGGTGTAACAAAACATTTAAATGGTGCAAACGTTTTAGAGAAGGCCATGCATTGGTGAGTAACATTCCCAACTATTCCCACAAACGTTCACTGATCATTGAAAGATCCACTGATAACGTGGCGCCAACTTGTGGAAGAACTGTACACACACATCATTCACCACTTGCACATTCTCACCTCACATGTTTAGGCCATTTAAGGAGTTCCTGGGAGGCCAGCATTTCAGGCAGTCCGATGACGGCTTTGTTGTACTGAGCAAACTTTCTACCTTGATGGCGTCCAAGCAGTAGTGAAGCACTGTAGTAAGTACATTAGCGTACGTAGAAGGGGGTTATATAGAGAAATAAAGGGAGTTTTTAACTCTCATTATTCGGCACAATCAAAAGTCCTTTTACCTCGAACGCCCCTCGTACATACTGTAGGTCTCTTACAGTCATGCCTTTACAAACCTTCTTTTCTGGATGTTTCTTGATTTAGGATAACAGCCACATGGTACTGTAGGATGCTCTGGTGTCTATTGGTGTGTGGTAACAAAGCAGGAGGCCTTGACTCCTATGATGTCATTGTTACTATATCTGTCATCTTCTGTGTCGGGGGTGCATGTTTAATTCCAAGAACAAACTCTGAATTGTCATGAATCATGTATAAATACTGTAGAAAGCTTCTGGGCCGAGGACAAATTTGACAACTCGGGTAATTTACTTGCTCTCTGGTGAAAAACAGAGCCAGTTATCTAGGGGGAAAAAGTCTTGATTGGCAACGCAAGTGTAAAGCGTTTGAAACAGTGTCGGTGATCCATCATGTCAAAACATTGGAGCGATGCAGAAACTCGAGCTGGATGGTTCCACCTCGTAAACCACAGTTTTTTTTTCCACGTTGGTGCTTTAGCACAATATTGGAGGCACATCAAAGACGGAAGCTTAATAGTCGACTGGTGCCAGGTTAATATCAGACGCTTTTGCTGAAATGAATCTGTTTTCATTCGTATGTCAAATCGCTTGTTGTTGGGAAAGCCATTCACTACGCCACATGAGCAACGTATATACAGTAGTTTACACTATTAAGCAAGAAAGCGCGAGGCAAAAAGGTACAGCTGTGATTTCATGACTTTCATTTTAAGCAACATTTCGACATTAGCTGGAATGGTTTCTTGGCCCTCGGATCCTGTTGTCCATATGGTCTTCAGTTCTCCACTCCTAACTAGTTTCTACTTTTGACCCCCCACCCCCTCCCAGAAAATGGAGAAATATCTGGTAAACAAGGTTTCATCATACTTTGTCAGCTTGGAAGGAAGTATCAGTCAGTCAGACATTAATGGCGGCTCATGTGCGTATGGACGTACTGTACGCAGGTAGTACTGTGAATGCCGACAAATGTGATGCGTGTAAATCATACAGGGGACTGGAGGTTAAGTTCCAACCTCTTGAGGATCAAATCAAGCAAACCGAACCATCTTGCTTTACCCAAACACTGCGAAAGATCGTGTTTGCATGTTTGCGGAGGTTCCTCCGAGCCATCACAAATCACATAATTAAAGGCAGAGGATGGAAAATTTCCAAACTCAGACGTTCCACCTCCAGTCGTTTCCCTTTAATCTGATTCCGTGCAGATTTTCTGTCCACAAAGACTCCTCCATGACACTGGATGTCTTGACACAAATGAAACACACCATTTAAATGCTTGATGGATGGTTCCTTAGCGACATGTTGGCTGTCGTGCTCTAAGGTTAGAGCGCATTTGGGGGAAAAAAAAGAACACAAACCCGTTATTTATTTGGCTCTCCTCGCTCTTGACTAGCATCAGTTGTGCTCCTTGATTGACCGCCAAGGTCGATTACCTAAACTGGCTGGAGATTACTTCAGTCCAGAGGAGGTGTGACTGAAAGACATTGATCAGCCCTTCAAGGGTCCGTCCTTATCGCCTTGGTCTTGACAAGACGGAAATTGTGGAAGGGTCAGAGATTGGATTGAGGAGCTGATCCTCACTGACTGGCTCTAATCGGTGACCGTGAAACTGGAATTGACCCAGTTGATTACAAAATGTTGGGTTTTGGATTTGATTAGAAAAGCGGAGAGGACGAGAACTATCTGTTTAAAAAGCAATAAGTCAAAGGTCAGCCTGCAGAGTCTATAAATTCAATATGTTATGCAGTTTGGATCTCTTTAGTGTACTGAATACTCACTCACTCACTCACTCACTCACTTATCCTCTGCCTTTATTTTCCTGTTCAAAGGTTGCATGAGGCCTGGAGCCTATCTCAGGGAACCTGGGACGCCAGTCCATCTCTCTCAGGGCACAAGCTCGCACACACTCATACACTATGGGCAATTTGAAAACAACAATCTGCATATCGTTGGACTGTGGGAGGAAAACCAGAGTACCCAGAGGAAACCCACCAAGCACAGGGAGAACATGAAAACTCTTACAGAACTGAGGTGAGATTCGGCCCCTCGACCCTGAACGTGCAAGGCTACAGTGCTAACAACTAAGCCGCTGTGCCGCCTTGTAGTTACAGTAATACTGTAAAGAATATACAGTATATTTACTGTATGGATTTGCTTAGTAACGTCTCCACACAAGAAGCAAATGTAAATGACCTTCAAGGTAGCTGCTCTGGAATTAAGCTTCAGAAATAAATAATAATAATAAACATAAGAACATAAATACTCCAAAGCTTTATTTATGCACGGATAATTCAGGAACCTTTGACCTCCTGAGCGTGTTTTAATTCAAAATAGTCTTAACCTACCAGTTACTTTCAGCCAAGCAGTGTCTTTGCTAAAAACTTTTACTCTTAACTATCTGTTGCATCATGGTTACTACTCACTCACCATCTATACCACTTAATCCTGTATTCAGGGTCACGGAAGGGCACATGGCAGGGTACACGCTGGACAGGGTGCCAATCCATCGTGGGGCACATACACACACACACATATACACACACTCATTCACACACAACGGGCAATTTGTGAACACCAATTAGCCTAACCTACATGTCTTTGGACTGTGGGAGGAAACCGGAGTATCCGGAGGAAACCCACCAAACCCGGGGAGAACATGCAAACTCCATGCACACAGAGACGGGAATCGAGCCCGGCCGGGGATCGAACCCGGACCCTGGCGGTGCAAGGCGACAGTGCTAACCACTACACCACCGTGCCGCCGTCATGGTTACTAAAGTAACAAAACAAAAAAAAAATATTACGCCGAAATCCATAGTGAGGAAATTATATGCATTACAGGCTTAAATAAGTAACATGGTTAAGGGTTTCAGAACAAAATGTACAAATGCACAAAATGTCATTACTAAGCATTCACGCTAAATTATTAGCGTGAATTATTTTCTTTTAATTATATGGCCACTTCACAAGACCTCTGGGGGTGTGCTGCGGTGTCTGGCACCAGGATATTGGCAGTGGGTCCCCTGGGTGTTGAGGGTTTCCGGATAGGGCCTACATGGATCAGACTTGTTGGTCTGGCGCCTCCCATGGGTGGAGTTTGGAGTTTGGAGGCCAAGGCTATTGGTCCCCATGGATATGGGTGAGCCTTAGGTGCCCATGATTCTATCACCAGTTTACTTTCACAATATTATTAAGGATAAAGGAAAGAAAAACGAGAGAACTTCTTTCGGTAATTTGGGTGATGCAACTTTCTGTTCCTGGTCAAACAAATCTTGAGGTCAGGTGTAGTTATACTGCGATAAATCTCAGGTACCCAGGTATTCGCATGAGGTGAAGAGTAAGAAACGATTCATTTTTACTCCTCATTGATGTGAATTAGCTCGATTAGTCTAATGATCTTTTTTCATGGTCCTAAACGGTGCATGCTCATTCCCGCACTCATTCATAAATGAAACTCGGGGGCGTGCTTGTCTCACCACGAGATTCGTTTTATAGCCCTCATCTTTCCACTCCTTTCCTTTCATCTCAGCCAGATTGAAAACCAAGCTTACTGACCGACCTGACAGCACTCCAAGCCCGGATCAAGTTTTCCACAGGAGCATTGAATGTATTGCTCTTTCTCGTTTGCTTTGCCACAAAATGCCACGTTTATTCCCACAACTTCTAAATGAAACCTTGGATTCCCTCTGGCTCCTTGCTCAGCCACAGGCCTATTCATTTAGAAAGAAAATAAAATGAAAAAAAAAAAAAGGGGTCTACTGTAGATTTTTCATTTAGCAGCGTTGCAGAGATTGCAGGCTTATGGAGACAAAAATATTATTCCGAAACGGATCGTTTCAGTTCTAAAGAGCATCAAAATGATTGAATTCTGTATAACCACTTATGATTCTGTTTCACTTGCGCCCCACGTTTTTTTTTTAATGTTACTTGAAGGCATATGCGTTCAAGTCATTTCATCACGGGTAAGATGTTTTTTCACACTGGTGTAGTTCTTGCGTCATGCCCGAAAACCCTCTTACCTGTGGAAAAACGAATCAAAACAAAACAAAACAAAAGAAAAAAAACATCTGTACCACCTCTCTAGTGCTCGTCATGAAGTAAATCATTTCTCAAACGCCGATTCAATTTTGGCAAAATCTATTCCTCACAAGATCACTCTTCACTAATATAAATAGAGGCAGAAAAAAGCATTTGCTATTTATTACCGAATGACAAAATCTCTCAGGATTTGTCTCAATGCTCTTTCACAACAATGTAAGATGACTCTTTTTAAGATCGTTTGCCAGCTGCTGAGAACATCTGTTAAGGCTTAGTGAAGATCTAGACCTCCAAAACTCTCCAGCCAGAGGAAAATCTCTCTCTCTCTCTCTCTCTCTCTCTCTCTCTCTCTCTCTCCCTGTTCTCAGTAATGCAAGACCTTCCAAATAATAAAAAAGAAAGAAAGAAAAAGGATTTGTTTAAAATGAGGCAAAGCCAATGGAGCGTACTATAGCACATGTGGAGGCCTCAGTAGCATGTGGCTCTCTGTACGGACGCAGGACAGAGGAATCTAAAAACATTATAAAACAAATGAAAATAATAATAACCTCAAGAACATGACATATGTTTCTCACTTTCTATCCGAGTTGAATACGTACAGTGTTTCTTAATACTTGGACTAATAATATGGACGACTTCCATATTTCCATCAAATCGATGTATTGTGAATCATTTCAAAATTGGAAACAAGCGGACGTAGTCAGACCAGTCCAGCGCACACACTCATACAAAACACACGCTTTCATTACATCATCTTTGCTGATGGGATAATTGCGACGTCCCTACTTCAGCGTTCATTCGGTTACATGAAACCCACATAACCTGACACAAGTACGCCGAAATATCTATAGAGGCTTGTTCTAGCTAGAATTAGCACTCATAAAAACGGCCTCTCTCAATGTAGACGTCAAGTCTATCTGAGCCTTATGTGTGTAAAGCCAGGGGGAAAAGAACGTACACCTTTGTTCAGGTCTATTTTTATTAGTTGAACAAATATTCAGAAATCAGGTGGGGAAAAAAAAAAAGTGCCCTAAATGGTAAATAAATATTATCTGCAGTCTCTTACAGTACATCGTTTTAATCTTTTTTATTTATTTATTTATTTGTTTGTTTGTTTGTTTGTTTCTTTCTTTCTTTCTTTCTTTCTTTCTTTCTTTCTTTTATACCGTTGTTTTCGTTTATTAAGTTCAGGACATACTGTACATTTACATACAGCTTTCTTGAAATCCTAATATCCTACAGCATTTCAGTAGGGATGAGGACCGGACCTTGAACTAGCCGTTCCCTCACTTTATTTATTTTTTTCCCTTTTAGTCTTTCAAGCATTGATTTATTACTGTTGCTGAAATCATTGTGATTGGGATTAAGTGCGTGGCCCAATTTCAACCCAGCTGAACAAGAGAGCTGAACAGATGACCTCACATTTGCTTTAAGAAAATTCTTGGATGAAGTGGAGTCCATCATTGTCGCAATGTCTACAAGTTTCCCAGGACCTGTTGCTGCAAAACAAGCCAAAATAATCACACCACATGCTTGGTGCTTGATATGGGGTGTTTGTGCTGTGCATGACCATGAAACATTTATTTAGATTTATTCAGATGCACTTTTGCAATCAGCGTTTGGTTTTACATCTATATCTATATCTATATACTGTATACTACTGTTCTAGCTGTTCCTAATTTTAATTTCTTTCTACACAGTAAAACAAGACTGAAGGCGTCCAAATTATGTAATAATCTCCTTTTGAACGATTAATGTAAAAATGTGTCCGCCACATATTATTTGTAAAACTTCATAACGGCTCTAATCTGAGGTGCTGGTTGTGGTTAATTGGTGATTTCTGAGGCTGGTACTGTAACGCTGAATGAACTTCTCCTCTGCAGCAGAGCTACGTTTTGGTCTCGCTTCCCTGGGAAGGTCTTCATGAGAACCAGTTTCATCACGGTGCTTGAAGTGTTTTGCAAATACACTTGTTACAGAACAGCTGACCTTCATGTCTTAAAATAAGAAACGACTGCTGTTGTTGTTGTTGTTGTTGTGACATCATTAACTAATTCCATATTTCATAGTTTTGAAATCCCCAGTATTGTTGTAGATGGTGGAGAATAAATCACTAAACAAAAACAAAGAAATTTGATTGAAAGTGATCCCACACTTTTGAGCAGCAGTGTACATATATATATATATATATATATATATATATATATATATAGTACAGACCAAAGATTTGGACACACCTTCTCATTCAAAGAGTTTGAATTTGTATTATTTGCTTCCTGTTTTTCGTACTGTTCCCGCGAAAGTTCTTCGTCTGTTTGTAACAGCGTTTTAGATTATATTTTGTTTTTTTTTATAATTATATATTTTTCTCATTTTTGCTAAATAACAAACTAGTTTTTACGCTCTAATATTACTGGACTTTATCCGTTTTTTTTTTTTTTTGCACTTTTTGGGAAAACGTATTGCGCGTATCATCTGACCAACAACAAGCGAATCCATCACCAAATAAGCACAACTCCGGCACAAAGGTACGTTATCATGTCTACCATTCAGCTCGCTCAGTGTGTGGACTGCAGGATGTTTAGACATTCTTCCTCCGTCATTAGTGATAATTTTATTTGTGATAGGTGTGTGTTAGTTAGCACCCTGACGGAGAAGGTAGTAGCATTAGAGGAGCGCATCCAGACTTTAGAGAGGGTTAGAGAGCGCGAGAGCAGCGTTATTCCCGTAGTGGAAAGTCTGGGTGCCGCAGGTGGAGATAATCATCCCCCGACTCCGGCAGTAGAGCCTCACAGCGGGGCGAGTGGGTGACGACTCGGCAGCATACTCGTTCAGCCAAAGCTAACGCTAAGGCTAGCCCACCGGAGCACACCTCTTCTGCGCTTCATGTCTCCAACAGGTTCGCTCTCCTCAGTGATGCACCCGCTGAGAAACCTGAAAGAGCTCTGGTTATAGGAGACTCTATACTGAGACATGTGAAATTAGCTAGGCCTTTAGGGGCGCCAGCGGCAGTGGTCAGGTGTATCCCGGGAGCCAGAGCACCGGACATAGCAGGTAATCTTAGGGCTCTAGGTCAGCATAGGTTCTCTAAGATAGTGGTACATGCTGGAGCTAACGATATACGCCTTCGTCAGTCAGAGGTTAGTAAGAGTAACTTTACAGAGGTGTTTAAAATAGCGAAGGCGATGTCCGAAGAAATAGTTTGCTCTGGTCCCATCCCAATGAGACGTGGCGACATAGCTTACAGCAGGTTATGGTCGCTGAACCGCTGGATCTCCAGGTGGTGCTCCGAAAAGAACGTGGGCTTCATAGACAATTGTAAGACCTTTGAGGGCAAAACTGGCCTGTTAGGGCGGGACGGTGTCCATCCCACTCGGGAAGGTGCTGCTCTCATTTCTTGCAGTATAGCACATAGTCTCAGAAGAGGCCTAGTTAATCGGTGACAATCCAGAGCCAAGGCCAGGGAGCAGACAGACAGGCTAAACCAACCGTCTGCTAGCTGCATAGAGTCGTCACTCAGGGTTCATCATATTGAGACTGTGTCTGTTCCCCGAGATAAACATAAACATACATTTAGAAAGACTCAGAAAGTCTGTTTTAGTAATTTAATTAACATAGATACCACAAACTCCGATCACACTGAATGCGCAGCCGGCACCTCTGATCTGAAGCTAGGACTGTTAAATATTAGATCTCTCGCATCTAAAGCAGTTATTGTTAATGAAACTATCACAGATCAGGAGCTTGATATATTATGTTTAACAGAAACCTGGATTAAACAGGACGAGTATGTGGCTTTAAATGAAGTTGGTCCTCCTGGATACAGTTACATACACCAGCCTCGGCTAACTGGTAGAGGAGGAGGAGTCGCAGTTATTTATAACGATAATCTGTCTCTCGTACAAAAACACAGTTTTAAATTTAATGCATTTGAAGTTCTGTATAGTAACATAAAGTCAGCTCAGTCGATCCCGCTAATCATCATTTACAGACCCCCAGGGCCGTACTCGGAGTTTCTCTGCGAATTTGCAGATTTCCTTTCAAACCTTGTTGTTTCTGTAGACAAAGCGTTAATTGCTGAAGACTTTAATATTCATTTTGAGAATCCAGAAGACCCTCTGAGAACAGCATTCTTGTCCATACTGGACTCAGTAGGAGTAAATCAGTGTGTAGTAGGACCCACTCATAAAGCAGGTCACACTTTGGATTTAATATTATCCTTCGGATTAAGTATAGGAAATATAGCCACAATTCCACAGTCTGAAGTTATCCTGGATCACTACCTTGTCTCGATTAAAGCGTGTCATCTGACTTCACAGAACTTGAACAGGCGAATGAATATCTAGAGTCAGCACTTCGTTATAGCTTAGATAATGTCGCTCCAGTTAAAAGGAAAATGATTAGAGATAAGAAACTCGCTCCTTGGTATAATGACCACACACATGCTTTAAAACAAACTGCTTGAAAATTTGAATGTTAAATGGCGCCAAACTAAATTGTTAGTATTCCAAATAGCTTGGAAGGAGAGCATCCTGAACTATAAAAAAGCTCTCAGTGATGCTAGATCAACGTATCTCTCCACTCTTATAGAAAATAACAAAAACAACCCGAGATTTTTATTTAATACCGTAGCTAAATTAACTAAAAACAAGACCACTGTAGAAATCTCCACAACAACATCATGCAGTAGTGAGGATTTCATGAACTTTTTCAATAACAAAATCATAAATATTAGGCAAAAAATTCAGGCTTTGAAACCAGACAATTTAAATAATTCAGATGATCTAACCACATCACATCAGAACTTAGAACACTTTACTCCTCTTGAAGCGAGGGAACTAATTTCACTCATCTCTTCTTCAAAATCGTCAACCTGTATATTAGATCCTATACCGACACATTTTCTCAAGCAGATAGTACCAGCAATAACAGAACCCCTGTTGAAAGTAATTAACTGTTCACTCAGTAGTGGGTATGTCCCCAAATCCTTTAAATTAGCCGTTATTAAACCGCTAATCAAGAAACCTGACCTTGACCCCTGTCTGCTTTCTAATTACAGGCCGATATCAAACCTTCCCTTTATCTCCAAGATTTTGGAAAAGGTAGTATCACAGCAGCTATGTTCACATCTACACAGAAATAGCATAAATGAACTGTATCAGTCAGGATTTAGGCCTCATCACAGCACAGAGACAGCACTTGTTAAAGTAGTAAATGACCTCCTATGGGCCTCTGATCAGGGTTGCGTCACTATACTTGTGTTACTGGACCTCAGTGCAGCTTTTGACAACATTGATCATAGTATTCTCCTTCACAGATTAGAAAAGGTAGTAGGAATTAAGGGAACTGCCCTCTTGTGGCTCAGATCCTATTTGACTGATCGTTATCAGTTTGTAGATTTAGATGGTGACCATTCCTCATGTTCTCAAGTGGAGTTTGGTGTTCCACAGCGCTCAGTTTTAGGCCCACTGCTTTTTTCCCTTTACATGCTTCCTCTGGGCAACATAATCCGTAAACATGGTATTAGTTTTCATTGTTATGCTGATGACACACAATTATATGTCTCAGCAAAACCAGATGAGAAAAACCAGTTTGCTAAAATTGAGCAGTGTGTGCAGGACATAAGATTGGATGTTAATTAATTTTCTTCTGCTTAATCCTGATAGACAGAAGTTTAGTCATAGGACCACAAGTAGCTAGAAGTAAGCTTTCTGATCACACTGTAACTTTAGATGGCCTTTCTGTTCCATCAAGTGCAACAGTTAAAGACCTCGGTGTGATTATAGATTCCAGCCTTTCGTTTGAAACTCATGTAGATAATATTACCAGGATAGTTTTCTTTCACCTTAGAAATATTGCCAAGATAAGAAACATATTGTCACTAAATGATGCAGAAAAACTAGTTCATGCCTTTATCACCTCTAGGTTGGACTATTGTAACGCCTTACTGTCTGGTTGTTCAACTAGGTGTATGAACAAGCTTCAGTTAGTACAGAATGCAGCAGCGAGAGTCCTCACTAAAACCAGAAGATACGAGCACATCACCCCTATCTTATCGACACTGCATTGGCTCCCTGTGAAATTTTGCATCGATTTTAAGATACTACTTTTGACATTTAAAGCACTAAATGGTCTCGCGCCACAGTATTTGAGTGAACTGTTAGTGTCTTACGATCTGCCACGTATATTTCCATCAAAGAATGCAGGCTGCCTGTCAGTACCACGTATTAACCGTCTAACTGGTCCTGGAGTCCTGCTTCTGGTTGGAGATTTCGTCGCATGGATGCCCCGTGTGGTCTGCCTGGATTCGTGTGGTGGCTGGGGATGGCTTCCACGAAGACCCGTGCCTCGATTGATGCAGACAGCTGTTCTCAGGGGACCTGGGACTTCATTTGTTCGATAGCTCAGGACTGGAATTTCCTACAGTCTACCTGAGCCTCCAGGAACAAACTGGACTCCCTTTAATTTAAATTTAAATTTTAACACATCTCCTGTTATACTGAACTTCCAGTCTTACACATTATTATGCTGATCAATCCCTGCTATCCGTTATCACCCAGATGAGGATGGGTTCCCTGTTGAGTCTGGTTCCTCTCAAGGTTTCTTCCTTTTTCCTTGCCACCGTCGCCCTCGGCTTGCTCATCAGGCTTGACAATCTTATCATTTTGATTCATACACATTGCATACAAACTTACTTCTTTTGATTGTGTAAAGCTGCTTTGCAATTGTTTAAAGCGCTATATAAATAAATTGACTTGACTTGACTTGACTATTATGGCAAGAAAAAAGCAGCTAAGTAAAGAAAAACGAGCGGCCATCATTACTTTAAGACATGAAGGTCAGTCCGTCCAAAAAAACTGGGAAAACTTTGAAAGTGTCCCCAAGTGCAGTCACAAAAAGCATCGAGCGCTACAAAGAAACTGGCTGACATGCGGACCGGCCCAGGAAAGGAAGACCGAGAGTCGCCTCTGCTGCGGAGGAGAAGTTCATCCGAGTCACCAGCCTCAGAAATCGCAGGTTAACAGCAGCTCAGATCAGAGAGCAGGTCAATGCCACACAGAGTTCTAGCAGCAGACACATCTCTAGAACAACTGTTAAGAGGAGACTGTGTGAATCAGGCCTTCATGCTAGAAGATCTGCTAGGAAACCACTGCTAAGGACAGGCAACAAGCAGAAGAGACGCGTTTGGGCTAAAGAACACAATAAAGAACACTCTTTGAATGAGAAGGTGTGTCCAAACTTTTGCTCTGTACTGTACATATAGACAACCTTCCTGAAAAGTTTCACAATCTTGAACTTGAAATTGTTTGGAGATGGCCTTATAACCCATCCTAGATTGATGAGCAAGAAACCACTTTCTCAGGTCATGGCTGATGTCTTTTCTTCTTTGCATAATGTAGAAACACTTCAGAGTCCTCTAGAACACCAAATTGACCAAAGTTCTACTTTACTTTTCTACTAGTGATGATTAACTAATCAAGTGCATTTCATTACTCATTACTTGTAGAACGCTATAGGGTGGTAGACCCTTTATTGTGTATTGCTTTATTGTGTACTGTAATGCGCTTAAAGTGGGGAGGATGAAGCACTTTGAGGACTGGCCCTGGAAGGGTCATTAAGTGCTTATTTTTCTCTAGCTATGATGAGATAGATGACATGAAACCAAGAACTGTCAAGAATTTCAATTCGGGACGGTTCGGTATGCTCTCATGAATAATTCAGGAATGTGAAAGGGTTTGAAAAGAAAGCTCAACTGGCAGCAGACACTCAAAAGTACTTAAACGGCAAAGCAGGCAGGCTGCTGGTGCCGAATGCTGATTGATCAATGCAAACGCTTGACAAACATGAGACAAAGTAGAGAAGTTATTTTGGTTCAACTTCACTTCTATGACAGACACAGAGAAGCGAAAGTCAAATGATTTAATCCTGTTAATGGAAGTGTTTTGATAGAGAACGTATTTAGCATACTTCCTTAACGACAGTTTGTGGACGAATGAATCTATGCCTAGACAAGAAGCTTGTGGAGGTTTTTGACCCATTCTAAGAATAAAATGGACTTAACGAGCACGACATCTCACTCACTCACTCATCATCTATACCGCTCAATCCTGTATTCAGGGTCACGGGGGGATGGAGCCTATGCCAGGAGACTTGGGGCACATGGCAGGGTACACCCTGGACAGGGTGCCAATCCGTCGCAGGGCCCGAGCACGACATGCATAGCTCAAAACGCTGTGTCCAGATGCTGTGGTTCCGAAGTGAAACTTGTCAGCAGATGTGCTTCGACTAAAGTGCATGAGAACGACCACTGGCCTAATCGAATTAAATGTGAAAATGCCTGTGGTGGGTTTAAGTCCTCAACTCATTACAGGCTCAGCGTCTAGCAGAGAAAAACAGCTGAATTACTTAAGAAGAGAAATGCATTTGGTCTGTTATTGCCTAGAGCCTGAGGCCAGTGAGCTAATCGTTTCCTACTGCAAAACAATATATATATATATATATATATATATATATATATATATATATATATAAATAAAAAATATAGAAATCTATAGTCTCTGAAATTAATGTCAATTAGCAACATGCAATCAAATCTGAGACACTTTTCTGCTCAACACTTTTGTAACGATTGGCTATTTGAGTTAGTAGAACTGACACAACCTGGATGTGTGCTGTTAATTTGTTTTGGGTGTATTCTCGACTCTGTAGCAGCACAGTGGCATAGTGGTTAGCACTGTTCATGAAGGTTAAATGTCCTCCCCATCCTTGGTGGGTTTCCTCCTGGTGTTCTGGCTATCTTCCACATTCCAAGGGCTTGCAAATTAATCTAATTGGCATTCCCAAATTGCTCGTAGCATGTGTGTGTGTGCCCTGCGATGGGTGTGCCCTGAGCCTCCTGTATACGGGATAAAGCGATGTATAGACAATGAGTGTGTGAGAGTGTACTCTAGACTCCAGAGACTAAGATTCATAAAAATCCTAGTTTCTAAAATCCTCCAAAACATCAAAAACCAAGGTCAAAGACTCTGACATCACTGAGATTTGTTTTCTTCCTTTTTATGATGTTGGTTGTGAAGATCAACAGAAGCCCTTGAATGCATGAATGTGAGGAGCACAGAAGTTCCTAATGAAGTAAAAGGTGAAAATCAGCTTGATGCAAATTCTATGCATCCGAATTACAATGACAATTAAAAAAAAAAAATAAATAAAAAAAACCAGCCAGGGAAAATGTCATCGACTTTTAATAGCCACCATGGCTTTATGTGCTGTTGCTTGGTTTTTTGAAGTTATCTAAAATATCCAGCAGAGTGTGACCTTTTTGCAGTGTTTGCACATCAATAACGCTTTGTCTTGACCTGAATGCGATGAGAATGTCACTCATTTGAGTCACGCTCAGATTAACTTTTTTTTCTATTTACAGAGCTTGGCTACGCTGGGATACTCTACATAATATTGTTCCCAGCAATCTGCGAGTTAAACTTTCCGTCGATGCATCTCTTCAGTGTCTTGTTGAACATTCAGTGCACGCTGACATTTTCATATTATTGTACATAGGGCTTTTTTTTTTTAATTGCACAGGAGTTGGGAAGTCATGATTCATGGGATTCAGGCTGACCCAATGGGTAGTATGGCTATCTCACAGTTCTTGGGTTCCTAGGTCAACCCTGGACTGTGTAAAGGTTAGAATGTATTTCCGTTCCTTTCCATTTATAAAAAAAAAAACAAAAAAAAAACATGTCTTTGGGTAGATTGATGACTCTGAAATGGTGCCCCTGGGTGCACCCAATTTTGGTGTTCGTGTCTTTGGCCAGCAAAATGAAAGGATACAAATCTTGTTGAGGATGTTGCCTCGGTAGCCTTTATTGCTGTCCAGTGTTCGCATCCACTAGATCTTTAACAATCATCTTTGTTTAACTAATACCTTCTGATCTGCCGCTGTTCCTAACCTTGGCGTAAGATGATCCCTTTGAGATACTACTTGAAATAAAAGATTGGACCCACGCCAGTTGTGCTTTAGGACCAAAGGGCAAGTCATCCAACCCAAATTCAATCTTCTTCAAACCCCTCTGTCATGTTGTCCTTAATAAGCAATCATATGACACCCTGGACGCTGGAGAGTAAGCCACCAAAGCCAAATGGCCAGCTGTCACTTAAAAGGACGTGATGGATCACCTCGTGATAATGTGCCGTTTTATCATCTGCCAAATTGGACACATGCTACGGATCACGGCAGTTGTGGACCGTGCAATACTGTACATGCCATTGATTGCTTTTAAAATGCATATTGACATCATTGGGAAAGGTTATGTGGTTCGGCGGCCGAGACCCAAAGGGTTGCGCATGATTGATGGGGCGAAAAAGTGTATGTGTATGATGCTGGAAAGTGCTCACACTCGCATGCGGTAGCAGGGTCTCGAGGGTGTGCGGGCTAATTACCCCTTTCACTCATGCTGTCAGGCAGTGGTTTGGGTGTCTCTTAATGCGAGTGCAGGAGGCATTAAAGTAACACAGGAGCCCAGTTTCTATAGATCGTTTCTGACCTCCAGAGCCTCTGGCCAGGAACTCGACCCCTGACCTGTTGGATTTCACTAAAACGGTGCCTCTCAAAGCCGACCAAGCTCCAAGAAGCACCAGGAAGGAAACCAAACAAAGGAAAAGCTCTTTCTTTTCCACTATGCTTACCAATGAAAACACTTGTTATATGTATTCTGTATTTTCCATACATTGATCAGCCATAACATGTTGGTTCCCCATTTGCAACCAAAACAGTGATGACCTATATCGGCACTTGATGACCTATATCTGGCCCGTGTAGTCCGATCCAACAGAAGAGCTAATATATCATATTGACAAAAAGGTTAATCCTGCTTCCAGTAGAAAGGTATCAGAGCACACTTGAAATGATTCTATTTTTTGGCCGAAATTACTTAATTGCAGCTGTTTGTAATGAATTAGTGAAATGAGAGCAATTTAAATGGCTCAACTCAACTAATGTAACAAGTGATTCCTCCAAAGGCAATACAAGTGTCCCCTCTTAAAGTTTATTCGAGTCTCAGAATTATTCAATCCCCCTGAATAAAATTCATCACAAAATTGGTAAATCAGCTGTTGTCTCAAGCCCACCTGATGCTTTAGAGGATAAGAAAACGTCATGCCATCTGTGAGGAAGCTGAAACTTTGGGGTCATTGGACCTTCTAACAAAGATTCCAAGCATGCTTCAAAATCCACCAAGGCTTGGTTTCAGATGAAGTCCTGGACGGTTCTACAGTGCCCATGACTGTTGCCCAACTAGAATCCAGTAGGAGTTTTTTTTTTTTTTTTTTTTTTTTAAAGCAGTTGCAGCATGCAAACCCAAGAATCTGAACTAGAAGGCCATTGCCCATGAGAAATGGGCTAAGATCCTTCAGAAACACTGCCAGAAGCTAGTGTCTGCCTATACACCACATTTGCAGCAGGTCATAATAGCTAAAGCGGGCTCTACTAAGCGCTGGAGATGTTTCTCATCAAGGGGTTGAGTAATTTTGACACTGTAATAGTCATTAAAAGTAGCGTTTTGTATTGACTTTGGAGAAACCACAAGTTATTATCAGTTGTGTTGAGATGTTTCGATTGCTTTTTCTTTCTCTGATGTCTTGCAAACAGCTGCAAGTTAGTACTTTTGGCCCCCCAAAAAACCTAATTTTCAATGGTGGTTGAATAATTTCAAGTCTGCTCTGATACCTGTCTACTGGATCTTCTGTTGGACCAAACTACGTGGGCCTACATATCATATCATATCATATATACACTGATCAGCCATAACATTAAGATTACCTGCCTACTAAGGAAGGAACTTAGGGTACAAGGGGTTTGCCAAACCCGTAACAACCACAAGGACGCTCACACATACTTCACATTCATTACACATTATGGAGAATTTGCAAACACCAATCAACCTACATCACCAGGACTGTAGATGGAAACCAGAGTACCTGGAGGAAACTAACCAAGCATGGGTAGAAGACACAAGAAAATCCAGGCACACAGACCGGAGGCAGTCTAATATTCACATTTGACTTTGAAATATACAGTAGCATGCGCTCTAAAGTGGTCCTGGAGTGGCACAACAGAAAAGCTTTTACCCCATCAGTGGTGGATTAAGGAGCCAGATTTACTATGCTCTGGTATAGTAATGGCATAGTCTCTTTTTGCTGTTAATGCTAACCAATCGCTCGCGTGTGTGAGGTAATGGAGGTAGAAGAGGGCAGATGATGCTTTCTCCTCAACGTGTTACCTTACTGTTTCGGGCAGCATTAGCATTAGTGCGAAAAGGTTTCTTGACTGGCTTCATGAGTGTTGGAAGAAGCAATAGGTCACGTGATCGGGCCAGAAGTCTATCGGGAATCGAGAATGGCCAGATGATCAAATTGGGGTCTTGTCGTGCTTTTTGTCCATTTTCCATTTCTGTATTTCCTAGGGTGTAAACAAGCGTCCCTATTGTGACCTCATATACAGGAAGAAGATCCCATCCATCAGCTTGTTACTTGACTTACTGCTGCTCTCTGGATGGGCGTGGCATAGCAGCAGCTTATTTACACGGAGGATGAAATGGCACATTTGGAAAAAGCGTGAAATAAAGGGAGCTTGAGATACTGTACAAAAATTCTGTATTACCTGAGAAGCAGCACAGCTGAAGCACTAACAGACACACCATAGAGGAGCTTGTGGTAATTTGTTTAAAGAATAGTGAAATACGGGACCTTTAAAGGATGTAAATGGACAAAGCCGTTAAGTTTGTTTTTTTCGTTTTTTTTTTTTTTTCTCATCAAAAGTACACAAAATACTGCATCCTTTACAATAGCAATAAAAATATGTTATTGTCTGGCGTTTGTCTTGTTTTATTTTCTTTTACAAATGTATAAATTTCCTCTCCCAATATCTTGTAATTGAAGCAGATCCCTGCACTGCATCTCTATCCTCTGTCGTCTCGTGATTCCATTATCAGAGGCTACCGGCTGGAGGACAAATCCATCTAACCTGTCCAGCTAACCACGGGTGAAAAATGGTCCTGCACCATACTGTGTGTGTGTGTGTGTGTCTGGGAGGTAAGACAGAGGAGAGAAATACAGGGTGGGGATTGGGGATAATGGATCTAACATTGAGTGACAGTGGAGGCAGCAGTGCTTCATGCGGCTGAGGAAGAGCGCGGAGGTCGACGACCCCTCCTTCTGTCCCTGGAGAGAAGCCCAGCTATCACCGGGGAATATACCATTACACTCCGCCTGGGTCACGGGCCACGTCTGGTTAAGATCAGGGAAAAGAGAGGCAGCTCTGTGTTCAGGAACATGACTTTCTGAAGATTTCTAAATAAATAAATAAATAAATGTTTGTGGATATTTTGTAGCTTTCCTACAAGTTGACTGTAACTGTAATGTTACAGTATTGGTGCTGATTTTATTCTTTTTTTTTTTTTTTTTAATGTGATACATATAATACAGAAAATGTGTGTGATTAAGAAGCGACTTCTGAAGTTTATGCCAACATGGAAGTGATCATCTTGCTTCCCTAAAAATTTCAAGTTGCTAACTTCAGCCGTTTTGGAGAGATGATTTTAAATGTGCGGCCATTTTCTGTGTCATACTGTCTTACTATAAACAACAATAATAAATAAAACAAATTATTCATATTTCTTTATGAGGATTGATAATGTAATCGGTGTATGCTTCTAGAAGAAAAAAAAATTCTTGTAAAAATTGTTGCTTTAATTAAAGGCATTCTGTGCAAAATTAAAGATCTTTTCTACAAAAAAAAAAAAGAAAAAAAAAAAAGAAAAATGTGTAGTGTCCATAACCATGTCAAATTCATATTGCAATGTCCTAACAAGTTAGTGTTTTAGAATAACACCTTTTTAAAAAATTTTAAATTTTTTTTGTTTACGTTCATGTCTTTTAATGTGAAGTCTAAATTGGCCAAGTTTCATCTGAATGACAGTTAAGACCGTTGAAAGATTTGAATTCAAAAAAGCAACAGACTCTAAAAAAGTAACAGACATAAAAGGGCATGAAATTGTATTCAGCAAATGTATTTCTTTTTATCTGATAAAAATAGAAATGTGTTTGTATATTTACAAAAAAACAACAACAACAAAAACAAAAACAGACAGTATGGATCAGGAGATAAGAAGCATTGAGTATTATAAAGAATGGTGTTATATGATCCTATCTGAAAATTCTTTTTTTTTTTTCCACCTACACAGGTGAGACATTTTTTCGCACCAATACCATGTTTTGGCGGAGTGTGTAGGTTTTTATTTACTCGACAGTATAATGAATGTACTCACTTTCATTTCGAACCAACAGCACTAAATCGAAATAATAACTGCACCTAGTGGTCATCTGGGGTTCAGTACAGAACTAATAGAAGTGAAAAGTTCACCATGAATCAGAACGCGGGGAGAAATGAGAGCCGAACACTTCCACTGAGAAATAAAAATTATTCGCATGTTTATTACAGCAACGTGAAAAGTGTACACTCTTGCAGTGGGCTGAATGGCAACCTGCAGTGGCTAAAAGACATCGGGTTTAAAGAAATCTACACATTCTTCATTAGAGTGACTTCATGAGACAAAACATCTTTAGGCTATCTACATCACAATGACCATTTTTATATCTTTATCTTGCAACAAATATGCTTGAAATAAAACATTCGTTTCATCCCCTTTATTCATTATTAGAAAACCTGGAATATTTCGACTGTCAGATGCTGTAAAGTCACGTCATCATGATTGATGTTTCTTGGCCTGAAAACACACGAACATGCCTTTTTTTCCCCTTTTTTTTCTTCCTCTCGGATCATTTAGCTCCACCCACTTTTAGTTTAGTTTATACTGTAGCTACTTTGCAACTGAAAGACAAACACACCACATATTCAGACAAACAATTTACTATGTATAACTGAAATCAAATTTAAATAAAAAAAAAAAAAGGAGACAACCGTTTTAAAAAGGTTATTTGCAATAAATCATAAATCACAGTATTTTAGAAAAAAAAACATCACAAAGAAACAATTAAACAAACAAAAACAAACAAACAAAAAAAAACGGCTGATATTTTTTTATGCTGCTCAAACTTCTGCACATCCAGGCAGGGATAAAAAGGACTGAACACAGCTACCTCATAGTTGTTTGTCTCTCATGGCACATGTGTCATGCACGCTTCTATTGTCAATAGTGGGCGTGGCCTGACCACTATATATAGCTAACCAGTAGGAGGAAACCCACCAAGCACAGGGAGAACATGCGAACTCCATGCACGCAGGCCCCGAGGTGGGAATCGAACCCGGACCCTGGTGGTACAGGGCCACAGTGCTAACCACAAAGACACCGCGCGTCGCTACGTCGACATTCTCCTCCCCAAAACCCCCTCTCGAGTTTAAGATTAAACATCGGGTACAATTTTTCCGGAGGGTGGAATGGAAGAAACCTCGGAGCACATATGCCATAAGATTGAGCCAAAACATCGTTCAAGTCAAGGGATTGGATTAAAATGTCTAATCAATGTACGGAAATCTCAATTGAAATGTTGTCTCGTTGTCTCATGCATTATTTCTGACTATATTCTTGAAACATGGCTCAACAGATCCCAAGCGGCATCATCGTATCATTAGCATCTTCCCAAAATATACATCTCATGTGACCTTAATCCTGACCATCCCACCGTCTGTCTCCTCTAATCGACGTTAATAGGGAGAACCCAAAGCAGTCGAATTCAGCCTCGGAGGTTTCATTTAAACAGAAAAACAAACAAACAAAAAAAAAAACACACGCACACAAAAGAAATGGCTTTTCGAATGACTATGGCAGTTTGCGTCTTGCTGTGTCGCTTGCAGTCAGTAAATAAGTTTTATGAAGAATGCTTGAGCTGGAACGGATGACATGAGCCAACAACAACAACAAAAAAAAATGCTAAAAACAAATCCTTGATAAGACAAATTGAATATAATTTGTTATTGTACCTCAAATGAATAATAACACTGAGGAAATTAGCAACTGTAAATTAAAGCGTTTATGATTTGTACTGTTTTAGGTCAAATTCTGCTGCGGAATAAACAGACTATTAATAAACAGATCTAAGAATGAGCATTGTTAAACAGATCGCGCGGTGCGACACAGATTATGCTTTTTGCCGCAGTAAGTATGTATGGGTGATATGGTTTTGTATTTAATTGCAATACATGAAATAAGGAAGAGCGACAACATTAGGAGGAAATGGAAAATGTCACTGGGGTAAGAGCTGTATTACGGTACAAGGGTGAAAAAAACGTCAAAATAATGCATGGCCGCGACTTATTAACGCAAGGAAGCGAGATTGTTCATTTGTGAGAATGAGATGTGGCCACGTATTAAAAAGGCATGATTGCGCTGAAATATGGAACCTTATTACAACTCGAATTTGAAAAGAGATCTGTATCGAAGACTTCATTTCTCTTGGTGTCATTGCCATAACTGTCACAGTGAACTGATTCCGCGTTAAAAAGCCTATTACCCATCTGACTGCTGATGCCTTCATTTGTTTGACCTGGTTATTGTAAAGTACAGAACATACAGTAGATGTTTGTTGTTTTCTATATTATACTGTATACACTGTGTGCATAAAACATTGATTGACTAGACTGAACAGATTAATCCAAGCCAAAGGATCTATAATTGTTGCAAGCAGTAATTAAAGGGATAATATAGGTTTCTTTATGTCTGTCTGTCTTGAGTCACATTTTAATCATCACAAGAGGTTTTTTGCGCATTACGAACGCGAGTACAAAGTAAGTACCAAATTCCACAACCCTTGTTCCGTGCAAAAATGCATTCTAAACTTCAGCCGAGACTCAGATGTAGCTCCCGCCATCTCCATGAGCTAAATCAAGTTGGTATGCTACAAATGTTATGGTGTGTTTAGTACAACTCTAACCAGCTGTAGGGTTACTAACCATGGAAAGGAAGAGAGTTAAATGTGCACTAAATACACTGCAACTTGGATACCAACTCAATTTAACCCAGGAGGACTGCAGGAGCGTCACCTGAGTCTCAGCTAGACTTTGGAATGCATTTGGAACTTCACGACTTCAGGGCAGGAAAATGGCTCAACCAAACTGACAAACCATACTTATTGCAATGCGCCTTCATACACACCTCAATTTTGATTTAAGACAAACTTGAAAAACCCCAAACTATAGCTTTAACTAATTAACTAATAAGAATGTACTACTTTAAAAACAAACAGAACAGACAGACAATTGGTGGCCCACCCCCATGATTTCATCATTATCTCATTTCCGTGCTTTAGTAAACAGTGTCAATGAGATAATTATCTTATTCCATCATCTTACTAAATTGTGTTGATGGGTTGATTACCTTATCCCTTCACACTACTGAATTGTGGTCATGACCTAATTAACTCATTCTCTTAAGTTTGCTTTAACTTAATTATCTCATTTCCTCACATTATTAAATCGTTTTCGCAAGTTAATTATCTCATTCTCTCATTCCTTCGCAAAGATAATACAAGTTTACAACTTAATTAACTCATTCCCTCGCTTAACAAATTTGTGTTCATGTTAGAATTATCCCGATACTTTCTGTTCCTATGTAACAAAAAGAACGACCAATTTGATTATCTTGTTCCTTTTCATACCTAAGTCACGTAACGCTCTCATTTATTCCCCCACATAAATGAGTCACGGTCACAACTTGTCTCATGGCAGCAGCTTCAATATGCTGTTGCCTAACATTCCCATCATCATGACCGTAATTTC
Organism: Clarias magur; assembly: GCA_013621035.1. Classification (NCBI taxonomy): domain Eukaryota; kingdom Metazoa; phylum Chordata; class Actinopteri; order Siluriformes; family Clariidae; genus Clarias; species Clarias magur. The sequence goes on along the minus strand of QNUK01000351.1, from coordinate 406,766 downwards.
ACTATCTCGTTCCATTGCGTAAATAAATTAGGACTGTCACTTTGCAGTCCTGTTCCCTCGCATGAATAAGTCATGATTGTAACTCAAATATCTTATTTCCTCGCATAAATAGGTCATGGCAGCAACTTAATTATCTTGCTTCCTTGCGTTACTATGTCATGACCGTAACCTAACTGTCTTGTTCGCTCACAAAGATAAGTCATCACAGTTACTTAACTATCTTGTTCACTTGCAGGAATAGGTCATGACCGTAACTGACAGTTGTTATCTTGCTCCCTTACATTAATGAGTCATGACTGTAATTTAACTGTCTTGTTCCCTCGCATGAACGTCATCAATGTAATTAAATATCTTGTACCCTTGCAAAGTAAAAGTCTGTACCTTAATTGTCCCGTTCCCTTGCATGACTACGTCATGACCATAACTTAGCTGTCTCATTCCCTCGCATTAAGTCACGACTGTGATTCTCACAAAACTTAGTCACGATTAACTAAATTATCTTTTTCTCCTGCGTTACTAATTACTAAAGGCGGTAACTTAACTTGCGATCTCTTGGCCCGTTCTAACTACGTCTTGGCTACTAAATCATAACCGTAACTCATTAGTAAGGCACGCCCACTTGTGTGAGTGTGTTACTCATACACTCGTTCTCTTTCACTACCAAGTCATGGCCAAGCATTATTTTGAACGTCATGAGTCAGGTCCAATAGTACTTAAGAGTAAACATACTGATTAAAAGACAAATTAAAAGCTAGTAATCTTTTCTTAAGAACCTACATCGGATGTTCGTTTGCTTAAATGAAAGAGACAGTTAATAGAACTAGTACAAAAATAGTAGTGTTGTAAATGCAGCGAAATCAGCATTAACAGGTCTGTGATCGCCCTTTCCCCAAAGTTACATGCACCAACACAAGCTCGTATACTGTGAATGAAAGACGGGTCAACCTCTGGAAGGTGAATTAACACAAAGCCGGACGTGTCGCGCCGGCATTCATAAACAGTTTTCAGTGGTGTTAGGATAAATACTATGTACATTATATCTCATCATGATACTGCCTCTACCAGGAAGAAGAGAAAGAAACAGCACAGTTAATAAGGCATCTAACGTCAAGCAGCTACAGCCACCACTGGAGTGAAAAAAGAACCGCAGTCACCGTCACTTGCTTATAAAAGACGAAGCTTTAGCATCCATGCTACATTGCAGAATTCTGTTATGTCCCAAGGCGGAAAGCTCCACCGACCAATGCAGCTCGCATTCTCTTTTTCCTTCTTCAGAAAATGAAATAAAGTACATTAAAAACATTCTACAGCTTTTTGTTCACTCGTTTGAATTTGACACTGTACACCTTTTATACACTATTTTACACAAGTGGAAGTTTCGCTGTAAACGAACATACTGTGAAAGACATGGTGTTCAACGTGAATGCTCACAGCTCATCAAGGTAGCAAACTGACTTGGTCAGCCATGCCATGCCGCTGACCAGTAATGGGTTTGCAAACATACACTGGTGACCAGATTTGACAGATTTTAAGCCACTTTTACATCCAGTTTTCCAATGCTGGCACAATATTTTGTCCATTGGACCACCAAGACCACCAAGTCCAACTTCCCAATCGTGGTTCAATATACTGTGGCGCAGTTCCAGCCAGTTTGCCAATGGTGGCCCAATACTGACAAAATGCTGTATAGCTAGAGCCAATCTAACCACCCAAGCATCAGTTTGCTACCTGCGAAGAATATATATCACGTGTTCCTCATAATGGTCAACAAAAATAATACCCCCATGCATTGTTGCTCTCTGCCTAACATCTTGCCATAATCAGGATTACTCAATTAATTGGGATTCGATGCTCCAAGTTAGCCATGAAGTAAATGGTGCAGGTTTTGATTTCTTTTTTTTTTTTTTTACTTTCTCATAGACATCACGTTGTATATATCATGTAACTTACATACACAAACAGCCATGTTCTGCATTTCTGCAGCCATAAAAACCCAAAATAAGTCAGGTTATACTGTAGGTCCACACACAGGGACATTCTCACTCGTTTTCTTTTTTTTCTTTAAACGCAATACTAAAGGAGATCCATCTTTCATTTAATAACCATGACTAGAATTAACTATCAAGCACTAGCCCAAACACAAAACCCCTGACATTTTCTACTGGATATTACAGTATGGGACAATTCTTATCTTAGCCATAAACGAGCTACTCAATGCAACGTTTCCTCATACGATAACACCGTTATCTGAAACGCAAAGACTGAGATTATGTTACATTTCCAGAAGACTGCTAGCCCTATTTCAGCTGGCGAAACTTAATCTCCTATTGCCACAGTTAGGGAATTCAACCAGAAAGTCTACTCTGATAGAATTATTACTTTAATCCATATATATTTTTTAAATAGACAGTCTGGATAAACGTCATCTTGTGAGTCAGGGTTGCAAATCATACTTCCTGTCTGGCATCTTGTTCAGAGCCCATTATGTGGCTCCGAACACACCAGCCTTAGGTCCAAATCCACCCAGGCACCTTTTTATACTAAATCAAACCTCAAAAGAAAATCAAAAGAGAAGCAAATGACAGGAAACAACGATGCAAATGACTGTACACATCTCAATAATAATGTCCATAAATCATCAGAGTTTGTGTTTGACCATTATCCGTCTGGTCTGAATTTTCCACTGCTAATCAGTCTCTGGTTCCGCTGCACAAATTGTGAGCTCTGGGGCTGTAGCCAAACGTCCGGGATTTGGGGGTTGGCATGGTGAAGCACTGTTCTGGATTCCATACTTCCACGCTGTTTCTCATCTATCTGTCTATCAGTTTGTCCAGAGCTGTTATACTTGCACGTGGCTTCCTTGGGCATGCAGACTCTGGACACTAGCGAGGATCTTCTTCTGGTGCCCAACGAGGGTCACACCCATTTTACTTAACTCACTGAAAGAGAAGTTAGAGAGGAGAAAATAGATCAAGAGAGTTAGAGATGCTATAACAATGAATGGCTTTTTTCCTTAATTCCAGGTCTTAGCCTTCTTTCAATGGTTTTTGAGGTTTTTGTGTACCTTACACTGATGTAGATTATTGAATCTAATGTGACATAGCCAGCAGAGGTGAAGTTCTCCTTATACTGGCACATCTTTATAGCATCCAGCCACTCATCCACACTATTGACATTGAACTCTGGGGTGATCGGGTCTTCCCTGTAAAGGACACGAACAACCCATTCTTCATCAACATATCGACATGGCCAGCGGTTTAAGAAGAATGAAGCAAAAACAAAAAAGCAGACCTGGTACTTCATAACAAGTGTCATATATAGTCTAGCACAAGTAAAGCCATTATTTCTAACTTGCGACAGCTTAATTCCAAGTACCCTTAAAGGCAACCTTTCTTGATCAAGGGAGTTTTCATGCGCACATCGGACCACTAGTAGATGCAGAGTGGTTTCCCTGCATAATGAAGTCATTTCCCTATTAATCATCCACTGAGTTCCAAGCAGGAGCCAGCTCACATAGTAGGCACCATTTTTCGGGCAGCATAATGACTTTCCCATCTGGAAGGCACCTGCCCACTGAGGACAAATTTAAAGGAGGCACTGCATGCATCCCTCTCAGTCTGGGCAAGCCCATAATTCTGTTCACCAGACAGATAGTTCCAACATACATGGCAGCCCAAAACATTTTATTTCTAACTGGACTGTTTGTTTCAAGCTGAGAATTATTTAGATCGCTTGGCCAGCTACAGTATATATCCCCGAGGTTATCCAGCTTGCAATTGGAACTTCGTCTTTTTTAATGTACCCAAAATGATCGCGTATGATGATGCTGAAGGGTGTACCAAATGTGAGGCCTGGCATGGTTACACTTTGCTTTTCACGGTCCACAGAAAGGCTGGCTACATGTGAAAAAATTGGCTACTAAGGCACCTTCCAGGCAAAATATCCTCTCATGGCTACAGCACAAGCCAAAAGATGGACATAGCGGACTAGCTGGGAGGGATCCTGATTTGCCCAGAATGGGTCAAAAAAGGACTATGACACGATACCATGTACAGTCCTAGATATAATTTAGCATAGCCAAGCTTCCAAGAGAGGTGTCAGGAGACCAGAGAACCTGGAAGAAGCCCACTGAGACATGAGGAGATAACATGAAACTACACACCTGAGCTCAACAAAGAACCAGGGATCCTGTAGCTGCTAGGTAGAAATACTACCCACTGCACCAGGATTCCACCTCATCAACTGAGGGGTCAGTGTTGACTCAGTGGTTGAAGGTTCTAGGTTACTGTTGAAATTGTCAGGAGTTCAAGCCCCAACACTGTCCAGCTGTCACTTTGGGCCCTTAAGCAAGACCTTTAACCCTATTTGTTCAAGAGGTGCCGTATTATCTCTGACCCCGTCTTCCTAACAAGCTGGGACTGTAAAATATACAAGATAAATAAAACCTTCTTAATCTTTGCTCAATATCAGGACATCGTGAACAAAGACATCAAAGTACCACTGCAAAACCCGATGCCCACTGCAAAACCTCGGTATTCCTGTTTATATATCCACTTTCATTACAGAATCTGGAGTTGTAGAGGAATACATACTGTAACGCCATCCCTGAGGCAAGGGTTTGTTTAGCCTTCCATGTGTACCACCTTTAACAGATGTAGTATCTGTTAAATAAAATAAAATAAAGTAAAATAAAAGTTTCGGGCCCATCATCACCCAGTCCTGTCCTCTTAGTCCTCTTGTTCATTAATAACCTACTGTATTTCATTTGGTGATCTATCACCAGGAAGAAATTATGGCCTAGGGCCTAGGATGCTGGAATGCAGACTGCAGTTGTTGTTTTTTTTTTAATGAAAAGAATGAATTTCATCAAACAAACCCAGCATTCCTAAACTGGCTCCAGAAGAACTTGAAGGAATCTCAGAACTCCTGATGGTTGGTGATGGAATTGTTGGGCCAAATCAAGACGGCAAAATTCTTTCAATTTTCCAATCTAATTTCCTACTCTTAACAGACTTTAAAACGCTATAATGTTGCGGGTATAAACACACCAACATTATATTTTTCACACGTTTTTGAGAGACAGCATTGTTTATACAAAATAAGTACTGTACAGTATTTAAAACGTTCTAAGGCTTTAACCAATTCCTTATGCGTTTGTCAGTCATTTTTAATCCTGTGTAACACTTCATCCTAATCTATAGTAATGACATGAAGTAAAAGGCGACATGATGGGAAAGGTCAAATTGTCTTATTTTCTCATAGGCCCGTCCCCCCCAGCAATTGAAGACTGATTTAAGGAATTAAGGGAATTAAGGCTGTGGCAGTTTACCAGATGGAACTGTTGGTCAGCTCTTTTAGGGCATTGGGATTTCGGATCAGCTTGTCTAGCATGTTGACAATCTGGCTGAACTTGGGTCTCTCGGCTCGCTCTTTCTGCCAGCAGTCCAGCATCAGCTGGTGAAGAGACACAGGACAATCCATCGGCGGGGGGAGGCGGTATCCCTCTTCAATCGCTTTTATCACCTGAGACGGAAAGTGAGCAAGGACATAAATAGGCTTTGTGCATGTTGAATTTTACTACTGGTGACTTGTATACCTTTGAAAGCTAGCTCTGTATAGAGCGCTCAATCATTCCGAAAGGACTTAGCAAACAGACACTCACATCTTGATTGGACATCTCCCAATATGGCCGCTCGCCATACGACATCACTTCCCACATGACTATCCCGTAGCTCCACACGTCGCTGGCTGAAGTGAACTTCCTGTACGCGATGGCCTCTGGTGCCGTCCATCGGATGGGGATTTTTCCGCCCTGAACAGACAGAAAGGGAGAAACGCGCCGAATCATCCTCGTGCATAGTCATTTCAATGCTCTTCATATTCTGCTTTGGCACTGTTTGCTTTGTATTCGAGATCAAATAAAAGCTGCAGGTGAGATGTACGCAGCGGAGGGGATTGGTGAAACATTAAAACACTCCTTGACAGTTAATTTCCACGTCAAAGTCAAATAAAAGGCGAACCGACTTCACTTTATGTAGACAAACGTGAGCGGAAAGCCAAAGACGGGCTTTTGAAAAGGAACCCTTTTATTTACTTCTATCCAGTTATTTCATTATATCCTGTATCAAAGCCACCGAACACACCGGCTTCTGTGTTTCCGAGAGTAGTTCTGCTTGAAGTGATGGGGAAACTCGCGAGTTTAAATGTAGATGTCGCTTAACACACGCGTACTAAGACGAACGCAAACCACCCTCCTTAGTCTAATTAGCTCTCGTGCTGGTTTGGTTCCGAGTGCACGATCTCGTACTCTGGCATTTAGTTCTCTCGCAGGCCTACAGGAGCTCGAGTTAATGACGGAGGGAGAAGGAGGAGGACTGGAGGACCGAGTGTCAGCCACGGTGCAGCGCGAGGCACGGAGGAGCCAACTTCCACTCATACAAACATATAATTAACTCCCGACTCCTGAGCCTCTCACACTCTCTACACTCTCCAAACCTCCCTCGGGCAATTTCTTCTCTTTCCTTTTGACACCACGTGCCAGCCACTGAATACACTTTCTACAGACTAGCGCTCCTTTTTTCTCTAGTCTTCACTTCACTCACATCACCAAATTGTGGGATTTGTGAAGGGGCGTGAACACCAAACTATGTTTTAACAGATATGTTTAGATTTTGGTTTTTTATCAAGAAACACATCCAGCCATTTCTACAGTATGAAAAAAATGGTACCGAGTAGAACCACTTTATGAAGCTAGGAACAATGTAGAACCTTGGATTTTTTTTAAAGTACAACACTGTATGCACCAGAGTGCCGTTTAACCAGAGTGCTAATTAGCATTTTACATTAAGGAAGGAGTCTCCACTTTCATTAAAGCAGTTAATGATGATAATATACACTTAATGATTTCTTCCTAACATGACAAGCTGCTACATCGAGCTTCTGACTTTAGAACGTCTATAAGAAGAAACAAAGGAGAGGCTGGTGATGCGACTAAGGCTCCGTCCACACGAAGCCAGTGCGTTCTCTATCCGATCATTTTTTTTCCTCGTTCGGCGTCGTCTCAAGAAATATCTGCGTACATACGAAACCACTGAAAACGGTGTAGTATATATATGCCAGACCAGTATGGGGGCGCTGTAATTCTGCCATAGAGATACACTATACACGGAGAAGAAGACTTTGAGCATGCGCATGCCATCATCGTTTCACAAAATATACGGATTGGCTGTACACACGAAAACGCAAGGGTGGCGTTTTCAGATTTATCCACCTTGGGACCCGGTTTCAAAAAATAGCGGTTTCAGTCTCCTAAAACGCCGGATCCGTGTGGATGAAACGCCAATACGATAAAAAATGTATACGTATACAGCGAAACGCGTCTCCGTGTGGACAGGCTCTAAGTAGTTAAAACTAATTCATCAAATTAACAGATTATTTTATTAATTAAAGATGGCCTAGACAATCTAATACCTTCAGTGTGAGTGTAGGGAAACGCATAAGAAATGTCCTTTTTCGTTTTTGAATAGGCTGGAGCTTAAACAAACCTATATATATATATATATATATATATATATATATTTTTTTTTTGTACTTTTCTCCCCTAATGTGACCTCATATAGGAAGATTCCCTCCCTGGCTTGCTGCTCAGCTCTGCAGTTGTCTGGAGGGGGCGTGGCTCAGCTGTAACTCATTTACATCGACACTGGGTCCTTTAATTAACACATGGGTCCTTTAATTAATTAATAGGATGTTTTTTTTTTTTTTTAACTTAAACATGTACGTTCAAATGTTTCAACTTGTGAGCACAAAGAAAACACTTATGTATTGCCGCAGTAATTATTTTTCTTTTTTAATTAAAAAAATAATGACATGTCCATTTTGTCCAGATATAAAAAAAATTGAACAAAAAAACAAAAAATAAACAACAAACTCCACCCTGTAGCTGATGAAATGGAAGCGCAACCTGTTGTACACTTACCCGTGTTGTATAAGCAGCCTCGGGGTCGTCTTCTAACACTCGGGACAAGCCGAAATCCGACACTTTACACACCAGGTTGCTGTTAACTAGGATGTTCCGGGCAGCCAGGTCACGGTGGACGTAGTTCATGTCCGATAAATACTTCATCCCGGAGGCGATTCCGCGCAACATTCCAACCAGCTGGATAATGGTGAACTGACCATCGTGCTTCTGAGAGGAAGAAAATAAAATACAACACAATAAAAAGAGCTCTTGTTATCCTAACTGGACACTTCACATGTTCAGATTCATGCCAGTACTGCGTCTTATTTTCCTTAACGCCCAGTTAACAGAGAAAAAAAATCTGATCAGTAAAAATGGTTTTAAATCCCAAATCTAATGAGCTTACTTTCTTTCTAGGACCCTGAGGTCATTTATAATGATAATGGCACATGTAATATGGTTGGATTTTACAGCCAGTGCTTGTTCCATTGTAATGCCGATTGGTACACGAGGTTATAGGATGTAGAACCATCTGTTTTTAGAACGCAGGACAAAAACAAAACTCTGTTTTCCAGCCCTAAAACAACCCTAGCTCGGAGCAATTAGCCTGATGTTTCAATTTGCATATTGGACCTGTGAAGTAATCCGGTTAAAACGTTTCAATTGTCTCGCTGAGCAATATCAATCCCGACCACCGAGTTGTATTTCACGAGAGCCGAGTTAATTACGCCGTGCCTTATAAACGCCGTTCGCTGATTGATCGCTCGGCCTGATGGGCCGCCATCGCGCTTTTGTTTTCAATCTCGTTTTCAGCGCTCGCCACGAGAGCGGCCGCATGAGGATGAGTGCGTGCGAGAGGGAGAGAGACACAAAGAGCGCTGGTTGTTTTTGTTAAATTGATCGGGCCGCTAATTAAACACGTAGCCCGGGTAGACCGGCTATGAGCTATTAGCCATAAAAAGCCGCCAGTAATTATGTTAGCTATTTTTTTTTTTTTTACGTCAGCCAAAGTTGTATTTATGGTGTTCATTATCCCATAGAAGGATCGAAAATTTCAGACGTGCCTCTTTTTTTTTTTCCCCTGGCCCAAATTTCATTTTCATTTGCTCAAAGTGTGGGCAATTAGAGCGGGAGCCTCTTCATGGATGAGAGGAGGGGGGGAGGTCTTAGGCGTAATAAAATCACGAGGCCGATCCTTCCAAGGTGACAAAAGCGGCAATAAATCCGAGGCGATCTGAGGGAGGAGACGTTTGAACGGACTTGTAGAGAAATCATGTGGTCTACTGACTTCATTCAATTTTCTGCAGCGCTCGTAATATTTCTTTTGCCCCCTCATACGCCCACTCCCAAACACACACACACACTCACACGATTTGATAGAAAAAGAGAACTTAAACTCATAAGCAGGATTAATTCATGACTTTTTGATTTTAGAGTAAAGAAATTCACTATTTCGCCTCACGTCTTGTTAGAACGTCTGACTCAAAATATAAAAAAAAAAAAAATTCTTGTTAAACTATAATGTGAAATTTGTGTGTGTGTGTGTGTGTGTGTGTGTTTTCCCTATTTAAAACAATAAAAATGAAAACTTTTTACCTTTAAGAAAGAATCTAAGGATCCATTCTCCATGAATTCGGTTATGATCATCACCGGCTTGCCTGCGAACATAAAACGAGAAATAAAACATCGACCACTACAACATACTTCACTGGAATAAAAAAAAAAAAAAGGGAAAAAGAAGAAGAAGAAGAAGAAGATACTCTTCTGCCAAGCCACAGAGAGATAAATCACAATAATGGCGTCATTAATCCTACAGCAGCGGGATAGTAAAGGAAGAACGTATGGAGGAAGAGAGAGAGAGAGAGAGAGAGAGAGAGAGACGAGTGTAAAGCCTGAGCCACACTTCTTCCTCCCCTAGGAAACTATTATTCACTGAGAAGGATCCCTGTCAGAGACCTTGACCGTGAGCAACAGCGCCCAACAGCACTCGTGGTCTGTCCACTACTTAGCAAGAAACGTCCTGGACAATCATGAAAAGTTTTCTGACACCTTACTAATCTTGGCGATAGAAACTAATCTCTAAACTAGATTCCATTAACGGATAACAACTAAACTGAAAAACGAAAACTATTAAGCTAGAAATTTAAAACACACCACGAAAACCTGATTCTAAATCACATCGAGTTACTTACAGTATACCTTGACAATTTATAAGATTTACATATAATTATTTTTTTTATTTATTTATTAACCGACAACTTCTCTTTATAGTAACTAAGCACTAAGCAAGTTGCTACAGTACGAACCGTTGTTACCACTTCAGCTTGTTATGATCCTGAGCATCAGAAAAATTTCACATGTTGCAAAACTCCAACAACAATCCTGAACCGTTTGTGACATCGCTTCCCTTAATCACCGACGAACTGGCTACGCGTTAGCTATGATAATCTTACGATGCGCTCACTAACGCTAGACTTACGGCATACTTTTGATTCTGCTCCAACCACGCCAAACCATCTTCGAACGTTCATGAGTCACCTGCGGAGCACCTTCGAAACTCGCCAAGAATTGTCAAAACTTGTCAAGAACTGCTACGATTTCGCTCGAACCCCCGATTATTTTTTTTTTTTTAAGTTGCTATTTTTTTTTTATTTTTTTTTTTTTAAACGGATCCCTATTTTGGATTCCTTCTTATAAAAGACGTTCTTTTATCAACATTAAAATCCACATGGGAGACATAAAATTTCTCCTAGCATAGCTAGTGAACAGCTAAGAACCCCAGATCAGGTATTCATGACAGATCAAGTCATCAAATCAGTTATTAAGTTACATTTCAGGTGTTTTGAGTTTTCAGATTCCTGGTTCAATAAAAGCTCCATTTTGATTCCAAGTTTATTATTGTATTGTTGTTTTGTTCGGTTGTTCTGATATGGACACTGCGAGTTTGTGGGGAACTGAAATCCTATTTTTAGAACATTTTAAAGAGGATTCTGTGACGTAGTAAGTAAGACAGAACCCTCACTAGCCTTAAAAATTAGCGCAGATTTATGCAGAGCGAATGCATGCTTTTCTATCATAACCAGTTTAATCAGCCTGGATGGTTTACATTAAAGTGCTTGAAAACAATCTTTAGGGTTAAAACTTTCTTAATTCTATTTAAGAATCAGGAAGCTAGGTATTTATTCAACTGAAACTTTGAGACATTCCACTTACTTCTCTCTATTCAGAGGTGTGTAGTAACAAGTTACATTTACTCCATTACATTTACTTGAGCAAGAATTACTTCTATGTGTAGTACCATACTTTACTGCACCATACTTTTTACTTATACTTGAATAGATTTCAACTGTTGCTCAGACGTAGCAACGATAATCACATGACTCCGTTCGACCAATCAGCCGCGATGACGAGAACCGCATGTAGTCACATGACCACACAGAAACGACCCGGTTAGTTTAGAAGTTTTATTTAATGTTGCAGTGTTTAAATATGTATAAAAAATATATTAGCAAATAAACTAGAGGCTAAAAATATATAATTTCCTTACATTTGTTCTGCTGGACACAGTTTATGGTGAAGTGAGACTCTTGTACACACTGTATGTTCTAATGTTATTTTCTGCTGAGTCATTCGCAGTGAGACTGAATATACAGTACATCTTACACAGGAAATAGTTACACTGTTCAAACCTACAGTAGGGATTTGGTTCAAAAGCTTTATATTGTGAAAAAAAAAAGAAGATTAGGAAATTTGTGTTTCTTATTCCTATTTTGTAAAGATATCATTTTTAGCCATTTATTTGCTAACATTTACTTTATTATTTGGAAATGTCACAATTTCTGCATTATTTCATCATTTTGTCTGACTGCTTACATCATTTCAAAACCTTAGCAAAACCTTCCCAATTCTTTAATACCACCCCCGGAAAAAAAAGGTTGTCATAAAGTCCATGGTGTTGAGGTAAAGTGAAATTGATTGACAGGTAACCAAGTCACATGACTGTGTAGGACTATTACTACTTCAAGGACTGCAGAACAAAGACTATCACACCTCTCTCTCATACACACACACTCACGCGTGCACACCCCAACAAACACACGCACACACACACACACACACACACACACACACACACACACACACACACACACACACACACACAGGCAGAGAACAGCACAGAAAAGTGTTAATCAATGCCTTCATTTCAATAAGCACTACATTCCTAGACAGTGACATGTCTACAATGTGCTCACTGCTACTCACAAGATGAAGGCTGTTGATGTGTGTGTGTGTGTGTGTGTGTGTGTGTGTGTGTGTGTGTGTGTGTGTGCGTCGATTAAATGACAGACTACTGTAAGATCTTTATGAAATGTTAAATTCATACATTTATTACACAAACACACTGCAGTGCCTAAAGATGCATGAGCGCGCGTGTGTGTGTGTGTGTGTGTGTGTGTGTGCGTGTTCTTGTGCGAGCTCTATGTGTGAGCGATTGTCCCTGTCTCTCGCTTAATACAAATCCGTGCTGCACCTGATAAAGAGTATAAATCTCTTCATACTGGGATGCGGTGCAAATAGAGGTCAGGTTTGTCCGTATGTCTATACATATATGTGTGTGTGTGTGTGTGTGTGTGTGTGTGTGTGTGTGTGTGTGTGTGTGTGTGTGTGTTGTGCGGCAGGTCGAAAGCTTTGCCGGAGCATCTCCTAGTTGTACATCAGCCCAAATTAAATCACTATCTCACTGTGATAAATGTCTCTCCAGACACCTTAGCGCAGAAAAAAAAACCTTTTTACCTTTCGCTAGTAGAGTAATGTAGCTGTCAGGTGGCTGAAAGAGGTTCATGCACATACACACACACACACACACACGCACACACACACACACACACACACACACACGCACACACACACACACATGCACACACACTCAGACACAAAGCATCCTGGGGAATGACATGGTGGTCGAATATAGCTGAATGCCATCCTTTGTGTGTGTTTATAGCTTGAGAAACTGTCTGTCTGTGTTTCTGTCTGTCAGTCTATCTATGTGTTGTGTAATAATCACACATTCCTCAAAGATTTATTGTAATGACAAGCGACACGATAGCCCCGCCCACGTCGTTCCTACTGACTACGTTCAATTATGGAATATTTAATTCATTCAGGAACAGCATACAGTTGTACAGTATTGGGTTATTTCTTACCCACTTTCTTATTCAAGCAATTATTCATTGGTTAAATAACAAATTATATGGTACAGCACCGATCTTGTGAAGCGCTCAAGTTCGCTGTAAGATGATTTACACTATTCTGTATATTGGAAAGACTAAGCGAGAACGAACTGGAGGGGAAAAAGTGTGGATGTGACGACCTGACAACGCAAGCTACGACCAAGAGCCACAAATGTAAATGTAGAGCCACAAATGTATACGTTAATTGTTCGCGGAAGCATTCATCAGAAAAAATTGCTAAGAAAAAACAAAATCAGTCACATCACAAAAAAAAAAAATATATATATATATATATATATATATATATATATATATATATATATTTTTTTTTTTTTTTAAATTTTGGTGCAACATTGCGCATGAGTACAAAGAAATCCGGAGTTAAGATCTTTCGAGATGTTTTACTTCGTTTTAGATGCAAAAGCATTTCCGCGCAACTTTTCCACCACATGAATATAACTGCACTATATTTCCTGTAATGTGGCTATAATAGCTGCAAAGATTGGGTGCTCTCGAGTTTTCCTGATCGTTAGCTCTGGAGCCTGGTTAATGAGATAAAAGCACACGGGGACGTTCCCTCATCCTGTAGAGGTGATGAGCGCCTCGGCGTGATGGCTGCTCTCGCAGATGGACTATTGATTTTTAACTCCAGGTGTTAAAGTCACGGTCCGCAAAACAGCCACCTTGTCCGCGCCATTTCCTCTTTCAGCACTCGCCTTCCTGTCAGAGCACCTCCATGGCCGGTGACCTACTGTATCGTCCCGGTTCATCATCGAACCTCAGAACAAAAAGCGACGACTTATAAACTGTAATGTCTTATTGATTCCTGGAACGGAATTTTAATGAAGTAGAGAAATACTGTCTTACATGGTTATGTGATTAAGTTTAGCCTTGCAAAGAGGCACCAAGGATATGGGTGCCATGCCAAAGTTTAGATTTTTAAATGTTTTACAAACTTTGCAAATGAAAATGATTACGTTTTCTTTAGGATCTTGTTGCTGTTCTTTCAGTTAAATCATTTAAGAAACAAAATTTTAAAGAAACAAAATTTTTTATTTCAGTGTTACTTTTAAAGCATAATTAAAGTGCATAAATAAACCAGAATTTTCATCCTTTGAGAGCATTTATTTATTAGTTATAGCTTGAGGAACAAAAGTGAAAATTAAAACGCTAGATTAAATCTGTCATCCGAATGGAAATTCTGCACAAAAACAAAGAACAGAATCGGATATCAATCAGACTTCCAACATTAGATTTGCTTTCTACTTGTTAACACATAAATATTAAAAATGTAAAGTTATTGAAGATAAGTAAATACCCTGTAGATAAATATAGATAACTTAAGGTAAGGTAAAAACGTAATAGATATATACAGTGCTGTGCAAAAGAGCCTTCTTCATTTCTTCATATTAAACTAAAATTAAATGCTGTACTGTAGATTAAATGAAAAAAAAAATGGAAAAAAAAGGAACTAATGTTTTAGGGGCGACAGGCTACAAAGTGCCGAAAGATTTTTTTCAATTTAAAAGTGGTTTGTTTGCATTATAACCTCAGCAGCGACCTCATTTCCCCTCTCGTCTGTTCAGCATTCAGCACCAGCGACCTGATCATCTGCACCTGTTTCTTACTGGTTCATGACTTAAGTTAGATGGTGTTTAAATGCTTAAATGATTCATAGATCACAAAATGCAAAATGTTTTTTTTTTCAATAAATTTTTATTCATATTCTTTAAGATGATATTGAATATTTGTTATTCAAATCAAAGGGTGTTCTTTTTCATCCAAGCACTCGTCTTCTCTTATCAGAAAAGTAAACAGAGTAAATCAGCTTTTTTTTTTTTTTTTTAAAGCCCTAATCTGGTTATTAACCTATCAGTATTATTTTCATGCGTTTGTTTGTTTGTTTTTGGTGCCAGAAAGCTTGGTTAAGCTCAATACTAACAAATCAGCTACTTGAAAAAAATGAAATATTTTTCTCCCACACAGCCCTATCGAGACGAAGCTTAAATCCCGGATGTCTTTAACGTCCCCGATGATAGCCGCCTCCAAATTGAATGTTTCCAGATTAGTCGATTGTGGGCGCATAAAAGAAAAAGCGATGGAGGAGATAAGCGTGGCTCGACGTCTTTCTTTCTTTCCGTTCCTTCTTTCCCTTTCCTTTTTCTTTTTCCCCTGACGTGAGAGTGAAAGGGCCATCTTCGAGCCTTTCTTTTAACGTCGCAGCAATCTGCATAAGAATGGGGGGCAATCAGAGCGGGAGCGCCGGTTTAAAGCGTTATTCTGCTGAAAGGGTGGTGATTGGCGATGCGCAATATGCAGAGCTCTGAGGAAAAACACACACACACGCCGAATTGGGCTTTTGTGGTCATGACGAAAAATTCTCATACATTAGCATAATTTTTATCCCGAGACGCGGCCCAGAAATCATTACCGAGTTTTTTTTTTCCCCTTTTAGTTTCAAACACTGACCACAGAGAATTTATATTAATATTAATATATTTCTTTTAGATATTTACATTACTGTTGTAACTCAGGCAGTATTTACTTTAAGCTCATGCTGTCTTTCTCTCTCTTTTATCCCTACCTTCTAGCGCTTGTCCAAATGACTTGTGGTGTGTGAAATTGCTTTTCTTGTGCATTGCACGTAGGTATTCTCCTGATACGTACACATTCACTTATATGCTTACATTCCTAGATAAAGTATTTATACTATATCTAAACATCTACAGTATGCCATCTCTCTTACTCCTATAGTTCAAAATAGATTTTCACTTTCTGAATGATAGAAAAGCTAAATGAACTAACAACTTTTGTTCTCTTTTTGATCATAAGATCTCACAAAAACCCCGGAGACGTATATACAGGACTGTGCAAAAGTCCCTCATTTCTTCATATTTTGATTCCAAAGAGCCAGACTTTCTTGCATTTTTAATGAATGCTGAGTGGTTGGAACAGACGAGAGGGCAAAAGAGGCTGTTGCTGAGGTTGTTTTGTTTTGTTTTTTGCTCCCATTTCTTTCATTTAATCAAATTTATTTTATAAAAAAAAAAAATATATGGGTGGGGGGTGTCAAGACTTTTGCACAAACTGAAGAACGTGTCTTTTTTTTTTTTTTTTCCTGGAGGAATAAATCTAAAGTGAGCGAAATAAAATATTACAAATGTCTGCACCTCCGATAGAACGTACTGTATATACGCCATAAAAACAGACAGATAAGGAAATATTTCATATGAATTATTTAATTTGATCAAAATTAATATAAATAAATTAGAAACGAGAGAGAGCTCAAGAATATACTGCCTCTGTTTAATTCCTATTGTTCAATAGATCTTCACCTTCTGAATAATAGAAAAAACAAATGAACTATACACTTTTGTTCTCCTTTTAGAAAAAAAGGAAACAAAAGAAAAAAAATTGCCCTTTTATCTCAAGATCTCACAAAAACCCCCCGAGACTCCTATACTTCCAGGTCATTCTTCAACTGCTAGACAATGCTTAGCTACAGGAGCAAAATACTCCTCAGTGTTAACAACAACCTTTTATAAAAAAACAAAAAAACAAACAAACATGAAACACAAACTTTTATCAGACCTACGCAGACACTTGTGTTTAATAATTAATCGCCATTTGTTGTAGACATTCGTCCCGCATTCGTGCTCTGGCTTTCTAACCAATCGTAACACAGCATTTCTTACTCCATTTCTGACACAAGCTTGCTAACAGAGTTTTACCAATGATCATTTTACTAACTATCATAACCGATAAAAATCACTTTTTACATAAATACATAAATGTGGTTTGGACAAATGTGGCTTAGTGGATAGCACTGTCGCCTTGCTCCTCCAGATCCTGTGTTCGATTCCCACATCTGGTCCGTGTGCATTGAGTTTGCATGTTCTCCCTGTTCTTGGTGGGTTTCCTCTGGGTACTCCGGTTTCCTTCCCCAGTCCAAAGACAGGCAGATTAGGCTGATTCATCTACTCACCCATCCATCTATTTACCCATCCATCCATCTACTCATCCATCCATCCATTCATCCATACATCCATCTACTCATCCATCCATCTATTTATCCATCCATTCATCCATCTACTCACCCATCCATCTATTTATCCATCCATCCATCCATCCACTCACCCATCCATCCATTTACCCATCCATCCATCTATTCATCCATACATCCATCTACTCACCCATCCATCTATTTACCCATCCATCCATCTACTCATCCATCCATCCATTCATCCATCTACTCATCCATCCATCCATCCATCTACTCATCCATCCATTTATTTACCCATCCATCCATCCATCCATCCATCCATCCATCCATTTACCCATCCATCCCTCTATTCATCCATCCATCCATCCATCCATCCATCCATCCATCCATCCATCTATTCATCCATCCATCTACTCATCCATACATCCATCTATTCATCCATCCATACATCCATCTATTCATCCATCCATCCATCCAGCCATCTATTTAGGCATACATCAATTCATCCATCCCTCCATCCATCTATATATCCATCCATCCATCCATCCATCTAGGAACCTCTGTAGTCTAACTAACCACAGAGGACTGTGGAGGGAAATGAAGAGCAGTGAAGATGTAGAGAATGAAGAGCAATGTTGACCTCCGGTCAACATTCACACACTACGGGCAATTTGTAAACGCCAATTAGTCTAATTTGCACGTTTTTGTAGTGTTTGAGGAATACTCAAACGAAACCCACCAAGCACGTGGAGAACATGCAAACTCAACATGCACAAAAAGAACTATTTTGCTTACATCATTTTTGTCCCCTATAATTCCCGTCCGTAGCTTTGAACATCCCTTCTCCACCGCGCTGACATCTTTAACCTGTATCGACTCGAACATGTCAGCTTAAGGGAAAAAAGTGATCACGGCTCACGCCTTCATTTGCAATGTCCACAAAACAGCAAGGTGAAATGCAACTTCAGGTGAAACATTTAATACACCGAGTTATCACAGTTTTCCACATTTCGCTCCACGTCTTCCTTCATTTATTCAGACCTTCAAGGATTCGGAAAGAAAAAAGCTTCAGTAAACATGTAATTAAACTATCCTCATGAATGTTAAATACAGGCTAAACGTCTTTCCGAGCACTCCGAACTCTTTCCTTAAGACATTAAAAGCAGCACTTCCTCCTTTTTTAATGAAAAGCAAACCTGATTTACCTAGCTAATAGTTCTGCAAACAGTGCAAACCTGCGCTAACAAAAGGTCACTATTTGCATCCGGCATTAAAAAAAAATGGAACGTGAGAGTGTGTGAGCGAGCGAGAGCGTGAAGAGAGAAAAAATTAATAAGGAATGGTGACAGACTTCAGCGCTGAATATTTATGACATGGAAAAACGCATGCAATTAACTACTTAATTAATCGCATTAATGCGGTCATACATATGCATGCGTCTTTTGTTGGTCTCTGTAGGTAGAAATGGATACCGGCCCAAAAAAAAAAAAAAAAAAAAAGGTTCAGCATTCCTACATAAATCTGCTCATTAGTTATGCATGCCTTCATATCCGGGTTTTGACCAAAAAAATAAAAAATAAAAAAATCAAGCGCTTTCCCTAATTAAGTCATGCACAAATAGGTTTGAAAGAGAAAGTTAACAAAAAGAAATAAACGAAGCACAGACCGGCACAGTACACTCGTGGGAAATAATAATAAATAAATAAAAAAAACTTTCTCAAGTGCAATAAAATGTGCTACATTAGCACCACGATAACAAACTTCAGCTTAACCACAATTAATTAAACTGATGCGCTAATGCAACATAACCAACGCAACAAATGATGTGTAAATCACTCACATTTAGTGACGACCCCCTCCAGCCGGATGATGTTCAGGTGATCGAACTGGCCCATGATGCTCGCCTCGCTCAGGAAATCACGCCTCTGCTTCTCGGTGTATCCCGCTTTCAGGCTCTTGATGGCCACGTAGATCTCTCGCTTGCTCGGCAGCTTCAGTCGGCCGCTACACACCTCACCGAATTCCCCTGCAAGAGCAACCATGGCGCAAACTGGCGGTTAGTTTTTCTGATTTGACAGGAAAAAAAAAAAAAGAAGTGTAGAATAGCATGGGCGATAGCTGCTCGGGGCAGATTTTCTTGGATTTTTATAAATGATTCAACTCAGTCGATTTCACTCTGCAGCCACTGTTTCAAATGAAACCATAATAACAAGATTCATTCATAGAACATTAACTTTTACTGAAGGATAATTACATTTGTATGACTTTGGCTGGTGGCTGTTGAATACAAGAAATACACTCGTATAAATGTCATTTCGGTTTTGCGAAATGACTTTACGAGTTCTGGGATCGAAGCAAACCATGTGCAGACTTGTACCTGCATGACGGAATAGGAAAAGCATGGATCAAAAAAATGCACGTGTGGCATCATAGCTGGGCTTCGTGCGTCCCCCAACGATAGATAGATAGATTCTGTAGAAAAGACCTTCGTCCCAGATGTACAGCCAATCTGACCACGCCAACCCTGACTGACAACACAACCGGGCACTTTTTCACTTGACTTGTCCGATTGTCTACAGTATATACACCAGTCAGACAGCATTATGACCAACAACACTGGTCACTATGTTGGTGACAGGATCATGGGTAACCAAGGCCCACCCATGTCCACTGGGTTCAAAGGCCAGCATGTCAAGTTCGAGCCTGCAGAAAATCCAATACTGGCAATGACAGAAAGGCATCAGAGAAACCAGTGCACCACGGACCACCATGTATACGGTTTGGCAGGCCAAGAGCCCGAGGCCACTGACCCGGCCCACAAACTCTCACAGATCCGAATCGGATCGAGCACTCATGGGAAACTAGTGTACTAGAGAAACGAGTCCGATCCATGAGCACCCAAAGGATCCACTGCCAATGTCTCGGTGTTAGAGGTCCTGCTTAGTCCACGTCCTGAGGGGCCCGTGTAGCACAAGTGGAACCCAAAAACCAACTGAGGGTGGTTTCAATGTTAATGGTTTTAATGCTATTGCTGATCAGTCGTAAGTCCTCCTGCGTCTTTAGTCATATTTTGATGTACCAAGTCTGTGTATCCTTGCCAAGATTTGATTCCACTGTGGTCTATTCCCAAGTTTATGATCTCTTTGACTGGTTCCTCTTTCCTTTTGGATCTCCTCAAACTTCCAACCAAATGCTAAAGTTGATGAATGGTGCTTGTGTTTTTGGCAGCCTCAAACACACTACTAAAGCAAGTTTTTTTTTTTTCCAAGTGAGTTAAGTCCAAGAGGGGAAGTTTGTTAATTTGACAGAGCGATTGCCAAATCTGACCTTAACCTTATTAGAACGTGCCGGAAAGTTTCTATCATCTTTAGCATACTTGAACTGATGCTCATGATTGGCTTGTGCTGGTGTTACTGTAGCCAGGATGTCGCATTGTCGGGTATACACACACACACGTGGATACCGAAAACTTAGGTATACAGTACACAAGCTTTCCAAACCACGCACAATGCAATGTGAGTGTGTGGCGGTGGCGGTGGTTAGGGGGGTTTATTTCTCAAAGCAGTGGCAGTCCTTTGTGTGTGAGGATAAGAGGACGCAGACATGCTGTAATTAACCATCTCAGGCTTTGACGTAGCGGTTTCATGGCTGCGTTTGTGTCTCAAAATAATTTCTTTAGAGGTAATTTAGTTTGGGTAGCAAGACCCAGAGCAGCAAATCATTTACAAAGGCTCATGCAGATTAATATGCTGACATTGGTAATTAGCTTTTTCACTGAGAGACAGCATGGCACATGTTTTTTTTGCACGCACGACATTATCACCAGAACAGTTACAGCTGCTGTTAAACAGGCGAGTTCAATAAAATGCTAAGAATACGTTCTTTAATTATTGCGTTTTGTTGTCGCGATCATAGACTTTCTGTCTGAACAGGGGGAAAAAATGAAGAAATGTAAATACTGATTAGATGAATGTGGTATGATACCTCGGACCAAGTTGAAAGAAACGCAAACGAGGCTATACCCGAATCACGAAATGGGAAAGAAATGGGAACCATTCAAGATACATACAAAGCACATAACCTTATCTGTGAAAAACGAGCTTTCGCTGGGGAGTTTAAATATTATTAAACTCTTAATTCAAAAAAGAATATATTGGCCATTATTAATCCCGATACCTAGCCGAGGTTTTGCTATGAATCTGTGAACCGTAGAAACACTCTGCAGAGCACGAGGTATAAATTCTTTCAACAAGTTTCTTTCCAGCTTTAGCAGTTTCCCAGAATGCCCCTGGGGACGCTTCACGGAAGACAAAATAGCAATGATAAAGGCCAGCTCAAAAATAAACCCCGCGTTTCCCCAACCAGAGTTTCTACACCTGCTGTGTTCTCCTAAAGTATTGGCACCCTTCATGAAAATAAAACAAGGATCCGTCGATTAAGAACATTGGCGTCGCGTTATTTCTGGAGACATGTTTTAATCAGCCGACAGCTGGTTTATAAGCACTTTTTTTTATTTTTTATTTCGCAGGAGTAAAAACTTCTACTTTCTTTATTCCTCTATACAATCCCCTGCTACACTAATGCACTTATCTCAGCTTGATTGGATACCATCAAGGTAGAAAGTCTCTCAGGAACCGCTTTAATGCTCCAAACATGTGGAAATGGCTTGAAGCGAGGTCAGGACTGTACGAGAGATGTGGCAATGACTCCCAGACGAGTTCCTGTAATGTCCATGTGGTGCTGGTGAATGATTGTTCCTATAGACAGACAGACAGATAGCATCCCTTCTACAAGCTGCTAATATGTTATTTGTTGATTTATTTTTTTTTAAGCATTAGGCATTCATGGGAAAGACTGCAGTGGGCTTCATTCATATGTGTTACTGCGTCTCATCACCGTAAAGTCTCTTGGGAAGGTCGAGCTTCATTCATGAGAAAATTCATCATTTCACAAGTCCCGGTTTGACTTGAACCCCCCCTCGCATTTTGCTCTCCCTCCTTTAGAGAGAGAGAGACGATATACAGCATCCGGTTTCCTTAATCTCAACACAGGAAGGTTTAAAGATATTCCTAAAGGATCTTGCAGAACATCGTGCAGATTGAGAAGGCCAGCTTTTTTTTTGAAACCAGTTTTTATCAAGAACAACTGGCAGAGGTATTGGGTGGTAACACTAATAAGAGCACTGATGAATAAATGTAAATATAAACATAAGCACCGCATAAGATGAAGTGATTTCTCTGACTCACCGGCACCGATGACCCTCTCGATGCGAATGCTGGAGGCGTCAATTTCCTTCGCGAAATCGCGAACCGCTTGATTTGGGTCCTCGTAGGTATGTGGATGGATGTAGGTCCTACTTCCTGGCAATTTGACTGCAATAAAGGCAAGCAATTAGTCATCTCATATTTAGATGTCACTGTGTCGATTCATGTTTCCATGCTAAAACGTCTAAACAGCAGTCCCTGTCACGTCCCTGATGAATACAGCCGTCTTTCATACACTTACATGAAGTCTGACACTCAGCCTTGACTCACCACAGTAAGAGCAGACGTTTACAATGACACCTTTACATTTCCGAGACACTATTAAGTCGTAATTTGAAATGGCTTTCTTAACAAAAACGACTACAAAATGACACTGAAATTGCACGGGAATCACAGGGGTGCGTTTCAAACACCGACGCCTCCTCTAAATATATAATAAATATAAATACGGCCGCTCTTTTGACATCCCGTTACACAGAACGCGTTTTTACCTCGGCCGTGCTGAAACTGCATCTTCTCCTCGTCGGGATCTTGCTTCGCTTTGATGTAGCCGCAATGTCTGCAAGACATGATAGAAAAACAGGATCGAACATTTTACAGCAGCAGAGAGATGAGATCGTTGTACAGTTTGAGAAACGATCACATGATCCTGCAAACAAGTAGAACAATGTAAGATCTTAAAGATAATAATAATAATAATAATAATAATAATAATAATAATAATAATAATAATAAATCCACACTCTGATGCATTCATGCTGATGAAAACAAGTAAAAAAAATTGCAATTAACATCATATCATTTTGAAGAATTTGGAAGTTCTTAGTAGAGAATCATTCATCAAATCATTTGACTTGGCAACAAAGATAAAATCCTTTCTTTGGCCAGATGCTTGAAGGGCTGCTGAAAAAAAATAAAATAAAAAAAAAAACCTAGCTAAAAAGCATGCTCTCAATCGATAGAAATATTGAATTTAAGTTTCATTAGCAATCTTCAAAGCCCGAGCTCCCAGCAGGCAATAAAAACAGACCAAAATAAAAAGATGGATGTCATGCCGAATCTCTGTGTTGATTATAGCCTATGGCAGACGTCAGCTTATTGTCCTTCTCCATTTCTCAGAATTTCCTTCCTTCCATCGTGAAGTACATTTTTCTTCCTGATGAAGAATAACGTAAATGGGACCTTATTTGTCTTGTCTTGTTTTTTTATTATTATTTTTTTTATATATGCGAAGGATAATGAGAACAGAATACTGTACAGTGTATGGAAGAGTGAAGACATCACGGACATCTAAGACCTGACGGTAGCACCGGCTTTTATCGGACATCATATCGAACATTAATTCCTTGAAGTAAGACGGCTGCATTTTTGATTTGTTCTCTTGTAAAAACTAATACTTGGGTCATTCGTACAGTACGTTGTTTACAACAACTAGTTGCATGGTGAATACGGTGAGCAGGACATTGCGTTACATACCGCACATGAGGGGCGTTCAAGTCAAACCAGGATTTTTTGCCAAGGCATTAACAGCTGACGAACGTACTTTTATTAAAAATTCATTTTCAAGATGCCTTCAAGACAAACTGGGACTTTTGAGAGTAGAAACGTCCTGTATTTCTCTATATAACCCACTGCTACACTAATGCACTTAATCCCAAGGAAGAAAGTTTCCTCTGCTTAATTTCTGAAACTCTGGCCTCCCAGGAACTCCTTTAATGGCACAAAACAGCTTGAAGGAAAGTCAGGACTGTATGCAGAATGCGTCAATAACACTCAACCGAGTTCCTGTAACGTGCAAATGGTGTTGGTGATCGATTGTGTGCACAGTTCTCACAGACAGATGCCGACAGGTTATATCCATTGATTTTTTTTTTCAAGGATTAGGCGTGGTTCCACTGGTTGAATGTTGAATGGGAGCGACCGCATTGCTCTCTGAGGGAACCACCTCGACTGGGATCGTCATTCACAGGCATGAACTGTTCACGTTTTACTGCAGTTAAAAGTCTCATCTCATTTATGCCTTCATTCGCTGAAAAATTTCATCACCAGTCCGGGTTTCACTTGAACGCTCCTCTTAATTTATCACGAATTGTGATCTGTAACCCAGTTTAAACCCTTAAAACAACATTAGCATTAGTTTTTACTAAGTGATGGAATAGAACAACAACAAAAAAAATGCAGTGGACTTACTTAAACACATTTTTTCAATAATTTTTTAAAAGATAAATAGGGCTGTAGCTATCGAATATTTTAGTAATCGAGTATTCTACCAGAAATTTAACCGATTAATCGGATAAAATGTACTTTTGCTTAATTAATACAGCAATGTAAAATATATAAGAGAAACAAAGATTAATTGGTTTTCTTTTTAGAAAAATCAACTTTAATTTTTTTAAACGCACACAGCATTTGATCAAAAACAAACATCGTCATTATTCACAATACAAGGAAGAGCTTCAAGTTGACTGAGATTAATTAAATGCACTACAGTGCCATATATTCTTATTTTAAAGCCTTTTCCCCGATGCAAAAACTAAACCAAAAAGGTATTTCAAATGACGTTAAGTATAAAAAAAAACTAAGACACACTTTAAAATGAATTTTAAAATATATTTTTATCGCTCCCTTCCTTTTTGCAGCGCGCTCGCTCACATCGATACACAGCTAACTGTTTGCGTCTCCTTCCGGGTTTGTGTGTGACGTAAAAGCGCTTCTTCTTCTTCGGTGTTTACTGGCGGCTTGCATCCGGAAGCGCGCTGAGTCACGCCAAGGAAATACCAACGCAAAAACATAACGCGCGCTTTTAAAATTAATTAAAAGAAGCTTCGAGGCAGAAGATTTTGCGTCGATCATTTTTTTTTTTTTGGTAATCGAATTACTCGAGGAATCGTTTCAGCCCTAAACATAAATATACTTGAAAGGAAATTTAAATATCCAAATCTTTATCTCGAACAGGTTCCTCTAAACATTCTGTATGCTCATGCAAATGTAAAGCGTATAAATCACTCAGGGGTGAAGGAGAACGAGGGAAGGAAGGGAAAGACAGGAGACGATTGAACCCCAGATTACAGTTTCCTCGACAGGTACGGAATTAATCATGACATTGTTTGCTAACAGCGTGAAGTCTGGACGCGAATGATTAGTATGGAAATGTATTCCTGGTGATAAACACACACACACACAAGTACGTGCGATACAAATCCATCTCGAGCTTTACACTTTAATATCGTAACTCTGTGTGAGTGTGTGTGCGCGCGCGCGTGCAAGTATGTGGGAGAGACGTGTTTGTGTCCATCAAAAGCCCTTGAATTATTATTATTTTTTTCAAAACACTGAGTGTATTTTCTCATTGCAGTTTACACATCTTGAGACCAACTTCGTCCTACACACACAGAGAGACAAACTCTCGAGGGGATCCATCTGTCCAGCCAATTAGTCATGTTTACATGATTTCCAGCTGGTGTTTGAATCAGTCAAATAAAATCAGTATCAAACCGCATTGGGTTTTGTGTGTGTGTGTGTGTGTGTGTGTGTGTGTGTATCCACGTGACACTCCAGCTAGCTGGCTCTATCTGGAACATTCCAACCACGGCATGTTCTCTCGCTTGCCCTCATAACTCACAAATTCACATCTGAATCGCTGGGAAATTGAATCTGAACAAAATCTTAATAAACAGACATAAAGCAATCCAAGATCAGAATTTACGCAGATGAAATTTATACAACGGTTTCCTCCTGGGATGAACTGAAAACTTTCACTACTTTTGTTGTTGTTGTAATTTATTCACCGTCCCTGTTTACGTGCATTTTCAAATCTATATTTAAATACTCAGTGACAAGGAGGCGATCTGACCTTCTTACCGTTTTTTACATAAAAAAAAAAAAGTTGATTCTTTTCCAGAAATCATCATGTTCGTGGCAATTTGCCAACCAGAGAAACGTTTTAAAAATTTTAATTAAAAAGTCATACTTTATATCAATTTAGAATCGCATTTAATAGTGTGTGACATTTACAAGGTCACGCTGTTTAAAAAAAAAAAAACTGCATCACCTTTCGAAAAAAGATAAATAAATAAATAGAATGCTGGTTTGGAGTCTAATCAAGGTATCCCATCATTCCCATCCTTCGCACCAGGTGCTAATATCCACCTTGTCCTGTCCTTGAACCGGGTGTTTGTGTGCGTATGCGCATGTGACGAATGTGAGTGTGTGTGTGTGTATATATATATATATATATATATATATTCATGCTCTCCGGAATGTTCTGTCCCACAATCCCTGCCAACGTATCTCTCGGCTTCAGCAGAATCTTCTCTCTCGTTCTTTCCTCCTCTCCGAGCTGTGCGAACTCCATTTGCATATCAATTTAGATTTCTCCCTGCAACATGCTGTCAGTCGAGAGTCATTTTTCATGCCACCGCTGTGTCTTGTCCTCCTGGGGAACTCACCGCTACTGTTACCTCGGCATGCTTTTCTTTAAATATATATCCTTTAATGTTTGCTTCCTCATCTCCACATCTGCCTTCGTCCGCTGGTAACCTCTCTGTTTATTTGCTCTTTCCCCCTCTCTTCTGCGAGAACAGAACCCAGCTGTTATCATCTCATCATGTCGACTTTGGGTACAGTGTGGGGTTTACAGTACTTCGGCTACTCTGATTTACCTGCGTTCCCACCATGTCAACTCTGATTTAACTTGAATTTATCATGACTATTGTGGATTAACTATGGGTTTATTGTGGCTACTATGATTTTTATTTATTTGTAAATTTTTTGATGGATTTTTTCCCCGATTTTCTCCCTAATTTAGTCGCATCCAATTCCTCCCCGTCACTAGGGGGCGCTCCCACATTAAGGGGCGGAGTAACACACTCGGAGGACAGCGCTATCCGCTCCTTCTGCATTCGTGAGCTCACAGACGCCCCTGATTGGTTGTAGAGCCGTGATTAATGTGGGAGCACTAAGTAACTCTCATTGCTCCCCTCTGAGAGAGCTCGGCCAATCAGCTCTCTCTAGCCCTCCGGCTGCGAGAGGTTACAGCATCACCCGGGAATCGAACTCGCGATCCCTGTATGATAGGGCCATTGCGCCACTCGGAGGCCCATGGCTACTATGATTTTTACTAAATGTGTATATATCCTGCAATTCCCATCACTCTGGAACAGGGCGAATCTGGACTCATCAGACCACATGACCTTTTTTCAAGTCCAGTTTTTATGCTCCCTAGCAAACTGAAGCCTGTTTTTTTTTTTTTTTTTTTTTAACGAGTCTCACTAACCAGGTGTTTTGTTATAGCTACACAGCTGTTTAGTTCCAACCCATAGTGAATTGTATGCATATGGAAATGCTCTTACTTTCACTTTTAAACATTGCTCTGATTTCTACTGATTTCAACTTCACCATGCATACAGATGTCTGATGAGACATCTCATGGAGTTCAATTCTGGCAAGGGAATGGACGTTTCTTGCCTTACAGGCGAAAATGTAGGCGTACAGACTGAAGGACTGAGAACCAGACATATCCACCAATCTTGTGGGTTTTGCAAATGATGAGAATGAGGTGTTGTTGCACAGGAACGAGGAGAGGCGAGGTACGCTCGACGAGCAGCAGAGTTTGGCGCAAGAATCACGAGCGAGGCATGAGAGAATGGTGCTAGCGCAGCAAAGGCTATTTAAAGGCACAAAGCAAAGAATTTCTCATTGGTGAGAGTCAGGAGAGCTCTCCAACTTTTGGGAAGTGTGTCAGGAGTGTGTCTACTAGTGCCGGGAGATCGCTACCAGAGGAATCTTTCGATTTTTTTCTCTTCTTGTAAATAGTTTACAAAAAGAACTGACATGTCCAATAATTCCGTAGCTTTTTGCCGAGATTGAAGGGAGGATTTGGGAGGAATTCCAGGAAATCTCCAGGCGTACACCAATTTTCTCGCCAAAATCACTCTCAATGTGATTTCTCGTCAAACTCTCGTACGTGATCTCATTTCATGATTTTTTAATGACCTTGCCGCTGTCCTTCCAGGCTTTAGTAATGCGTCGGCCAGTTCTTAACCCAATCCTAGTCATTTCAGCAATCTCTTTAGTTGTTATCTTTGCTTAATTAATAATAATACAATAAATTGACCGTTCCGAAACATAGTAACATCTTGTCCACAAGCACAGGATACGTCTTCCACCGTGGTTGCTTAAGAAATCCACCGCAACAGATATGCAAGATATTGACCACTGCAGTATTTAAAGGCTGTTTAATAAACTCTTCAATATGCTGTTCTGTATATACAGTATATCATATCGTCTAGGGTTCTATGTCAACTCCAATGGACTATTCTGTAGAGTACGGACCTTTTAATACAACATCATTACATGTAGGTAAAATAAATACAAACAACACCTAAATGCAACAGTGTTATCTAGCATTCGGGGGAAAGGATACTGAAAACCTTACAAGTAAGTAGCTCGATTGATCATCATAGGTAGTGACGGTATTTTCATGTGTCTATAGTGTCTTGTGAGTGTCGAATGCTTCTGTGTGTGATCTTATTTTCCCATGCTAGTTCTGAGTAAGGCCCTGATCTGGATCAGAAAAGCCCTTCCTTTTAAAACATAAAGCCTCGAGCAGAGACAAAAGCGAAATGGAGACACGAGCAAAGATGGAGATGAAACGCACGGATCCGAGAATTTCAGAGAGAACGACTTTAAAATGTCCTGGAAGCACAATAAATATGGACGGGCTGGGCCTTTGAAGGTGTACGAATGAGCCGTCATGCATATTGATCTAATGGATGTTCAAAGAAAAATCGAGATACATGAAGACCAGAACTCTGAGAAACTGGCGCAGACGGATACAAAATGACATGATGGGTACAAGTCGTCTTTCG
This sequence comes from Clarias magur, assembly GCA_013621035.1. Taxonomy (NCBI): domain Eukaryota; kingdom Metazoa; phylum Chordata; class Actinopteri; order Siluriformes; family Clariidae; genus Clarias; species Clarias magur. The sequence goes on along the minus strand of QNUK01000351.1, from coordinate 377,439 downwards.
ATATACTTCACCAGGCGAGCAGGGCTTTAGCGGGTCAATAAAAGAATGCTTCCAGTGATATAGTGGCGAGTCTTTTGCGGAGGAAACGCAAGAAAAAAAAGGACAGCAGAAACATGAGGGAGGGTCGGGGCATCTCCTGCTGGCACTGCATTCATCTCCATTAAAAGCTCCCCAGCCTGATGTCCTTGCCAGCTGTCTGGGTTTGGCTCTCAATTAGAGCAGAAAAAAAACAAACAAACAAGGTTTCAGATATTCCCATGACTGACTAGCACTGCCCTTTCCACACGGATCACGGACTCCACCAAGATCATCTTTGTAATGGATCTCGGTTCATACGGCATATAGAGTACAGTCAATCTTATTCGACAGTGGACGACTGTCACGACTGGAAACCCGACTGGAATCCATTGCACTCATGAATTAATGGATAATCAGAAATGCTTTGATGTTATGCACAAGGCTCAGCTGAAAATGGAGGGATAATAAGCCTCCTGGGAAATTCGTCGGTCCTTAACCAGAATTTCCGTCCTCAATGAAAGCTACTTGCTAAATAAATGACAGCAGAAGGGAGATAGATGTTACATTTTAATTGTGTTATTTTAGACTTGCAGGAATCAAAACGATGGCCTTGAAAATAGAGCATGATTAAAAAAAAAAGTTTCAATGAAATAATGAGTTTTTAAATAAATATATATGATAAAATATATACATCAGTCCAGGCCATTTTTAAGCGCATGTACTTTTGCATGGATGACATCAGAGAAGGCTTATCTAAAGGATTTAAATACTTATAAGATAATAGCATATAAAGGCTTGTTCAGTTCATCCTTTACACCAAAGGCATGATTTTAGTAAATGAATTAATTGTTTTATTTATTGAGTTTTGCCCTTTTCATGCTGTCGAGCAACAGGATTTTAAAAAATTATTATTATATTTTTAAACAGGGCCAGGTTGCTAATCCAACAGCAAAAACTCCTAGCGTTAAGGGCCTTTGGCAGACAGTTAAGGGCCTTTCCCAAGGGCCCAATAGTGTCAATGGCAGGACTCAAATCCTTGACCCTTAGATCAGCAACCCAGAGCCGTAATTGTCTGAGCCACCAGCATTGTGTGAATGTCCTGAAGCTTTAAATATATATATATAGCTTTAGTAATTAAATAAAAAATACTTTAATTTCAATCATGGGCAGAATTTCCACTCAAAATTTGTTAGTGGAACAAAAATAAATACATAATTGTAAAAAATGTAATTTATGTTTAGGTTTAATTCATTAAGTAAAATTAAGTATATTAACTTGAAACGTAATTCATTTTTAGTTAAATATACATAAATATACATAACGTAAAATCCAATGTGTGTGTGTGTGTGTGTGTGTGTGTGTGTGTGTGTGTGTGTGTGCTGCTGGATCAAGTGCTAAACAATACTTAACAACACTTATGGAGATTGATGTGATAATACAGTGGACTAACTAAAGCTGTTGTAACCCGACGCTGAATACAAGGAACTTTCCACATGTAAGTGATTAAATCCAACCCTTTCACCTAAATGCCAACCGGAATGTTTCCAGGATCATACATTATAAAAAATACTGGCTATTAACAATAGAAATTATTTAAGAAATGTAGCCATTTAAATTTGTTCAGTAATTCCTACTATCTAGTTCCCCTGAAGTCATTTAAAGAAATGTTGATGCTGTCTATGACTGGTTAGCGTCTCAGAGAAACGAACGATACTTCCATGAATGTTTATGAAACTACTATTGGGATTCAAACAAATGAAAACCCTCCTAATGTTTCCGAGGGGTAGATTTCTCACAATGCACCTTTCAATCCCCTTCTATACATTGCTGTATAATCCCCATGACATATTTCAGTTTATGATCTAAGAGAACACTGTTCTGCTGATGCTCACATCCACCTCGATATGTTAAAACCTGGCTTTACTTCCTCTCGGCTGAAAGCCATGAAAGACGAGCTCTTGAAAGGGCATGACGCAACACCACCGTGTCCATCTATAATGCCTAATTGTCCGATTTGATTACCTGGTGTTTGGGGCGGCTTTAAAAAAAGACCTGCATCCCCTTTCACTAATAAAGCACCGACCTTGAGATAAATGCCAGCTCAGACAAACGAAGCCAAAAGGAGCTCAAATGATACGATTGTTCTTGGTTTTTTTGTTTGTTTGTTCGTTTGTTTATAATAAAATTATTATTATTACATTTTTATGTAGCCACAGACGGTGAAGAACGTGGTGCATATTTTCCTTAGACTTTCATTTCATCTTTAAGCACATTACAATGACGTAAAATTGTCCGGTCAGCTCTCACTAATCGAATTACTTGAATACAGAACACGGCATAGCGAGAACATAGTGCCCGTGTGCCAACTAGCGTTATGCAGCGTGAGAGAGATGTCCGGAGAGAAAGGCAGAGGACATGACATTGCAAGCGCGAGCCTATCTCCAGCTCCACATTTTCGGAAGACTGTAATGCTTTAGTCACGGTGGCTGACGGAGGCAATGATTTGTACCGACGACAGGCCTTTAGGGCAGATTCGCTGATTTGGAACACTTGCCCGTGTCAGAGCCCGGGTCGTAGCAAATGGCTTTATTCGTCCTGAGTGGCTCATGATGTTAACAGCAATCAGAAGGATCTGCAAGCATTAAAAGGCTACAGGGGTTTGGCTATATGACGTGCTTAACATATAATAAGGGCTCAAGCGAAAGTGAAATCTATAGCCCGTGCCTTGTCGTCGTCCTTTTTTCATTTCATCTCCCTGCTGTCCTGCTAATAAAGTAGACCTGGACGCTATCCAGTGCACACTACTTTAAAGAAGAAGATTCATTCCAAAGTCATTATTAGGAAAGGAAGCGAGATTAAATGGAGATGTCGGACAAATGCACGGCCACGTCTCCAAAGGGTGCAAGGGGAAAACATTCAATTTGGAGCCTATTCATTAGGGTAATTGTGGACGCGGAAAGGCGATAATGAGATAGGGAGGCCAGCGCACGAGGGCAGGTTTTTACTAGTTTGATTCACTACTGGCCAATTAATAAGGACACTCAACCACAGCAGGCTGACCGGGACGCCCGTGCATGCAAGGCTAGCAATAAAAATCTCATTTGCGAAGCCCGGCGAAAGAGCTTTACGCCGAACAGTGACGAAGAACTATGGGAGCTCTCTTTCAAATGACCATGGATATCATCAAAGAAGGGCTCTCACGGTTACCCAGCTCGGATCAGGCGCTGACGTGTAATGAGAATGGAAGATCAAAACAGTGACGGAAGTGTTTCAGAAAAAAAAAAGAAAGGAAAAAACTTTCCCTGAGGTTAGGACAGAAACATGACACAGACATCAGACAGCATTAAGGGAAAAGAAGAAAAAGAAAAAGGTGGCACCATGTACAATGCTCCGTCTTGAAACGCATGAAATATGTTCATATTGAGATATTTCTCGAGAGCCTCACCGATGGCTCAGAAATGTTATCGACGATGACGTTAGCGTTAAGCAGACTTCCTATGTATTAAGTCAAAATGGCTCTATATGGTGCCAAAACAAATGTTACAGCCAACATCTTAACTTCGCAGATAAGCTGTACAGGGTTTTTAAAAATTATTATTATTATTTATCTTTTTATTTATTTGTGTATGCTAACTCTTTGCTTATTTGCGTGTTACCTGTGTGCATTTGGCACCTTACCATACTTTCCAGGCAATACGTCAGACAAGCCATGTAAAGATACACATTTACGATACCCGTAGGCTGTTTTAACATTTACACTGGTCGTAGGTCGCTCCATCAAATTAAAAGAAAGAGGAATCCATTATAGCGTTAGCATGACAGTAGCAGAAGACAGTCTCAAGACTTCATAGCAGTAGAACAATGCCGCTCACTCCAATTTGTGAAACCATTTGGCAGTTTCATTCTGTCCATTGTACTCCAAAGGCATTGCTTCTCACTTTCCAGCATTGGCACCTTTCCTTCCGGCACAGACAAGTAAAAAGAAAAAAAAAGTGCTGCACATGCATAGTTCTGGCTGATGATGAGAAAATGTGAAGTTTCCCAGACACTCAACTGGCATGCCAATTTCTACATTCCTAAAGCCAGATTATTACCAAGAAACTTGGAGTTCGGGGCCAGTCTAATTGAGGAAAATATGTATAATGTCAGAGGTATGAAAGTCATCCAAACGCTCTAATGTTTTGTTTTCCTCAGGTTCTAAGGATAATTAGCATACAAATGTGCATCTGTTTTACATACAGCTTCATCATCATTATATATCAGGTTTAACCCAAGGCATGGACCAGATGCTCCACTTTAACAGCACTGCACTAACATTGAGGATTTTGTTCCTTTAGATAAGACGGAATTTGAAGGTCTTCCAGAAGACTTCACACTCGATTATAAAGACATGTTAATCTATAGCAGGCTTCCCAAGAGACCAACCGTTTTTATGCTCCTCACAAAGTCGGTGTACTGCATGACAAGTAAAGCTTTTGTAGGAAACTACCGAATATAGTGCAGTCGGCGATGGCCCCAAAAACATATTTCAAACCAAACTTTGTGTTTCATAAGCTAGTATTCTTCTCTAAACATATGAATTCCTCAGTCCTTGGGTCCAGTTTGACCCAGCAAAGTATTTCTGTATAGAACTCAGGGGTAGATCAACTTTAGATTTCTGAACATGAACTACTTTGGCTTCTTTAGCAATCCACTCCTGCGGTTTATCCAGTCACATGAATTCATGTCAATTATTCATCTCAAGGCAGCTTGTCGGCCAAAAGACTACAGGGGTATGGGGCTAAAGACATTGATTTAAAAAGTTAGCCATGGCCTTATAAGCAATGAATTTCATCTTGGATCTTTACAAATTCAACTTGAATACCCCCGTCCTCGTTCAACCCTGCTTCTGAAGACGCAGTGCCGCATCAAGATTAGCTCCGACTCTAACAGAACACACCTTAGTCAGCAGAAGTTTTTCTTCAGGAGCACCTCGATTTTAAAAAGGTGAAGTTAAGAATAAAGACTACCAAGCTGTAGCTCTCCAGCAGAGCACTAGACAGTATACAAATTTCGTCAAAATCAAAGGTGGGTAGCCTGGATCTGGGGAAGTAGGGAGTATGGAAATAGCACTAACATTTTGCCAGGCCCACTGGGTAGGCTCGCGGGAGTTAGACACACTCTCCCACATCGTTAGCATTCAACTGGCAGATTTTAATTGCTTCTCCGGGAAACAGAACTAGAGAAAGAAAGGAACAAATCAGTCTGATGTGTGCTCACCATCTGGTCGCTCGGAGACTGGTAAAAAAAAAAAAAAAATTAAATGTTCAAATGCAGTGCGGCATGCCAGGATGAACTTCCCGCGTGCTAGACAAGTACATCAAAGCTGTGAATTCTCACAACATGATATGCTTTTCCACTGGGAGCTGTTTGAGCCGGGAGAGGGGCTTGTTAGTGAGAATTGGCAGAGTCACAGTCCACTAGTCTGGACATCCTGCAATTTCAAGCCTGCTTCCGTAGAGGTAGTGCCATATGGAGATTAGCGCAACAGCTCCATTCAAGACTCCATACCTAGCAAAAGGCAGCCCCCGCAACAAAATCTGGCCACTTGGTAGTTCCATCCATCCATCAGTCCATTTTCTATACTGCAGGATCACAAGGGGACTCAAGCATATCCCAGGAAACATACAACAAAAGACAGGGTACACCCTGGAAGAGGCGTCAACGCACTGCAATGAGAAATGGCAATCAACGTAGACTGCATGTCTTTGCACTGTAGAAGGAAAACGGAGCATCAACAAATACATAAAGAACAAGCAAACTTCAGGACGCAAGATTTGAACCCCCAACCCTGGAGGTATGAGGCGACTGTGGAAGGCCCCTCATCACCTCACTCACTGTCTATACAGCTTAGTCCTGTATACTAAGTTGGGGTTCTGAGCATAAGTTGGGGTACTGTACACCGTGGACAGGGAGCCAATCCATCGCAAGTCACACACATATACACACACACACACTCATTCACATACTACAGGAAATTTGGGAACTCCAATTGGCCTAATCTGCCTGTCTTTGGAGCAAAGCATTTCTGTATAGAACTCAAGGGTAGATCAACTTTAGATTTCTGAACATGAACTACTTTGGCTTCTTTAGCAATCCACTCCTCCGGTTTATCTAGTCACATGAATTCATGTCAATTAAACATCTCAAGGCAGCTTGTCGGCCAAAAGACTACAGGGGTATGAGGCTAAAGACACTGAATTAAAAAGTTAGCCATGGCCTTATAAGCGATCAATTTCATCTTGGATCTGTCCTCGTTCAACCCTACTTCTGAAGACGCAGTGCCACATCGAGATTAGCTCCAACTCTAATAGAACGCACCTTAGTCAGCAAATGTTTTTCTTCATGAGCACTTTGATTTTAAAAAGGTGAAGTTAAGAATAAAGACTACAAAGCTGTAGATCTCCAGCAGCACACTAGACAGTATACAAATTTGTCAAAATCAAAGGCTCTTAGTCCTGTAGACAGGTTCGAGGGTGGCCTGGAGCTTCTCCAAGGCAACTTAGAGCTTGAGTTGGTGTACACCCTGGACTCCCTGGAGGAAACTGCTGTACCTGGAGGAAACCCACCAAGCACGGGGAGAACATGGCCGGGAATTGAACGGGGACTCTGTAGGTGCAAGGCAATAGTGCCAACCACTTGGCCACAATGCGACCCTACTGGTTCCCACCATTAAAAAATGAAAACTATGTTGCATTCCCTCCATTTACTTCTGGGCTTGTTAAAGTCGTTACTTAAAAACCTCCCTACAAAGCCATTATCTTTCATACAAAGCCCAATCCCACAAGGTGCAAAGGAAACATGCATTAAGGATGTTCTCTTTCCTGATACGCATTTGGGGGGGGGGGGGGGGGGGGGGGGGGGGGGGGGGACGATATTCCCTTGACAGTCTGAAAAGTGGCAAATACTAAAAGAAGACCTAGCTTGAGAATACACTTAATAATGCTCACTAATAAAAATAAAAAAAAACATGATGGTATTTATAGACCCTGTGTACAGAAGTATACAAAACATCTGAATGGACCATCTACCAGAAATTAATTTGAAGGTGTAGCAGTAGACAAACTGCGTGCACTCCGATGTGCTATAAACTTGAAGGCATTTCTCCTATTAAGAGTTTGTTGCACTTTAAAGACTCTTCCTGGCAGGAAATTTCTGGCAAAGCTCCTTGGTTGCTCCTCAGCGGTGATATGTCAATTAAAAACAAGGCTCCTTAAGAGTTCCTTGGGATTTTAACTGGTCTCATTGGTACCTGATTATAAATGGAAACCCTCTATTGTAGTGCTCTACATACAAGCCTTAAGGGTTCCCTCAGGAACCAGAAAAACTAAGGCTACTATCATTCTGTCCGTTGTTGATTTACAATTGTGTTTGAAACTGATTCAGATCTCTATGAGGTGACTTGATCTTCAAAACAAATCGAGATCGCTCGCAAAATGAATGCCTTCACTGCACTCCGAGAGCGTAGACAACCCCTAACATGAATAATCGGCTACTCCTGATTATCAGTCCGTAACTTTCCCCTAAATTACACATAGGAGAACAGCTACTGTACTCTTAAAACAAAAGATCTAGCGTCTTCTGACAAAGATACTTTAGTTTTGCTCTTCAAGAAACACTTAATGATTCTACATAAAATCGTACGGTTTCCATTTCACAGAGGGTTCAAGGTAGAACTGGTTAAGAAAGTTCAATTAACTTTCTTAAGACTCCCCACTTTCTAAACCTAACCGGTAAGTTATATGCTTTTGGTTTGTTTCGGCCAAAGAAAGGGTTTCATGTAGAGGCTTCAGGGTCCCATATTTTACTTACCTTTAACAGAGGTCTCGGAGCTCTCCCAAAGTGTGCCTGTTAACACTCCAGCTGACATAACCTTGAGATATTGATTTTTTTTCCATACCTCCTCCAAATCTGTCTGAGCTGAGCATCAAGCTGGGAAAGGGGATCTTCTTATATGACGTCACAATGCGAAAAATCGATTTGGCTTCTTTAATATAATTATACAAAAAATGTAAAAGAACAAAAAAGGCATGTTCTGTTTTTCAATCATGTTGTTTTGTTTGTACTGTACTCCTACACACTGGAGACTGAATTTTGCACAACAGGTGCCCTTTAAGTGTCCCCCTTTTCACCTGTGAAAACCTGTTTTCAATTGCATTCAGGAAGCTACGGACACTTGTAATTGTAGTGTTCAAAGAACAATTGTAAGCGTTCAAAGATTTACACACTGTTTTGCTTCCAACAATAATGAGACAAAATCTTACAACAGTTCAAGAAAGTTCAAGCTTGGAAGCAAACAAAGAAAGTAAATGAGGGATGGAGGGAGACGGAGCGAGGAAAGGAAAACAGTTACAGTAGAAATAAATGTCGAAAGGAACAGCAACAATGTTGAATTGTGTGTCGGATCAAAGGTGATGCTCACTCACTCACTCAGTCACTCACTCAGTCACTCACTCAGTCAAATTCAATGCCTCATCTGGCTCTCGGTGTGTCTTGGGCCTTTTAGCTTTCCGCTCTGTCTCGTTCTTCTTCTGTCTTACACTTCACGTCTCTTTCTCTCCTTTTTCGGATGCTCAAGTGTTCTCTTTTATCTTCTCAGAGAAGGCATAAACACACACACACAGCCACATACACACATGTTGTCCTCACTGTCTGGGGGATTTTTGACAACCCAACCCCCCAAGTCTACTTGTCCAGGTTTCAGTTAGCCTGAAGCCGAAAACAAAAAAAGCAGAAAGAAGGGGAGGATTTCACGATGGCCTGTCGGCGCGTGTGTGAAAGCTGCGGAGCGCCTCGTCTCAGCCTGGCACCTGGCCAGTAAATGTCGTTTCTCCTTGTGTTCCTCTATCCGTCTTCTCTACTGAGAGAGGTCTCTATGCTCGTGTCAGGTGGGAAGCATAAGCATGCAAACAGTGATTTGTGTGTGCTTTTTAGATGCGTGTCCACCCCGGCTTGTATCTTTAAAGGTTTCTCTCTATTTATATGTTAATAAACCCAAGCCAGGTAGTTAAACTCTAGATTTTGTGTATGTGTGTGTGTGTGTGTGTGTGTGTGTGTGTGTGTGTGTGTGTGCGCGCATTTTGGGTCTGATTAGGTCCAGCCTCAGTCAATCCCTAAATAGAGCACTCAGTGTGATAGGCAATCACCTCAGATCAATGCTAACATTTTTAGAGACTTCAATAAGAGCTGAGTATTCAGAGAATCACTATTTAATTCGGTCTGAGCGGATTCCTGAGCAAACGACTTACTCATGCGAGTCCTTTCAGCTTTTAGTTGTGTGTAAGGTCCAAAAAGACAAAAACAGCCACACCAAATCAAATACAGACTGCATCTTAATTAGATTAACATTATTATTAACATAAACGTATGTAGGTGTTGATAATGTTTATGCAACAGCAGCTCCGACTGCGAGCTTTATCTTAATGCGCTTGTTCAAGCACATGATCCTTTCTATATTAACAGCTTGCTAAGATGAATGCGCCATGTACGAGGCGTGTCCCAGTCAAAATGAGACTTGTGATGAAATTTAGGGTGAAAAAAATGCATTAAAACACCACTTGCATATTACAGGAACTCGGCTGAGATTTATTGCCACATCCTCTGTACTGTCCCGACCTCGATCCAAACCATTCCCACATGTTTGGGGGATTAAACCCTTCTGATGTGATGGAATTTATTTAATTTTATTTTAAACAACTATATAAAGATAAATAAGTAAAAATAAATAAATAAGTAAATAAATATGGGTCACACATGATTATGTGTTTTCAGTTGTTCCTATTATGTAAGTTTGACATTTTTGCGAACTCCTTCCTATGTTTCGGTAGCAGTGAAAGTAATGATAACTTTGGTTGCATTGGATAAAAAAACTTAAATGTCAATCTGCATGATCAGAACTTCCATAAAATCATAAAAAATTAAAAACTAATGAGTTAATCAATTAACTAATGAGTTATTGACCATAGTTATTGGGGTTTCTGTCACGTATCCGTGCCGCTCAAGTTTTAAGGGTCAAAGGAGTTCCTGGGAGGCCAGCATTTCACAAATCTGACCATGGCTCTGGCGTATTGAGGAACCTTCCTATGTACCTTTCTAGGGACAATCTCATTATCTAGACACATTTTTCTTACACATATATACACTTCCATAAATTTTCTTTTCATTTTCTTTTCATTTCTGTGAAGCTGCTTTGAGACAATGACCATTGTTAAAAGTGCTATAGAAATAAAATTGAATTGAATTGAATTTATCAAACACTGGGATACATGCATTAATGTAGCAGGGGATTATACAGAGGAATATGTTTTTTTACATAATGGTGTTGTGTTATTCTGCACAATTAAATGTCCTGGATTTACATAAGCGCATCTTGTAAACAAATTATTAATGAAATTATTATAATTTAAAACAAATCCGAGTTCATCAGCTATTAGTGTCCAGACATTCTTCATCATGCTGAACTTTGGTTTTACTCTCTTATTGACTTAAACAGGTAAAAAATCAGCAGCTGGTGATGACGGAACTATTGTTTACAGCTGCTAAAGCCTAAGTGTAAACATGTCCTACCTTGCTTCATGGATGTTCTGTAAGATTAGCAACTATAATGCAGCAATAAAAAGTATACGAGCACAATGAATTGCTGTTGTATAAGAGGAATAAAATATGCATTTGTGTGCAGTTGTTGGAAAAACAACAACTGCACCCAATTGCATATCTAATACATTTCTTCTATTGGCACAAATAGTTATGTATGAACCTGTCTAATTAAAGACATATCAGAATAGCCAACCCTTCACAGAATCTTTAATTACATTATTTCACTCATTTTAACCTTTTGGAGAAAAGTAAATCCCTCAAACGCTGTTAAAGCTTCAGCCCAAAATCCTACCTTCCGCTCACTACGAAGCAGGTGACGAGGAAGACGAGCAGCACCACTCCTCCTGCTATCGACACAGCCAAGATGGTGGACTGGTTAGGATCTCCAATAGCCAGCATATCTAAAAGGAAGATAAATAAATTAATGGAACTTCCCTCCCTAACTGTACTACGAGATCCCATATCTTTTAAAGACGTAACATTTTATAAAATGGCCATGTCACAGCTGCACTTAGCTACAGGCCTGGTCCTGGATGTTTCTTTGTTTTGTGTAGTTATTTTATTTTATTTTATTTTTTTACATTCCTTTTTTTTTTTTGGAGTCATTACTTAAAAATGTATCCATCGTTTATCAAGGGCAGGTTACGCATGAGAAAGTACTCTCTGGGAAAATGAAATGAATATCCTAAGCGACATAAATTGATTTCAAATTACACTCGCTAATGTTCAGCACACGGAGAGCTCTGTGCTAGATATGAAACGGCGCGGGACAAGACGACTAGGCAAGAAGCTGAAATATTTGTTTAAACACTAAAACGTGTAGTTGTTGCTGTTGACTATTTATACTTTTATCCAGTTTGTCCAGTTAATGTTTGAATGAGTTCAGGTTTACAGCCAAGCCTGAAACGTGATCTTACACTGCAGGGAGAGCTCGAAAACATTAACAAAACCCATTCTACGCATGCCGTATCACCCTCCAAGACAAAAGAACAAACGGATTTATGGCTTTTATTAATACACTGCAATGAGGCATGAGCTTAAGCACCTCATGTCTAATTAAAAGAGTAATTAACGTGATGGATGCACAGTATTAAAAAAGTGACCTTGGACCAAGAGCTATAATTAGTCAAACATGCGCTGCAGGTGCTAGGTACAACACCGTAAAGATTTGTCGATGAGTGTGTCGATTGTTGCAAGCGTACAGGTTTGTGCAATAGAGCTTTCCTCGTCCTTTCAGGCAATAAAACATCGCCCCCCCCCCCCTCTCCTGGGTAACGAAAGCAAATAGTCGCGTAAAATAAGTCACGCGCCACTTCACGGTATTAAAACAAAGCGCTAAATCTCATAGCAGCTGCTCAATCAGACACACACCTAAATACATAAACAAGAAACACATACGCACACACAAATATATCACCAAATTATTATTTTTTTCATTAGGAAAAAGCTAAAGAATTAATAAAAGCTAAGCAGGAGCCAGTTAGCACGATTCTGTTAATATTGCTAACTCTTCCTCACTCTTTTTTCTTCACAGAGTTTCATAAAAATTTATTGAATTGATACGTCATAGCCACAAAACATCACACTTCCTTGTGGTACAAACATATATATATATATATATATATATATATATATATATATATATATATATATATATTTTTTTTTTTTTTTTTGCAAATTCTCAAAAATTGTCAAAGTAAATGAAAATGCTAATCTTTGGCATGCTAATCTATGACGACTGATTGATGTTAGCTAAATTAAAAGGAGGAAGAATAGTGTAAATTTTTACCTCATATAACTGTTCTGTGATGTTTAGTTGTATTTTTAACATGCCTTGTTTTTAATATGTGCAAAAAAAACAAAAAACATATCAACATTACATTGTAATTAGGAAAGTTAATGGGAACCAGTTTAATGTCTTCAGGTTAATGTTATACAGAATCTAAATCCAAAAAGCCCCTTTTGAAGTGTAGCTGATGAGCAAAAAATCAGATGAACAACACGTTCCAATTTAAAATTTCATCCGTAGCCGTTAGAAATCTCTGCGTCATGGGATTTTCCAGTATAAACGCGAAAAATGATAGAGACAAAGGAAAATGGATAAAGGAAAGACAAAAACAGAAGGAGCATATTACCTTCCTGGCTTGTTTCCAGCTCGATCTCTCCGCTGTAGCTGCCATAGCCTCCGTCAGTTCGAGCTCGAACCCTGAATACATATGTGGTGCCTGGTTTCAAGCCTTCGACCGTCATCATGTTGGATTTTGTCTTCAGCACCGTGTAGTTCTGATCCCGCTGGTTCTAAAAGGTCAAAAGTACACACAAGTCAAGAGAAAAACTCACAAAAACCATGTCCGACTGCTATAATCATTAGCTATTTTGCTATTAATTAGCTGTTAAAAATGATAAATATAATCAAAATGATACAATCATGTGAGATCTAGCTAGCACAGATTAAAATAAATAATAATAATAATAATAGTTTTTACTAGCTAAACTGTTCTTTGGTAAATAACTAGCAGTTTAGGATAAAATGACCCCAAACACATGCTAATAAGAATTACTTAGCCAGAACACATTTTCATGTTTATCCACCAAAGTTCTTTTAGTAAATACACCATATTATCATAAGATTTTTTTTGACAAATGAGGATTAGCACCTCATTAAGGATTAACTAAGTAAGTTTTCCATTTTTAGACAATTTAGCAGGTTAACATTTATTCAGGCCAACAATCATAATTTATAAATATGGACAAGGACTAGTGGGCATAAACTAGTTTTTCGGAATGTTTTTCGAAACAACTCGTGAAGATATGAACATTATCATTTACGGCTAACAACGATAAAATCGATAAACTCTAAGGTGAGTATTAATCGGTACAAATACATTTATGTACATCTGAAAAACAACTTTGGTAAATGTACTAACTTTTGGTAAAATTTAGCAACTGATATTCAACAGTGAAGGTAAGTATGACATATAATATCTTATTTTGATAAATATAATTATTGATAAATATAATAACATTAGAATTTTAGGGTAAAGGAAAAATGTTGTATAGTGTATAAAGTTAGCTTTGCGATTATTTCTTTTTTTAAAAACTATTTATTTTAACCTTAAATACTGAATCTAATGAGGTATTTATTAAATGAAATTTGTTTTTGTTTGCAAACATTCTTTGGTAAATATGGTAAAATTAGCATTTAGGCTAACAATGACAAATAAATTATTATAATGTAGAAATTATATATATATATATATATATATATATATATATATATATATATATATATATATATATATATATAAGTTTAGAAACTTTGGCATTTAGGCCTCTAGTGACAATTGGTAAATGCTGTAATGCTTCCTGGCCAAACCACTTTTGATACAATTAGTATGTAATTAATAAATGTTTCTTTTCTTTTTTTTTTTTTAACTCAAACTGGCCAGTAAACAATATAAGTTATTATTTTTGGCTTACAACTTAATTTTTTGACTGAAAAATTAAATATGTTTGGTTATTTAGCATATTTAGCATGCACTAACAAATTTAGGCTAACAATGACAGCAAATAAACTCTAGGACATGGATTAGTTAGCATGATTTGCTTAATGTTTACTGGCCTGTGGTGATTTCTTTCAGGATTTTTATTCTAACAATGAATTAACACTTATAAGGATAACAAACGTTAATATAGCATTATATTTCCTTCATGTTTGAGATATTAGTATTATATGCTAGCATAAACATTAGCATCATACAACAGTCTTTACATTACCTTCATGTTTAGCCAAACTGAAATTAAAATAAAGATTTTATAAACTGAGGTAAAAAAAAATATTTCTTTAGGCATAAAAGCTAGGGTGAGTTTTTATGTGTTCATTAAAAAAATTCTAATGTATCTAAATGATTCTGGCTCATTATGGACAGTATTAGCATTTTCATTATGCTGTAAACTGTGTGCTAAACTAGCATGTTTGATTATTAGCAGCATTAGAATTTTAATAGGGGAATATAATTACAGGATGTAGAAACTCAGGTGCTGAGGTGTCAGAGTAGATCATGTGATGAATTTAATAAAAGAACAATGTCTGGATAATATTCCAGCTCTGAATTATTGACGAGATCCTGTTTAATAAATGGAATTTGCTGTTAAGGTAAAAAGAGAAGTGCTAAAAGCATTACAGAAGCAAAACCCCCTGTTCCTGTAGAGAACTTGATGTTTTTTAACAATATGATTTATTATACCGTTTATTTTTTTATTTTGTCATAAGTATATTGGATGCCAACATCTGGCGCTTTAGGTGATGTAGCGTGTGTGTGTGTGTGTGTGTGTGTGTGTGTGTACTTAACATGTTTGGACAAAGGTAAGCGCTAAGCGTACAAGCAAATGTCCACCAGGAAATCAAAATGGCACCGGCTGTCACTCAAGCTTCAGTCTAGCTGCACATGGAGCCGATCCGATTTACTCCAACAGGGCATTCTGCCACCTAATGAACCCAGAATGATTGTATGTGTCTGTGTGTGTGTTTATGTGTGTGTGTGTGTGTGTGTGTGTGTGTGTGTGAGTGTGTGTGTGTGTGTGTGTGTGAGTGTGTCACACCATCTGCCACAGACTCCTCCGTGCCAGACACCCATCTGCATATTCAATATCAACTCATAACCCATAATCACGCTTAATCCGGCGCCTGGGCCCGTCTTGCTCCTCCTCACACTTGCGTGCAAAATCGGTTGTGAATTATGCACGCTAAAGCAAACTAGCTTAGCCATTTAACACAGTGTGTGTAGATTTATTTATTTAATTTCATGGGATGACATATGCTCAATTTGAAATGCTCAATTCTGATTGGCCGGTCATAATTGCTGAACGTTTTCACCTAAACTTGTCTAGGAAAATGCTCTTTCCTGACTTGAGGAAGGAGTCTCCAGTGTCAGTATGTAGCAGTGGTCAAAGTGAACACTGAAGAGCTTTTATTGTGTCGTGTTTTTGATGCCATTTGGTTCCGGTATTGGGTCCGTTTAAAGCTGAACTTCCTGGCCTGAGACATGCGTTCGGTCGAGGTTCATTGTGTCGTCCTGAGGCTTTGTGTCAATGTCAGCGCTTGTTAAAGAGAAAACGCCTTCACGTCGGCTCATGGCTTCATGACACCCTGCTGTCATTCTACACTTCTAGAGTGATCCTCAAAGTGTGGGGACAGAAGTGTTTGAGCACAGGAACCGGTAGGAGAGAAAAGCAAGAAAGGCAAAACATGTCACCTAGTAAAGGTACTACAGCAGGGAAGTGAAAAGTGAGTGATGAAGGAGGAGAATATACGAGACTGGAAAAGACTAAAAGAGGAAAGAGGCGGGGAGTGGGGATGACTCAAACAAAATGAGATGAGATAAAGCTCAAGGAAGAGATGTTTTATGCATGTATGGATGGATGGACAGATGGATGGATGGATGGATGGATGATGGATGGATGACAGTTAAATAATGGTTTATGGGAAAAAGAAGAGACGAGAGAAGAAGACAAGATCACCTTTTCGTAATAGATGACTTCATATTCAACGATGACGCCATTGGGTCGGTCCGGTCCCTGCCACGCCAGAGTGATGCTGTCTTTGCTCTTCCTCTCCTTCAGAATAACACTCACTGAAAGGCACAGAAGGGAAGAGCGAGAGAAAGACAGTCAGAGGGAGTAAAAAAGAGACAGAGCGAGACAGAAAGACAGACAGAGAGAAATTGATTTTGTAATTGAAATTGACTGGCATCATTTCTTAATGAGAAATTACAGGAGGATAAACAGCGCAGCGTGAAGGTGTTGATGCATTCTGAAACTCTCGCATAACTAGTAATATTTAAAACGAGCCGTGAGAGAAAGAGAGAGAGAGAGAGAGATTATTATGCAGTCAGAAGTGCTAAATTATCTTTTTTTAAATTTTTTTTTATTTCAATCACAGATCCCCTGCTATCATTCTCATCACACGTTTCCTTCAAAAGCTCTCTCAGACTCAGACACACACATACAGCCGCAGGAAGGTGTTGCAGGCGAGGCCACACTCCAGCATGTAATTACACTCCTACATTGGCACCTGGCTGTTCCAGTCCAGTAACACTTCTCTCTCTCTCTCTCTGTCTCTCTCTCTTTCTCGGTCTGTACTTCTTAAAATCTTCCACAATCTCTGCTATGTACTTATATGCTTAAATATTTAGCTAATTGTGCTGTCTTCAAAATAGAGAAAATCTACACAGTATCCTTCGTTTCCTTGTCTTGTGCAGAACTCGTGTGCACGATTCGGACCCAGAGTGTCCGTCACATGCATTAATCTCCATCATCAATGATACGAAAGAACGACGATCCAAATTACGATGGAAAGACCGGGCGTTACTCCAAGTATGACATGTCAATCACAATCAGGAGCAGAAGACAGCACACTGATCTTACACTGACTGGGCTTCTAGGTTAGACTCCTTGGATGTGGCCCAATCCATGTGCTTCGGTCAGTGAGACAGCTAGTGGAAAACTGACTTATTCTGAATTTGTCTGGATGGAAATTAACAAATGCTTCAGTTCATCACCTCGGCTGAAATACGTGGATTCATCCCTGTACTGGGATATTCATCCATCATTTTGCTACACCTGCCAATTCAAATCCAATATCAATTTTAATGTCATCGTTCATATCATGCATTCAGCAGCTGTTCCATCCATCCATCATTAATACTTGAGAGGAACTATTTAACAAACTGTCGAACTACCTATAAGACCATCCACCCAACCTTGCAAACATTCACCCATTCATCCATCTATCCATCCATCCATCCTTCCTTAAGACTATCCATCCATCCTTCAAACTACCCACCTTTCAGCTCATCTATTAAGCTGTCATGTTTTTTTTTTTTTTTGGATTTTTTCCCCGATTTCCTCCCTAATTTAGTCGTGTCCAATTCCTCCCCGTCACTAGGGGGCTCCCACATTAAGGCTACTACTACCACTCAGCCGGGAGGGCCGAAGACTATCACGTGTTTCCTCCGAACCACGTGACGCCAGCCGACCGCATCTTTTCGAACTGCTCGCTCGCGCACCGTTGGGGGCGGCGTAACACACTCGGAGGACAGCGCTATCCGCTCCCTCCGCTGCGCGAGCTCACAGACGCCCCTGACTGGCTGTAGAGCCGTGATTAATGTCGGAGCACTATGTACCTCTCATCCCTCCCCTCTGAGAGAGCTCGGCCAATCAGCTCTCTCTAGACCTCCGGCTGCGAGAGGTTACAGCACCACCCGGGATTCGAACTAGCGATCTCCGGATGATAGGGCGAGCGCTTTAACCACTGCGCCACTCGGAGGCCCAAGCTGTCATGTTTATCCATCCATCCATAACACCCACTATCTAAGAGACAATCTAACTATTTATCTCTCAGACATATATGCTTAATATGTTTGATATCCATCCATCAGATCATCCATCTATCCATCCATCCTTAAGACTATCAATCCATCCTTCAAACTACCCACCTTTCAGCTTATCTATTAAACTGTCATGTTTATCCATCCACCATCCATCCATCCCTCCATCCTTTAGACTAAACATCCATCTATTCCTCCATTAGACCACCCATTCATCCAAGCTGCAATCCATCCTAGTGACCCTCCATTCAACAATCTATCCATCCATCCTTAACACGCACTATCTAAGAGACAATCTATCTATTTATCTCTCAGACATATGTGCTTAATATGTTTGATATCCATCCATCCATCCATACTTAAGACAACAACAATCAGTCTAAGAATCTTGTAAAATACAATACATCTTATCCATCCGTCCGTCCGTCCATGCATCTGCATATTTACCTCTATATGTATCTCTTAAGATGCACTGCGTTTATGCCGCTATCCATCCTTATGATCCATCCATTCGAACTTAAGACCGGCTATCCAAAAGACAATCCATCTGGGAATGTTTTTTTTGGATGGGAACAAATGTTTCACTGAGACAGGCTGAAAATCGCCTAAATATACAATTTAAAAATTGGTTGTTTGTGTAACAACCACAGCAGCAACTTAATTTCCCCTCTCATCTGTCCCAACCACTTGGCCTGATCATCTGTCATCATCAAAAAAAAAACATTCATCTGTCCACTGGACAGGAAATGAAACAAAAAGTCCCTTAGGAAACCTGGAGAACAATTCCTCCAGACTACATTAAAAATGTGAAGAAATGAGGATGGCAGAAGACGTTCGCACAGTCCTGTACTGATCACAATGTAGCAGAATCTACAAGTAGCTGTTCTTATCAAGAATCCAAAACAAAAAAATTAAAAATACGAAGAATGAGAAAAGCTGTTGATCTTTGTGCCAGAAGTCGTCGTTCAGCCACAAGCCAGTGATTCAAGGCTTTAAAGAGGCTCTAAGTACGACTATAAAGACACAATAGAAGGCCCTTGAGCATGAGTGAGTGGAAAGTGAGAGGTGGACACAATGCCCAACACACAATACAGACAAGCCTTTCAATGTCCTGCTGGTGAATACAAACTTCATCTTGGATGTCAGAATGGAGAACTATGAAATCTGAACGCAAATAAACACTTACAAGTAAGAAATAAGATGAAGTATTATTCAAGTATTTTAAATATAAAAAAATATTAGAATGTTTTGTGAAATGATGAAAATCAGTCATCAATTATTATATGATGGTGTACTCATAGATCAGACACGTAGCTTTGTCTCGGGTTTAAAATTTTTCTTCATTATAGGTCGTACCTGTCTGGCCCGTGGTGATATTGACCGTGAGCTGCTGCTTCGGACTCGGGCTCAGATCAGAGACGCCGTTAATTGCCTCGATGCTGAACGCGTAGTCGGTGTTAGGAAGCAAGCCGGACACGAGCACTTTCGCCGCATCGAGGCCGAACTGCCGCGGCGTGAAGTGCACTCCGCCTCCACATGGGCTGCACTTCCTGCCGTCCGACGCGCACTTCCTGCAGTGCACGTTGTAGGCGAGGTCACTGCGGCCGCCGCCGTCTCGGGGAGGACGCCACTCCAGTGCAACAGACGTGTCATTTAGTGTGGAGATGCCATTTTCTGGAGCCGATGGAGGCCCTGAGGAAGAGACACAGTCTGTGTGAAGGCATTCCAGAATAAATACAAAGAGAGACACGAGATTTAAAAAAAAAAAAGGTATAAGAAATGTCTAAATTAAAATAGCACAATCGGATCCATGGGCTCAGTCAAAAACGGCTCCCTATTGTTCATGTGGATAGAATTCTGTCGTTTCTACGGTTCAGATTAAAAGGAGAGAAGGAAATGATTGAGGAGAGGACGAGAGAACGGATGAAGGAGGGAAGGTTTAACTGGCCCTGGTGATGGCATTTCATCAGATCCACAGGCTGAGATAAATGAAGACTTACCAATCATGCACACCACTTGCACTGCCACACCCCTTTTCGTGCATACGTGTGTGTTTGCAATTCTCTCCTTCAGATTCATTCCCTCTGCTCTGAGTAGTAAGTGTTTGTGTTGCGTGTCCGTGATGATTTATTTAATATTCGAACATGAACTTGTTTTTGATTCTCTCCTTGTGATTCATCCACTCTCATGTGATTATTTGATTCCCACGTACGTTCACATCAGTATGCGTGTCCGTGTCTAATGGTTTATTTGTGTTTAATTCTTTCCTTGATCCATCATTTGTGCGCGCGCGCGCCTGTGTGTGTGTTCGTGTTCGCTCCTCTCTTTCAGATTCATTGACTCTCCTCTGACTCATTATTTGACTCCCAAGTACGTCTGTGCGTTTCTCTTTATTCTCTGTTTGATTCTCTCCAGATTAATGAGCCCTTCTCTGACTCTTTATTTCTTTCACAACTTTGTGTGTGTGTGTGTTTGAATGTCACCAACTGATTCATTTTTTTCCTCTCTGACTCTCGGTTTGACTCTTGCTTGCATATGAATGTTGTGTGTGTGTGTGTGTGTGTGTGTGTTTGTGTGTGTGTCTGCTCAGCTCAGCTCAGCAGCAGGCATGCTGTGTGTATCAGCGTCCTTTTGTCTAGCACATGTCACAAATGAGAGTGATTCGATTAGCACATTATTGTTGCTTCCTGGCACATGACTTCCATGTCAAACACACAAACACACATTTCTCTCCCACTGCTGGATTCACTGGATTATTGCATTAGAGATCGTGGGCAAGTGATAACCTCTGTGTGTGTGTGTGTGTGTGTGTGTGTGTGTGTGGTCAGTTATAGCTGAAAGTCATTATGAACATGCACATACACTTCAGTACACATGACTCATATCATCAGTGCAGTGGATCTGTTAATCGACTTCCATTTTTTTTATTTTATTTTTTTTTATAAATAAGGTGAATATTTTCCTCAGTCCACTTGCATTTTTAATGAGTCAATGTCACGAACCCATTCATCCCGACGCCAACCCCCCCACCCTCACCTCCCCCAAATGCCCCTTTCCCTCTACCAGTCAATAGAGTAATCTCCTGACCCCTGTAAACGCCCTGAATAAGCATTACGAGGCAGTGATGTAATAGTCACTTAGTAATAAGCTCCCAATGCCTGAGACAAATCTTAAATCTTCTCGGCCTTCCCCACATCTGCTCATCCACACATTTCATTTTAATCCTACCTTTTTATCCATATTAAAGTGCATCCCTTCTTCCATCCATCCAACATTCAGTTCCTCCATAAAGCTGTTCAAGCATCTATCCAATCATACTAGCCACATAGACTATTTATCCATCCATCATTTAGGGGATCATCCATCCATTTATACATCAACCCATTTACCCATCCATCCACTAGCTCAGGGGTGGCCAAGTTCGGTCCTAGAGAGCCGCAATCCTGCAGAGTTCTGCAGAGTGCAGGATTGCGGCTCTCTAGGACCGAACTTGGCCACCCCTGCACTAGCTCATTCAATTAGCTACCATGTCCATCCATCCATCCATCCATCTTCTGGATTTGCATGCATCCAACTATTCATCCTTTCATCAATCAGCTATGTATCTTCCAGTCTATCCATCATCAATCCACTAGTAGCTATATAACTTTAATTTATCCATTCATAATTTCAGCTGCTGTATGTCCATTCATTCATTCATTCATTCATTAGCCCATTCATCACACTGTACATCCACCCATTCACCTATCCATATATCCAGCCAGCCAGCTGCAAGCGGAACATCACCACCCAGTCATCCAACCATCACTTCATCCCATCAGGTACTATATGTCCACTCGTCCATCCATCCATTTATAGCCCCACTAGTCCTTTAGGCCATCCATCCATCCATCTGGCACATCTATCCATGAATCCAGTAGCATGCTTGCATCTGTTCATCCATCCATCCATCTGCTATATTTGGATTGAGAGCGTGGACTCCTCGCCAAAAGCCTACCAGATCAAGCCTGGGGAGCACTTATTTAAATAGCAATAAGGTTTAATAATCCTCCACTTCAATTTGCAACTGTTGCCCAGTCATCTACCCAACACTTTATTTACCCATCCCTCTATTTACCCATACTGTACATCATCCTATTTTTCCTATCTCTCCATCAAAACCATTGGGATTATGGTCATCTAGGCATGCAGTATTAATACGTTATCTTGCTTTCACCTTCGATAAAAACCACTTCCAACCATTTTTTTCCATTTTAAATTATTTGTACCTGTTCTCTATCTCTGTGTACTGTACCGTAGGTCTACCTGTGTGTGCACTTACGTAAATGTTTACATAGCTCACCGGAATCTCAGCTTAAGTGCTTATTCCCACACAACACTTACATTTTCTTCAAGTTCACGAGGTGTAACTCGGTAAATCAACTTACTTGTACAGGCCATGGATCGAGGGTCCATGTCAGCGCGGTAGTAGCCCTTCTCACACGTGCACTCGGACGCCTTCTCCTGCTGCGAGTAGCTGTGCGGAGGACACTTGGTGCAGTAGGCATCTTTGGCAGAGGCCTTGTATGTACCTGGTCTGCACGCTGCGATGAAGAGCAAAGAAACAGACAACAGTCTGAAGGTTAGTGATGCAATTTAATCTTTCATGTTTAGATTGGAGTCGATTTGGGATCGGAAGCAGATGAGAACCACCTTGGTTAAGGTTTTCATGCACCAAGACATCGATGAGTTCCTGAACTGATTTTTTTTTTTTTTTAGGAAATCGGATTTATACGCAGCTTGCTTTCAGGAGCAGAGGCTTTACTGGCTTTACTGGATGGCCCAATTTTTCCAATCCTCTAAGGAGCCTTGTTCAACTACACTCTTTCTTCGCACTCCACTGACAAATGGGAACTTGTTGGAAGCGGAAAGGAAAGAAGGGTAACCAGAAAATGGTGCGAGTCCGGAACTAAATTGTACATTATACATTACAACCAACATTTCCTCATGTATGCAAATTCCGGAGTCTTTGGGGGGTGCCTGAATGCTAATGAAACACGAGGGTAAATTTATTTAATTGCTTTGCTGCTTGGTTCAGAAACAGAGAGGGAGCGTGTGCGAGTAGGATACGGGTAGCGTGTCAGGGGTAGTGTCGTAAATTCATGATGCAGTTAAGGCATGAACAACCCAGGAGAGCAAATTAGACTATCTTGGCGAGGTCAAGTCGCAAAACGCAATTCAACTGATGGATCAATGGGATGATGAATTTGCCCTCGTCTTGATTGCGCGTGCGGGCGCTGAAGGTCACGGATTTAATCAAGCCTTGCACTCGTAAATTCACACGCACACACACATACACACACGTGTACACGCCACTCTCCTTCTTCTTCTTCTTCTCCTCCTTGGTGTTTTTTTTTTGTCCCCACACCCACACATGTAACGTTCTCATACCATTACGGCAAACAACGAGCGCGATGAAAATGTCATCTTAGAATTCAATTACGAGTCGACCGCATGGGTTCGCTCAAGAGGAAATTAATTAACTAATAAGGACTGGGATTGTGTGGGAACCGATGCAATAAAAAAAGAGAGAGAGAGAACAGTTAATTAACCGGGAGTCAGGCTTCTTGTGGAGTACCGACCGGATGAAGAACGTCATAACGCTAAGTCAAGTCACGGTAAATGAATGTCACAACTTGCTAATGGAAGCCAGATGTATCACGCTGGTATTATTTCCCGCCTGTTTTTGTTAAAATACTATCGAATCAGAAAATATAACCTCAAAAAGCTTCGCGCAATCATCACACTCAGCCTTGCTCAGTACAATTAACATGGCATTATGACGCTCGAGCTTTGCCACAACATGAAATCAAATCATGCATTATTAAATTAAAGCTGGCACGTTTTTTAACGTTAGTGCGAGCGGTTACCATGGAAACTCATTGATCGTATACAAGCCTCCTGAATTTAGCAGATTATCGGAGCATGTAATGATGAATTTAGAGTGGTGACATTGTTCATGCTGGATCGTCGGACAAGTGGGCAATCTGCCCTTGTTTCTAGCCAAGTTTGGCCCCTGATTGGGGATTTCCTGGCTCTTCCTGCCTGGCACTGATCCACAGTCTGTCCACACACAAACACACACACACACATACACACATCTATCAGTGACTATCCTAAGACTCTGTTCTCAAGAATCTCCAGCGACTTCAATTGCAAAACACTTAAAATGGCTATGAAAAATGGCTTTTACTACAGAAAACTGCCGTCCCTCTTTCAAACACACTATTTTAGTGTTAATAGCTTTAAATGCAAATGAATTTCTGCCCCCTTTGTGGAAGTGCATTTTTCCACCCAGGTAAAAAACGCATGGAAAGGGTAGTTGAGCTTAGGGCGGAGATATGCAAATGATCCCTCTGTATTTTTTATTTTTTTCTTTTCTTGCCTGATAGGACATCACACCAGGTGGGAAATTTAAACAACCTGTTCAAGCACATTTATGGACCGAAGCGAAAGGTTGGGAGGAAAAAAAAAAAAGGCATACTGGAGTCTTGTGTGAATGTCTGAATAAGATCACAAAGTCAATTTTAGTAAAAGACGTGCCCTTTAGATAGAGAGATAGTTTTAATTCTATATATAAAGGTAAAGGTGGACTGGGAAATTTGGGTCTGTGTATCCTCAGACGGCCAGAGAAAAGTGCTGTGGAGGAAATTTTCAATCAGGCCCAGGAGAGGACCTGAGTTTTGGCAGTACACCATGTAAAAGTGTGTATGTGTGTGTGTGTGTATGTCTTTCCTGGACATCCTCAGGGGCCATTACTTTCCCCTCGGGAAACAAGCTCTGAACATCTTCTACAAAGCTAAAACAAATCCTTCCTGTCCTCTAAGTGCTGAAGCAAAGTAAACGCAATGCTGCAACTCTTGTTTTTTTTTCTTTGTAGCTAGGAGGCTCTAATTATTTATTTATTTATTTATATATTCATTTTCTCTGCTGTAAAGCGCATACCCATCAGAAAACATCAGGGAATGAATTGTGCGTGTTTCGCTCCTTTCTGCCGATTAGCGTTGTCTGAAAAAGACATCTGCGCCCCCTCTTCGGGACTGAATAAGCACTTATACAGGTAGTGAATCATGGAAAAAGCTGCATCTCCGATGGCTTCGGGAGGCCCGCGATATTAAAAATTCATACCGCCCTCTGAATTCTGTACCTTTTTTTTTTTCTTCTCTTTTTTTAATCGATAGCTTTTAGATACAATGCTGTGTAGCACGCTGGGATCAATACGATCCACTGACAGCGCGCCGCCGTTTGCCGTACGAGTCGATCCCGGATTTAATCCCCAGCTTCATTCGGCCTGATTATGTTACGCGTATTTAATAAACGCGTCTTCTCCTCGTCTTGCACATTTGCTTGCTTTACAATCAGAAAGTCTTTACACCTGAATTAATTAGTCATGGCGGGAAGAAAGCGGTAGAGACGCCGCGCCTCATTATCCAATCAGTCAATCTTTTGCTGTCAAATTACCACCCTTTTGTCCCCAGAACAAACAACTTTAGGTGGCACGAGCTTATTATTAGCATGTCAGAATGAATGCCGCTAAGTAAACAGACATGACCTGTTCTTTGGAAAAGAAATAAATAAGTAAATAAAAAAACACATTTCACACAGTCAGAGTTGCACCAACATCAATAATCTGCCACAATTAATGAGTAAATGTGTTCTCTACTTTCAATCTGCCTCAGGGAAAGCTAAAGCCCTAATTAGCAAGCTTTAACTCTTAGCTAAATAGGAAGCAAGCTGTCTGACTCTCAGAAAGGTAATTAGTTAGACTGGTTTAGTTTTTTTTTTTTTTTTTTTCCCCCCAACCTATGATGTTCGGTCCTTGTAGTAACTTGACATTTATTTAGTCTCCCGTTTCAACAGTGTATTTCATTCCTTACGTAATCGACATTTAGAACATTACATAATAACTTTTTTTTTTCATTACACGAGGAGTTAAAAGTAAAATTAATCCGGTTGTAAATTAAGGGCGGATTCACATTAGTGCCCTGGGATTGTTTCGAGAATGGTACGGTGTACTCGTGCACACATCTAATCAGATCGTACCATAACACTGAAATCACAGATCGCTGTTTGGATGACCTCCTTTGAAATCTGTGTGCGCGCAGCATGCACCGATCTCATCCTCTGACCTACACAGCCATCGCTTATAAAGTAGGAAGAGCATGCAAGAGCACTGCTTTTCACATTTTTTCCCGAAATATCAATGATATTAGGCATAGTGCAAAAGTTACCCGGCTCGTTCTTGCTCGCTGATCGCCATACTCTTCTCTTCCCGTTATTCGCTTAGTTTCTTCCTTTTACGCCTTTGTTCTTCCTGTTCTTGTAGGAAACCCTCAGTATTTCCTCTACTGAAGTCTTCACTTGATTGTTGACTTTGACAGCGATAAACCTCCATCCTTGAGGCTCTTCCTGATTGGGATAACGTTCCTAAAAAGATGTTTCTTCACCAGGAAAACAACGTTTCTGACATCGACCACAGTTCAAGGCTTTCTGGTATTCCTAACCTCAACGTTTCTTTCTTTTTTTTTTTTTTCAAAGGATGTGCCAAAATACTGTAGCTTTTTAAAAAAAACATTTTTAATTTAATTCGGACCCAGAGATTACGATGTCAGATTCCAATTGCAAACATGACAAAGTGGCGCAAGGATGGGATAACACACGCCTGGCCATGAATACACAACACTTTACATCAACACTAAAATGATATTAAAAACTTTGGTGTCCAAATATTTATGCACCTCACTGTATACACTGTAAACACTTGAACAAAATTACAACTGAATAGTATAGTAGTGTGTACGTACATATTATGCCACTCAAAAATTAAGGGAACGCTTGGTCCCGAGTTGAAGGGCGTTCAAGTCAAACCGGGATTAAGTGTTCTCGCAGTTCTCTTTTAGCAGTATATTCGACGCTATTTAATTGGAAAGTTTGGGTTTAGTGGTGGAGTAAATTACTTAGTAAGCAGAAAGGATTTGCTATGGATTTTTGGTAACAAAATGAGTTAAAAACAAACAGATATGTGATTTATAGGATTGGAAACCAAATAAAAGAACTAATATCCGAGATTCGAGATGAATGATTATTGGTAATTAAAAAAATAAATAAATAATAAAAATAATAATAATAATAATAATTGTGCTATTATTATTTTAACTCCATGTGTCAATCAGCTCCCGGGAAAGGAGAGGGCGGACATGTTAGCTTTAACAAGAGGAAAATCTATACAAACCGATTACCTGATCTTCGGGCAAAAAGAAAGAAAGAGGGGAGGTGGTGGAGGTAGTGTGATGGCTTGATGTCCTCATGCTCTCTCAGCCAGGGAAAATAAGAATCACACACCAGATTACTGTGAATTACATCCTGGAGGATGACATCATTACTGAGAGAATCAGTCTCCACTGTCATCAACACACACACACACACACACACACACACACACACACACACACACACACACACACACACACACAGAGGTAGGTAATCGCCAGGGGCAGGTTGCTTTCTGCACTGTGTATGATAAGCCCTGTGGAGCCTCTCCTAACACACACACACACTGCACCATCTAACACTACTGCTCCTTTCTGAGTCTAACTCTAATTCCAAGTGAAACCGCTGTCCCATCATCGCTCCATTAACAGCCATTTCACACGAAACTACAAGAAATAAAACAGAACCTCGTTCGACAAGCCTCTAAAACCGGATTCCACCGGATAACACCTTAATTAATACTCGCGCTAATGCATTTACTTATGCTTTTAGTAAAGGTCTGTGGGTCTGTGTCCATAAACTCGCTGTGCTTTGCTCTCCATTACAAAGCCCACAAGTGCTCGGGCATTTGCGGGAACATTCTAGAAAAAAAAAAAAAAAAAAAATGAGAAGCTGAAAGCCACGCTGGCCGATTCGCTGCAGCATTGCTCCCAGATAACATTTCTTCTTGGTTACTGAGGCATATATACCTGTGCTGTAGGAGCACTGAAAGCAGAATCTCCCACATGGTTTGCATACAGGTTCAACACAGAGCTAGCATACGGCTTAAAAAATAAAACGTAATGTAAAAGTTTAACACAGAGCTAGCGTACTGCTTTAAAACTACTTTAGCACTCAGTTTCAGCACAGATTATACTGTTTCAAAAATAAAACTGTAAAAGTTCAACACAGAACTAGCACTACTTTAGCACTCAAGTTCAGCACAGAGCTAGCATACTGCTTCAAAACAAACCTAGCAAACTGCTTTAAAACTACTTTAGTACTCAAGTTCAGCACAGAGCTAGCATACCGCTTAAGAAAAACTTAATGTAAAAGTTCAACACAGAACTAGCATACTGCTTTAAGACAACTTTAGCACTCAAGTTCAGCACAGAGCTAGCATACTGCTTCAAAACAAACCTAGCAAACTGCTTTAAAACTACTTTAGTACTCAAGTTCAGCACAGAGCTAGCATACCGCTTAAGAAAAACTTAATGTAAAAGTTCAACACAGAACTAGCATACTGTTTCAAAAATAAAACTGTAAAAGTTCAACACAGAACTAGCATACTGCTTTAAGACAACTTTGCACTCAAGAGCTAGCATACTGCGCTGCTTTAAAACTACTTTAGTACTCAAAGTTCAGCACAGAGCTAGCATACCGCTTAAGAAAAACTTGATGTAAAAGTTCAACACAGAACTAGCATACTGTTTCAAAAATAAAACTGTAAAAGTTCAACACAGAACTAGCATACTGCTTTAAGACAACTTTAGCACTCAAGTTAGCATACTGCTTCAAAACAAACCTAGCTGCTTTAAAACTACTTTAGCACTCACTAGCATACCGCTTAAGAAAAACTTAATGTAAAAGTTCAACACAGAACTAGCATACTGTTTCAAAAATAAAACTGTAAAAGTTCAACACAGAACTAGCATACTGCTTTAAGACAACTTTAGCACTCAAGTTCAGCACAGAGCTAGCATACTGCTTCAAAACAAACCTAGCAAACTGCTTTAAAACTACTTTAGTACTCAAGTTCAGCACAGAGCTAGCATACTGCTTCAAAACAAACCTAGCAAACTGCTTTAAAACTACTTTAGTACTCAAGTTCAGCACAGAGCTAGCATACCGCTTAAGAAAAACTTAATGTAAAAGTTCAACACAGAACTAGCATACTGCTTTAAGACAACTTTAGCACTCAAGTTCAGCACAGAGCTAGCATACTGCTTCAAAACAAACCTAGCAAACTGCTTTAAAACTACTTTAGTACTCAAGTTCAGCACAGAGCTAGCATACCGCTTAAGAAAAACTTGATGTAAAAGTTCAACACAGAACTAGCATACTGTTTCAAAAATAAAACTGTAAAAGTTCAACACAGAACTAGCATACTGCTTTAAGACATCTTTAGCACTCAAGTTCAGCACAGAGCTAGCATACTGCTTCAAAACAAACCTAGCATACTGCTTTAAAACTACTTTAGCACTCAAGTTCAGCACAGAGCTAGCATACCGCTTAAGAAAAACTTAATGTAAAAGTTCAACACAGAACTAGCATACTGTTTCAAAAATAAAACTGTAAAAGTTCAACACAGAACTAGCATACTGCTTTAAGACAACTTTAGCACTCAAGTTCAGCACAGAGCTAGCATACTGCTTCAAAACAAACCTTTAAAACTACTTTAGCACTCAAGTTCAGCACAGAGCTAGCATACTGCTTCAAAACAAACCTAGCACTGCTTTAAAACTACTTTAGCACTCAAGTTCAGCACAGAGCTAGCATACCGCTTAAGAAAAACTTAATGTAAAAGTTCAACACAGAACTAGCATACTGTTTCAAAAATAAAACTGTAAAAGTTCAACACAGAACTAGCATACTGCTTTAAGACAACTTTAGCACTCAAGGTCAGCACAGAGCTAGCATACTACTAAGAAAAACTTAATGTAAAAGTTCAACACAGAACTAGCATACTGTTTCAAAAATAAAACTGTAAAAGTTCAACACAGAACTAGCATACTGCTTTAAGACAACTTTAGCACTCAAGTTCAGCACAGAGCTAGCATACTGCTTCAAAACAAACCTAGCAAACTGCTTTAAAACTACTTTAGTACTCAAGTTCAGCACAGAGCTAGCATACTGCTTCAAAACAAACCTAGCAAACTGCTTTAAAACTACTTTAGTACTCAAGTTCAGCACAGAGCTAGCATACTGCTTCAAAACAAACCTAGCAAACTGCTTTAAAACTACTTTAGCACTCAAGTTCAGCACAGAGCTAGCATACCGCTTAAGAAAAACTTAATGAAAAGTGCAACAAGGCTAGCATGTGCTGCTTCAAAAACAAATGTAATGTAAAAGTTCAACACATATGGCTTCCAAAACAAACAATGTAAAAGTTCAACATACTGCTTCAAAACACTCTTGGCATACAGGTTCAACACTAGGTTTGCATCCATCAGTGTGAAAGAAATACAAAGAAGTTAATAAACAGGCATTAACTCCATTGCACATTTCCCACAGCTAGTCAAACTTAGCATACAGGTTTAACACATCATAAAAATCTGTTTAAATCAGCTAGGCACTTGTGTTCAATAAATAAGTATTGAATTGTTTCTCATTTATTAATGAACTAGAGTAAGTACTGTATGCGTCGTTGACGGGAAAAGAGTTTGTAGAAATAGTTAAAAGGTTAAAGCTAAAAAATAAGCTGATCAGCTTTAATCTACAGTACATGTCTGTCTGTCTTTCTGCACGGCAAACCTCTCTGCCTAACATATTAATACAAAGAAATTAAATTTTGTAAAGCTGAGAATCTTTCACCTTGTTTACGTTGTTAAGTTCTACTTCTTTCGTCGTCAGCCAAATACACTTGATTTAAGACACGCCCACAGTTTGACACATGCGCAGTACGCTGTCAAAACCTGAGGTTTATAGTCTGGCAAAAAAAAAAACTGCTCATAACTTGCCTTTTAATTGATCATTTTGATTTCGCTCATGGCACAGGTTTAATTTCAGGCAAATACCGAAGGACTGGAAAAGTTTCATTAAATTCTGTCCAGCCACAGATGCTGTGACCAAATCTGGCTGGACAGACAAACTCACAAACAGAAAATTGGAGAGAGAGGTTTTGGGTCCTCCAATGTATGAAACGTAAAGAGATCATTGAAAGAGTGAGTTCTGACAAATGTATAGACAAAATCTCTCTCTTATTTATATAGATCATGCTGTCAATAAACGTCAACTGAAGCTCTTGACATGTATCTACACTTTTATGGCACTTTGGGAAAGCCAAGTATTGGATTTTAAAATTAATTTCAAGTCAGATTGATGATGAAGGCTTAAAATCTTCAATAAATGAGCTGTAACATTAGCTTAGCAGCTTCACATTCGATCCCTGGAGCCATCGTCAGTGGTCATGCCCTACGGGTAAGAGCTAGGGGCATAGCTTCCAGGCATACTTTCAAAGTCCACTTCATTTCTGGCTAAAGTAACATGTAAAATCACATAACACCAATAGGGTCATATCTAAACTTCATTTAGAGATACACTTGAATTTGACCATGAAGAATCATATCACTACAGCACTCATGAGTCAAAAATATGTATCAAAATGCTACGGTTAATCCATAATTATTGGCACCCCCAAGGGAAAATAATCACCACTGGACTATCGCTGATGAAGCATTAACAGCACGCTTTAACAGTGTCCCCGAATACGGCCGTAGATATTTTTTTTTATAGTCGGTCACTGCATACTTTCCTGAATCTTCTGAGAGGACCAATCACTCAGTTTAAACAGGAGATTGGGTGGCTGAATACAGACATACTGTACAGAACCTCTATCCAGCCCCCGGGGCATTTTTTTTTTTCTTTTTTTTCCATGGCAACATCCCAAATCAGGGGTTAAATCTTAATAAGCACTGGAGCACAGCAAATCCCCTCAGTTGAGAAAGAGCGAGGGATGGATAAGGAGAGTGTGAGAGAGAGGTGCTCTCGATATACCAGCTGTACACAGGACATGGCTCATAAACTCTCAGATGAAAAGGCCATGCTGTAAAACACACACACGCACAGCATGGCTCAAAAAAAGAGCAACCGTCCTTACAAGCAAAAGCATAGTAGTATCGATGTATACTAAATTAAATATAGTATAGTGTAATGGTTTAAGGGATAAACAGAAAGGAAGACACACATCGGCAGCAAAGCGCTAACAACCCTGCCACCTGATTAGAAAGCGCAGCCTGCAACCTGCTGACTGCCCTGCCTCATCCCTCATCCTGTCTGTCGCTTTTTCTCTCTCCCTCCCTAACCACCCCTTACTATTTCATCCCTAGTGGCAGTGGGATGAGCCGGTCCACTGCGAGCCATCGATTTCCTGTTGTGTGCGCGCGTTGGGTGGGCTTTCTGAAATCATCCTCCATTTCATTCTCTCGCTGTGTCTCTTTTTCTTATAGGAAATAAATATGATTTGCCTGGTCAGCAAAGCTAAAGGTTTTTTTTTTTTCCCCCCCTCTCTCTCCCTAATAGCCCCAGGCAGGCTGTAGAATTACTACAACAAAATGTGCTGGGTTTTTTAATATCTGTAATCAAATAAATAGAGAGCTGAGTGGCAATCATAAAATCATCCCTTGCTGGAAAGGAAAACCGAAAGCCTGAAAAAAAAAAGAAAAAAGCCTTTACGCAAACACAATTTCCAATATAAAACAATAAGAACACACATAAAACACATACTGGCGACTTTATCAGATGTTCCTATTAAATTGGCAGGTAATTACTTAAAGTAAAAACTGTTAACTGTGTGCTCAACACCATTTGTTTGAGGCAAAGAAAATGCTATGAGTGAAAAGAAAATAGTTTTTGTAAAAACAATTTTTTTTTTTAAGTGTTTGCTAAAGCTAGCAAACAATCTCTAATTAAAAAGTTAATCATTACCACTAGAGGCTAAAGCTATAAACGATATCTTAGCTAAATATAACTAGCTAACTAACTAATTGCACCATAAAGTCTAATAAAAAGCTCAAAGAGCATTTTAGTCTAACAAATATCTAGCACACAAATTTGTGACAATAGATTGTTACTAAAAAAATAATAAATAAAGCCTTTCTTATACTGTAGCTATTAGCTAGCTATGGATGGGATTACATAGCATCGGGTTGCCACTACAGTGTTGTAGCTAAACAAAATAAATAGCTAGTCAGTCATCGCTAAAGAAATTTACAAGTAAATAAAGTTTATTAAAACCCAGAGCTGTCATAACATGAAATGTATCTAGCTAGCTAAAAGGATGCTAAATATAAACAAAGAATAGTTGTTTTATTTTCATTTTTAAGGCAAGCTAGCTACAGTATATTCTTACATATTGCTAACTCGCATTTAAACAGAAAGGCTAAGTAGCAAAGTACCTAAATACTTTAGTAGCAACGTTGAAATACTTTAATTTTGACAGCTGTCAAAATTAAAGTATTTCAACGCCAACTATAGTGTTAAAATAAATGAAGGAAATAGATACGCCTATGTTACACAGGGACGCTTTGATTCCTAGCAAGCTAGCTAAACACCGTAGCCTGGTTGCAGTCCCCATGGAGACTTTTTGTCATGAGAGCTTTTTTTGTCCACTCAGGCTGCAGTCACGACTGAATTGCAGCCACAAAATGTGTTTGCTTCATCCTCTGTTTTTTTTTTGTGCTTAATATATAATCAAATAAATAAAGAAATGAGCGGTCATCGAATAATCATCTCTTGCCGGTAAAGAAAAAAAGAAAGAAAAAGAGAGAAGAAAAATGAGCCGTCGCTGGAGAGGCAAAGTGCGATGATTGCAGGAAATCAATAGCTGGATAGAATAATGATGGTGTTTTTAGGGGGAAAGCAATGTAAATGGGTAGAGGGTCATTATCTCTTTCTTTCTCTCCCTCCCTCGTGCTTTTCTCTTTCATCTGCAAAATGAAGAAAGTGTTTTTTTTTTTAGCCCTTCTGCCCGCTTGCCTAAATGACTGTGACGCCTCGACGTCGTGATTATCTTCCTAATCTAGTTGTAATTGTCCAATATGAGGCCTGGACATCGTAGTCCCGGCAGCATTATCACCTCTGACCTCGGAGGTCATGCTTTCCCTGGCGCCGTGTCTATCTAACAAAATTATCTTCCATGGCTGTGGAGGAAAATTGTGCGCGCGAGCCAAATTAAACCAATTTTTATGTCGGCAAGCAAAAAAAATTTGAATCGATGTCAACTGGTTTTGATTTGCAAATACTAATCTATCGCGAATGACCAAAACTAGAGAAAAACAGCTTTTTTTTTTTTTTTTTTTTTTTTGGCGTGGTTTATTTCTATTCACAAGACTGCTCCTATAAAAATGCTCAGAAAGGCTTTTATAAAGAGTACAAAATGCACAGTGATATACAGTATGTTGATTCCTTTTTAAAATGAACTCGACCTTATTTATTTCTTTTGAAGCCTCGGGGCCTGTGTGCATGGAGTTTGCATGTTCTCCCCATGCTTGGTTGGGTTTCCTCCGGGTTCTCTGGTTTCCTCCCACAGGCCAAATACATGCAGATTAGGCTAATTGATGTTCCCAAATTGCGTGTGGCGTGTGGATGTTGACCGGAGAGCCTACCACGGAAGTACAAATGGGAATAAATGCAGTGGTCACCACTGACCTCCACAGTCCCTAGTTGGACTACAGGGGTTCCTAGATGGATGGATGGATTTTCATCTTTTAATTATTGTGCATTCCCTTTACTTAACAATATAATATGGTGTTTACGTGTTTGAAAGGTGCTCGTATATTACATC
Organism: Clarias magur; assembly: GCA_013621035.1. Classification (NCBI taxonomy): domain Eukaryota; kingdom Metazoa; phylum Chordata; class Actinopteri; order Siluriformes; family Clariidae; genus Clarias; species Clarias magur. Next base: position 342,606 of record QNUK01000351.1, on the reverse strand, counting down.
CTATTATTATTATTATTATTATTATATTTTATTATTATTATTATTATTAGCACTATTATTATTATTATTATTATTTATTATATTTAGCAGTATTATTATTATTTATAGCAGTAGTAAAAATAGTAGAGACAGAAGAATAGTAATATTCCTAGAAATATAGTAGCAGTAGTAGTGGCAGTTGTACTGGCAGGAGCAGAAGACGTAGTTGTGGCAGTGGTAGAACTATACTGGCATGATTAGTATTAGTAGTAGTGGCATTAGTATAGTATAGCAATAGTGGAAGTGGCAGAAAAAGAAGTTGTAGAATAGTGGTTATATAGTTATAGTAGTACTAGTACTGGCTGCATTAGTGGCATTAGAACTGGTAGTAATAGCAGAAGTGGCAGTAGTACTGGCAGTTATAGTCGTGTCAGTACTGGCAGCAGTAGTACTAGTAACAGTAGAAGTAGCAGCAGCAGTACCAGTAGTTTTAGTTGTAGTAAGTATTTCACACAATGTATAAAAAATTTCAGCTGAAAATCCGAAAAAAATTCCATCGACATATTATTTTACATTATTTCCCTGTAACACAAGCCTTTTACTGTCACACCGACATAAAACTATTACTCAAACACGTAGGAATAACTCGCTGAAAGACTGGCATTCTTTAAATCTCTGTAATCATCCTGAATGGCAAACACGGCGAACAGAAACCCTGCGGTTTTATCCACATCAAACAAAACACACAGTTCTTCCGTTTGCCCCTTTGTACAAACGGATTGTACAACGTCTGTTTAAGCTGAAAATCTAAATCATCACTGCCCATGAAGTCTCGCATGGCGTGATGCACAGAATAAATACAGCCCGGGCCAGAAAGAAATCTGCCTCAACGTACCACATTGTGCAGTGTAGTACGTAATGCACAGGTCGCTGGCTTTAATTCAAACCTGCGCGAGTGGTTCAAAGGTGTGACGGTCAGAAAGCGGACTTCCTCTTTCACGCTCTTAAATAGTTGTTACAGAGACAGAGAGATGAAAGGGATCGAGCTCAGAGGTCGGGGTTTGATTACTATTCACAACGCAGCATCGTGCCTGGGCGGAATTAAATAAATATTAGCGCAGGGGTAAAGGAGAAGGTCAGGGTCAAATTCTGACAGACAGGCACAGCAGGGGAGGCTCGGAAGACACGCGCTCGCACACACATACATACAGTGAAGCAGCACCTGGAGAGAATGCTAAGAAGTAGCTTTTCCACTCATACACACACACACACACACCACTTTCTCTTTCAATTACCTAGCGTGGAGAAAGAAGAGAGGAATAGGATCCAGTCGCTGGGCAGTTGTATGGAACAAGGAATAAATGATTAAATAAAAGTGAAAGAGACTGGATGGAAAGAGGTTAAACCTTAATGACTTGTGATTATTTTGGACGCTATATTGACCTGAATTCAGAACTGACCCATTTGTGTTTTTTTTCTTCACTTTACTACACGTTTAACGTTTAAATGTTCCCCTAGTACTTCCATAAACATACCGACCACATTAACAGATGAATAAATGTTGTTTCCTTTTAGAAAATGATTCAACCAATCAGATTAGAGAATTCCAAAGCGTTGTGTTATTCACATATGCTTGCAAACCAAAGCAACACACATGGCTCGTGGCGTAAACACGGCCAGCGTCGGATGGATAGACTGTACTGTACCGAGGCGGTAAAAAAAGCTCAGAGACTCAGAGGGAAAAGTCTTGAAAAACAACTTTAGATCAAGGAAGCGTCGGAGAAAGTCCTGAATCTGTTGAGAATACGAGACGTGGAAAATAATGCATGAAGGACGAGAGGAATACGAAGGATGACTGAGCGGGATCGAGATGGGAGGATGTACACGTGTGGCGTCACGTGAGAGGCTGATGAATATTTAACGGTGCAGGCAGGGACTCACGTTTCTCTAGCAGGTGATGCGGTCTTTCGACTGCTGCCTGGGGATAGATGCCTCACACACACACACACACACACACACACACACACACACACACACACAAAGGCAAACACATACCCTGCTTTACATCATTTACAGAGCTCTCTAAGTGAAAGTTAAAGCTCAATTTAGAACTTGTACAGTTCTTACATTTCAAACTGCGAATGAAATTAATCAAGCAAATTATCTCGAGGGGAGACATTTCAAGGTGTAAAATCTTTTCATTACGACATAATTAAAAAAAAAAACCCAAAGCGAGTCTTATTTGCCCTCTAGCAGGTGCTCGGCATTGGCGGTTTATTAGGTGAACCCCTCGGTGGATTGAGGAAAACGTGACTTTCGGCACACCTTATAAGACTTTTCGGTCGAATGAGGATTTAGAGGCGACGACCTAGCAATAAGAAGAAGTATTACGTTATATTACAGGATGGAAAATTTAATCTTCATCTTATTGCTATTTCTCGCTTATTCTGATATTCCAAATACCCGCTTTGGCGTTCCCATGAAACTTAAACCTTGCTGATGCAGATAACTTCCTACGCCAATTCATTTTTGAGTCTGCATCCTATTTTAGACTCTGGTCCAGGTTTAAATCCCAATTCAGCAAACACACACTTTAAGTTAACCTTGTAACGGTCAGGAATAAGGACGCACCACTTTATCAGCACTTTGTTATAACTGACACTAGCTTATCTGGAAAAAAAGTTGATTTTCACTGATCGCCTTGGCCGATGTTTTTCTGTCGCATCCTATCAATTTTGTCCTGGTTGCATGCTGTGATGGTTGATCGTGATCAGTGGCGGATGGTCAAACAAAATTAAAATTAAACTTTTAATACTCGTCTGTAAATAGCCATTTATCAGGGGATTAAGCATCATTACTACTAGTATAAAATAAAGTGCTGGAAGACTCGTCGAGAATGGTCCAATCACATGAGCCCAAATATTTAAAAACAATATTGATTCGCTAAGAACAAAAGTGGGAGGGTTCAGATCGAAAAGAGCTACGTTTACACTGTCAGTTAAATGTGACCCAATTCCGATTTTTCGCATGCATTCCGATATTTCGAGATCGGTTTCAGGCCACCTTCATATGCGGAAATAACTCAGATATAAATCAGATATGTGCTAATATGATTGTCGTGTAAACAGACAAATCAGATTTTCTGAGGCATTGCGTCCTGCACGTCATTAAAACTGTGAGTTCTTTGCGGTTTAATGACGTAATCAGGCACACCGAGGCGCTGCTCATCCCAAACAGATGCGCCAGTGTGCGGTAGCCCGCACCTGTTGCAAGCCACCAGAGAGCGACCGCGACACGTCTCGCACCCAGACATTCCACTGAATGGATGAGGACACAATAAATGAAGCATATGCTCAGGCTGCTATGATGGCCCTTTTCCTCCTTCTCCATTTCGCGAACTTTGCACATATCGCAGAGCTAGCATCAAGCATATTTCGCCTTCGTCCATCTTGGCTAGTGTGTAGTGCAAGAACCTCCCTTTAAGTATGCGCGATGTTTCAGACGGTATGGCAAGTGTAAACACTTGAATCGGATATGGGTCATAGTTGAAAGAACGTGTAAACAGACGGACAGAAAAATCTGATATAGGCAACAAATCAGAATTGGGCATCGAGACCTGCAGTGTAAATGGGGCTTTAGAGTTCAGCCTCAAATCACATGCTTTTCAAATATTTACGTGCCTACATAGACACTCGTTTGTCTGGCGCCCCGCGTACACGAACACAAATGAACGTATACGGTTTAGATTTTTTTTTTTATTGCAAATAAATTATATTAAGAAATAGAGCGGAATATTATGACTAAATGACTTTATTTCATTATTAAAATAATTATGTTAAATAATTACATGTAAAAGTAGCATTCTTCTCCGCCTAACTTTATTATTGAGCAGCCGCCACTGATCGTGATGTAACTGGGACAACAAAACCCTACCTACTTTACGTGCAGTTTTAATATCTATAATACCACCCAGAACTGCTCCCTCTGCTGGGAGGAGTGAAAAAGATCTGGGAACTTGTCCTGGATGAGCATACAATGTGCCTTTATTTTAACAAAATAAAACATCATCCATTATCCACAACACTTCATTCGTTATTTTATAAAGGGATCATGGAATACAACAATCATTACCTACATTGTTCGTTACAGAGGAAGAAGTTAATTAGAGCAGCAACGAAACACTCTTGTTCTGAACCCAAATTTAAATGGCCAAATTATAATTTGTAAAATCGGTAGCGGATTTTCACAATTGGTGCATCCTTAGTTAGGAGGGTCAAACTGAAAGGAGCACCCTATACTATAACTCTAGTGAGCATAAATGCACCTCAGAATGCACAAACCTTTACAGTTACGGGGTACAACAGCGGGAAACTTAATCCGGTTCCATCCCTGTCGGGGAAGAACAGGGGTTAGAGACTACATTGGCGCATATTCACCTGAACTAAAACGCAGACAACTGAAGGTAGTAAAGGGGGATAAAAATGTTTTTGTGAACCTGCACACTTATAGATTCCTGACAAGAGTTGAAGCTGATGGTGATGTGGTCTCCTACTTGCTCATTAGTTGATCGGTTAATTGCATGAATAAGAAGTTCTCCCTAATAAGGTGGCCGGTGACTGTACTCTACTCTTCCAATCCATTAGACATACTGTATAGATGCGACTAATATAGCAGACTTTCTTATTTAGGTCAAGCTTAAATATATATTGCCATTAATGAAGCCACACATTTCTTCTAAAGAGCAAAACTAGCTTCATTTTAACACACTGACAGACTGTTAAGAGTCGCTTTTAAGCTCGGAGCTCATTAATCAAGATCAGCATCCGAAGCCAGGGCTTTCTCTTCCTAAAGACTATTATTATGAGGCGGTGTCACACGAGCCCGTTTGAAAGCAGGTCATTCAGGGATTCGCAGCTGCTAAAACATTAACGGCTTTGCGCGAACACACTGTGCGCTCGCTTAACTCCGTCTAATTGGCTTACCATAATATAGTTTGTAGCAGCACAGCCTTCAAAGGCCGAGTCAGCGGCTTTGCCTCGGTCTTAATTAAGGCCGGCCGGAGGGATTGAATGGAGTGGAGAGCTCGAGTGTTACTGCAATTCTTCAGATTTTATGGATAAAGAGGAGTGCCGAGGTGTTGTGGGATATGCGAGTCTGCAGGGGCACTAATGGGTATTACTGTAGGGGTTTTGCAGCAGATGAACAGTGGTCGAGGAGAACCTGCTGGAGTTAGCACCTCCAGGATCTAGTGCATGGCATTTTAGAGGTGGCGAGGTAATCAGCGCAAATCGTGACTGAGCTTCGGACATTCAGTGTGATGCATTATCTTCAATAACTCCGCCTGCTAATTACAACGAATTACCTTTAGAGTGTTGAAAAAAGCAAGACTTGGCATTTTCCATAGTGTGACAGCATACGCGTAAAAAGAATTAGCTAGTAATCCCCTAAAAAAAGATCAAACAGAGCTAATATTCCATATAGCTCATACCGGATTTAAGTCATACCACATTAGCATGATATTAATTTTTTTTCCCGGTGTCGTATGCTCCTGCAGCCAGACCTATGAATTATTCAGTAAGAAAGAAAAAATAAGATGGACCAGTACCATGAGTCACTCGGACTCTCGTTCTTTTCCTGTCACTTTTCTTTTCTTCCTTCCTTTTGCTATCCTGTATCTTTGTCTGCCTCGCCCGTCCTCTTCATCCATCAATTTCCCCCTTTCCCTGATCGACTCAGGTGTCTTGATATCGATTTCATGAAAATAAATAAGCGAGTCCTTATACCCAAGCATGACGAACAATCAAATCGAGCACGTGGTTAAGGGCTTTCGGTTGTACATAACACAGAAATACAGTACATAGCTCATAACATTCTGCTCAACCGTTTGGTAAAGCGCATTCTGAGTCACTACTGTATATCAAGCGCTGTATAGTACCGTCCTTAACTGTGAACATTGTTTTGCACATTGTTTTCTGAACTGCCTTGCACTATTTGCACTTTACACTTTATATTCTTTTATGTCTCTTTAGTTTATAATTTTTTTTTTAAACATGCATAATTCTCATGTAATTTTTCTGTTGTATGTAGCACCATGGTCCTAGAGAACACATTTCATTGAAGTGTGTACCGTCCCTACTGTATATGGTCAAAATGACAATAATGCCACTTAGAATTTTGACTTTATATCTTATTTTAAAAATGTGTTAAGCTATCTCGACCACTTGAGGTATGCAATACTAAAGAAAGTATACATTTTCAATGATTTGGTAGCATAGCACAAGAAATAAAGTGGATCATCTGGCTACAACATACTGTATGTACTGTTCTAAAAGCACACAAAAATGTAGCAGACTTATTCAGATATTTTTTTTTTTTAAATTAATATACTTGTACATAAATTGATCATTTTACCATTAAGTGACATCTCAACCGTTTGGTAGAGACCTATATTGAGGTCTGTTAAAAAAAAAAAAAAAAAAGTAAAAATAAACGAAAATTCATTGCCATTTTCTTAGTGAGGATGATAAAAAAAAAAAATAAATAAAAATAAGTTACTGGATGACTTCGCTACCCTTGGTATGTTTGGAACTTGAAATGGTGAACAAACTTCACGATTAGCGGGTGATAAGATTGCTGCCGTTCAAATGCCACCCTGTGAAAAACAGAACCCAGGTTGAGACATGCATCGATCTAAAACACAGCCGTGTCTGAGCAGGGATTAAAAGCTCCTGGTGACATTATCAAAAGTAAGCTTCTGCTAATAAGGCAAATGCCACTAAGACATGTAGTTCAACACAAAGTTTTGGTGACTGACACAAAACCCAACCTGGTGAGGTAACAATGGTTTATAGGTTTTGTTTTTGTCTCTCAAAACAATGCTTGGCATTTAATATCAAACGCTACTGAATCTGTGCTTTAGCTGGCAGAGTGGACAGAAATAAAGTTGCTAGCATGGGTTTTGCTAGCAAAATGTGCCTGTTTAAATGCAAGAATAATCTATGATAATTTTTAAACATTGCCCTTCATCAATCATCAGGATATATATGACATATGGATATATGGACAAGCAAAATGGATGCGTAACCCATAGTAATAAGGTGTCTATCTTTGATGAGAGAGAGAGAACTTTATTGCTTGCACAGGTCTGTTTTAAGAGTCAGGAGTTTAGACACAATTGCGTCTTGCATTATTAATAGTAGGTGTGCTTTTTTTTTTTTAGGCTCACTATTGCTTTTGTTGCTTCAACTCAGAGGTGAAAATGGACCTGTCCATCAGATATCCAGATAAACTGAGAATATGCTAGCTATATCTGGCACGGATGTCAGCAGCTGCAGTTACAAGCAATATATTGCCGCAAATTATCCAAAAATAAAAAAATAAGCAAACTAGGAATGCTTACAAAATTAGAAAGGATTAGCAAAGATAGCAAGGATTAGCAAAACTAGCCATTATTACAGAATTAGAAATGATGAGAAAATTAGTGATGATAAGGCCATGCTTAGGAAACTATCAATAATAAGGGAATGAGGAAACTAGCAATGATGAGCAACTAGCAATTAGTTTCCTCCTAGCAACTAGGAAACTAGCAATTATATACATCATTACTAGTTTCCTAGATGCTAGTTTTCTAGTTTCCTGTTTTGTAATCACTGACAGTTTTGTAATAATTGCTAGTCCCGTCATTGCTATTAGTAGTTTTTGCTACTCATTGCAATACTAGCAATGAGAAGCAAAAACTACTAATAATTAGTAATAATTACCAAACAAATAACAAATAAGGATTTATTAATGAAGTAGCAATGATGAAACTAAGAATTAATAGGAAATTAGCAATATGTAAGAATCTAGCAAACTAGTAATTATGACATATGCTATAGCACATGATATATGCTAGCAATGATTACAAAACTAGCAATTAGGAAATAGCTATGAAATGGAAACTAGCAGGTCTCAGGAAACTAGCAATGGTTGCAAAACTAGCAATTAGGAAAATAACAATGATAATATTATAAAACTAGGAATGAGAAGGAAACTAGCGATCATGAGGAAACTAGCAATAATTACAAAACGGGTAATGATTAGGAAACTAGCCAATCACCAGCTTCCACAAAAAAAGTCTCATTGCTGTCTAACTATCCTCCATTTTTCTCTCATCATTTTATGTATTTATTTATTTATTTTTATTGCTGTCCATATAATTTCCACTTTGCCAACTCGGCTGCCTGTCCCTCCCGCTTCGCTTCGGCAGCCGCGCAATAAATAACGTCATTATTTAACTCTGCAAAACACAGGGAAAAAAAAAGGCTGCGTTCGGATGCATCCAATTAAAATAAAATATGTACTAAACCTTTTACTCTCCCACTTCTCTTCATCCGTGGGGAACGCGGGACCTATATTTGGCCGTGAGGTGTTTCAGAAGAACATCCATTTACCAGGAGGCTTGGTTCCTTGGCCTTGTTTTCTTTCCCCCCCCCCCCCCCATCTCTATCCCTTCTTTCTTTCCCTCGTGGTTTCGAAATACTCTGCGTAAAAACTTATCCATTTTGCAGCTCAGAGGGAGAATAGGGAACGGGGAAAAAGGTGAAAGATGAGAGAGGAATGAGAGGGAGAGAGAGAGAGAGTGCTGGATGGAAATGAGTAACAGCTGGGCAGATGGAGCAAGCAGTAAGAGTGGTAGATTGATATTCAGTAAGCGTGTACACCTTATTTATTTATTTATTTATTTATTTTAAACCTTGAGACCCCCCCCCCCAAGGAAAAATCTGGCTCTCGGCCTATGATGCCCTGCTGCTTTGACAGAACTAAAAGAGCCACCCTGCAGTCTTCGCATGAGAGAGAGAGAGAGAGAGAGAGAGAGAGAGAGAGAGAGAGAGAGATGCCGGAAAAATGTGGCATGCCGGAATAATGCACTAGCTCAGGGAGCGTCTGACCTTCAGAAATCCTCCATTAAAAAAAAATGTTATATATTTAAAACTGCTTGGATGATTCTTATGTCCACGACACACACACACACACACACACACACACTTCCTACCTTTCACTTGAAGTATGATTTCCAAGATTTGGAAGTAGACACGATGTCCCGAAAGGAAGTTAAAAGAGCGCTCTAAATGAGAAAAACGTCTTTCACAGACTTGACAATTTACTTCGCCTCACATCTGTTCGAACTTCATACGGTATCATGATATTACAAAGCAGCTCATTTAAAGCAAGATCCCTGGAGATACAATATCGGACAGAATGAGCAGAATAAATCCTGTGCACATTTTGAAAGCACTATGTGTATTTCCTTTCCTTTTTTTTTTTTTTTAAGATGGTAATTTGTCAAATCTAGGATGTAATATGACTGTGAGTGAATAAAATGAATATAAAACACTGACAATTACACATTTTCTTGAACTAACAAATCTGTGCCTTCCACTCTCAATCCGTCTAGAAACCATAACCTTCAATTACTATGGTTTTATTAAAGGTGAAGTCGGTGTGTAAAAATAAATGAATTTATTTACAAATAAATAAATAAACCTTTAAGCGGTGAGTATGCCTAACCAGCAGGAATGAGAATAATAATAATAACAATAATATTAAAAATGTTAAAAATATTTTTTTGTCATTTCTCTCATTTCTCCATATGGCGCAAACACAGAAAGACGAAGTAGAACTGGCGCAGTTCAAGACACAGAGTGGCGCCCACTTATGTATGAATGCCAGGAGAGTACAGAGCCATTACCCTCCTATTCAGTATAACACACACATACACACACATTCAGACAGTCGTCAGCTCCAACGGCTATTAGATTCGCTGTTGAAGTGATTCGCTCAAGCTCTAATCTGATAAGTGGGTCGTGTTTAGCTCCTTTTCAATAAACTACACACAGACACACAGACACACAGACACACAGACACACGCACACACGCACACACGCACACAGAATCGCCGCAGCATTCTAAAGAATAACAGTAAAAGAAGATGTCCCACGAAGTCTGAAACGTAATGTAAGACTTGTACACATAGGGCACTCAAAACGTGCAAGTTCAATCCAAAGTCCCCACATTCATGAAAGAGTTACAAATGAAGCCTGAAACATAGGAATCATCAGGAAATTAAAAACTCATCCAAGTTATACTTTTTCATATGTTGTATATAATATAATACGCTTAATATAATGTGTTTAACGTGAAGAAGCGAAAGGTGGAAGACGTTGAGATGCTCGGAGAGGGTTGGACCAAAGTTCAGATAAAGATATGGAAGGAGAAAAATGTGGGAGAGCAAAGTCAATAAGGGAGAGAGAGAGACATGGCAGGTGTCTGGGCTTCCCAGGTCTCCGAGTATCCATGTTGGTTCCATAATTGGTCTTGGCAGACACAGACAGCTTGAAAGGCCCGTTTCAGCCCACCCTCAAGAAAAAAGAAAAAAAAAAAAAGGAGAAAAAGAAAGCCAGAAAACTGAGACGCTGAGGAGAGAAAGTGTGCGCGAGTGAGAAACTGACACCTGAGTCCACACAGAAGAAAACACAAAGAGACAGAGAGATCTCCAGAAGATACGTGTTATGACAGCAGAGCACACTTTAACGGTTACATAATCCCTCAATGCTGCGAAAATCAGGGTCACAGCAGTGAATTATTACGCTGTGCTTTTTCGTAGTCTCTGTGCAGCACAATACAAAGAGGTTACAAGTGCGTTTCTCTTGTGTAATGTGTTGTTTTGTAATTGCGAATCGAGTAGCTGAAAATTATGACTCGCAGCCCATTTTCCCAACAGCACATGACAAGTGCTACCTATGGTTCAGATTTTAAAATCATTCTAAATAATAAAACAGTCAGGCGACACAGAAAATCTGCTCACCGTAATCCAAATGATATCCATCCTGCACGGATCCTGCATCCTCCATCTGCATTACAGTCCAGAGAACTGGGCCAGAGAATCTCCTTCACTGCATGACTTAGGTTCCTCACTGGTTCTTTACAACTTTAAGGGTTTTTTTTCCCCTTTTTAATCGGGTTATTTTCAAGCCCAGAAGCAATCCAGAAAACCCATTGTTGCTTCTACCATCAAGCATGAAAGCTATCCACTGTTGGTGCTACCATACATGGACAATGGATCTTAAATGAGAACAGCCATGAATACAAAAAGGGCTATTCTTCACCACTTGCTGCCAAAGAAAAACAAGGAAAGTGATCTGAACTAAGGGCAGTATTGATTTGTTCCATGCCCAGGAACGATTGCCCCACGCCGTCCCCACTCTGCCACGAGCCAGCATCCACACTATTATTTTTCTCTGTACTCTGGTAAACTTGCGTATTTTCATCCTCCGACACCTGACCTTGACCACCACAAAGTCGAGTGGTTTTTCTCCAAGTGTTTCCCGAAGGGTTTCAACAATCCAATTCTCCTATACTGTAAAGTTCTAAATGGACCTTAATCCCTTTTAGACAAACTGAGCACTCACTCCTGTAAGGTTCTCCATCTAGGTCTAGATCAGGTACCCATGATTGGCTACTACTGTGCTAATTCTGCGGTACTTCTGGATGGCCAATGTCATGCAACGTTTCTCCTTCACCAACACCAGGAGAACCTGGCCATTTCTTTCCATGAAGCCCACTCACATGCTTGTTCATCCTTTGTCCTCTTATGATTGCGCTTTCCCTGTGTGCGCCACACATTATGTAGCAGACATTGTTTCGAATCTCCCAACATTCTCCAACGTCACATTTTTACACTATATTCTCTTATTGGCTTCCATTCATCTGCCTGCATTAGTTTTAGACCAATTATGCTTGCTTGCGATGCAAAAATGGACAAGCACCTACTTTATTGCAACTATGAGAGCCTTGTCTTCACTGTTCCATTCGTCCCTCTAGAAGTACTTTTATGATCCCCTTTTAAGGACAAGACGTGCATTGCGATTCTTCTTGGGACTAACACCCATAGTTCTCACAGCTGAGTCACTCAGTGTCTTGAAACAAAGACTGAAGACCATCTCAACTAATTTTGATTATGAGTATTTTCTCCCTGGTGGCTTTGTGGTTAGCATTATATGTAGCACTATATTACACCTTGTGTCCCCAGGGTTGGAGGTTTGAGTCCCCCCTTCGAGTCTGTGTGCGTGGAGTTTGCATGGTGAGCGAGTATTCTTAGAGCACCTCCAGGGTCGGGGTTCAAATCTCATCTTCTCCGTGTGTGTGGAGTTTGCATGTTCCTACAGTAGTTAGCACCCCATCCATGGTATACCCTGCCTTGTGCCTCAAGTTCCCTTAGATAGGCTCCAGGCCACCTGTGACCCTAAACTGGATACGTTCTATAGACAACGGGTGGATAGAGAATTCTCAGACGTTGAACTTCTTGTACAATCACTGGGGTGTTAAATGTAAATGTAATGGCTGGGGCATCATTGGGCATCAGTTTGCAGCCCAAAATGAAGCCTCCACCATCCCACCATCTATTCTAAATGGCACAGCGAGCCCATCATGCCTAATTCCTCTACATTTTTTAATGAAAAAAAAAAAAAAAAATACCAGGAGAGGGTGAGATGGAAGACTTTATGGTCTACACTCAATCACTGACCTGTGGACTGCAAGGTTCTTATCAGATTGTGCCATGCTGCCATGCTGAAAGAGGTCCTGCTTTAATGAGCTCTCCACTGAGACAGCTGGTGTGCCGGAGCATGCTAATCTACTCAAGTCTGGTTTGACGTTCTGGCCTACGATCAGCTTTCTGGGACAGTAATTACATTCTAAGAAGGGCAAAGTCCATAGAGGACAAGGAGCTGCAGTCACGGCCAACTTGCAAGCTAGATCAAGCTGGAAAACGCACTAAAAAGAGCTCCTGACGGACGACGGGCTGCGCCGTTCCAAAAAAACACCCCGGCTATATTGAGCCATATGGCCAAGTACGGCCTGAGCGGAATTTACATGGGTGTGGAAAACCCTGAGAAGTTCGCGATGACCATTATTCACATGAAGCAGTAATAAGGGCAGGCTTCTTACTGTAAAAAGGTTCAAAGCCTCCATTCCAGGAACGTTTTCAGCCACGGAGTCTACTTTTTATACATTATGATTAAAATTTCATTCCTCAATAAACTTCTCTTTGACCCAAATCAATATCGGGAGCATTAGAAATCTTCCGCAGGAGTGTTTAATGCAGCATCCTAAATAACCGCTCGACATCGCTCAGACAAAGAAAGTGAAGAAAATAGGGTTACAAAAAGAGAAAGGAGAAAAAAAAAAAAATAAATAAAAAAAACATGTGGCTACAGTGACATGAATATTTCATACACTGAAAGACAGCGTATGCGTCATAGAGACTGCGAGGCTCACTAAAATCCACATATACACACGAGCGCACTGTTCGGCATTCAAATCCTGGAACTTGCCGACTTCCAAATGAGCACTGGGGACGTGGTGCGTGCAGCTAAGTCTAATTGAAATTCATCAGTTTCTATTATTTGTTTGCCTTTTTTTTTTTTTAATGAAAGCACTTAGCTTTTTCTTTCTTTTTTTTTTTTTTTTTTTAAACCCACATCTTCCTGAGACCTTATGAATATTTAACGCCGAGCCAGACTGTCTCGTCAAATGAGCAGTCCAGCTGCTGGACAAGGAGCGGTGACAATTACTGAGAGCCGTTGCGGAAAAAAATAAAATAAATAAATGACCAAGAGCGCTAAAGTTCCAACAAAATGTCAACAATTAGACCATGTGGCTGTTTCTGCCTAGCTAATGAGTCCATTAGCAGCTACGCGGTCTAAAGGACGCTAGCTGGCAAGGGAAGAAAAGCAAAAAAAAAAAAAAGACACTCGTTTCAGTGCATTCTCAGCAGGCTGACCTTTTGTTTGCTGATCTCTGAAACCATAGAACGAGCTGACGGGTAAAAAGAAAAAAACACTAGGGAGGAATCGCCCAACTTTCGAGGGGATTTCAAAAGATTCCGGCGACTATTGGATCAGTTTTAATAGCACCACTGATACACACCTGGACACAATTATGATCGTGAGGCAGCAGACAAGATCATTTGCCTAATTTTAGCTCACGACGACCTTGAGACTTCTTGGATAAATAAACCTTTTATCAGGACGTAATCATTGTATTTCTTGTTTTCCCCTCGCACGATCTATCTCTGCCTCCTAGCTTAAAGAGAAAAAAAAAAAGAAAGAAAGAAAAAAAAAAAAAAAAGGATCGCTATCGAACACATTTACCCTCTGCTATGAGGAGGATTAGCAATTTCATTCCTGGGGATTTATCGAAGTCCAATAATCTTTCTCCGGCTCGATGAAGCCTCGAGCGCAGCTGTCATCTCGTTCCAGGTAACCTCACAGCGCTCTCACAAATACCTCCAAAGATGTCTGCTGAAGGACTGGCACATGGTTTCAAAACATGCTCCAGGGCCTACATGGTCTGCATCTGCTTCTAACTTCCAAAATAACAGAAAAGCATAGAAGAAAAAAGAAAAGGATCCTGTGTTAAACTGTGAAGGGCTGCATTTCAACCCGAGGAAACGTCCCGGAAGTCAAGGTTTCCTCTGCGACTACAGCTTGTATCGAAGCTCCAAAACAATTAGAACCAACATTTACCGGAATGTTAGTTAATAATTCATAACGTCTATCGCCGTTGAATTGAAAACGCTTAATTGTATAATATACTGACGGACAGCATTAGGGAGAGAGACCTGATGAACATTATTCAAGATCAGTTTTCACTCCGATAGCAGGGAAGATTAACGTCGGCTCCGGTTACATGTCTGTCCCAGCATGGATGCTCCTCGTTTCGATCGGATTGCTCGATAGTCGCTGCCTTCCTCAAAGAATACCCACTACTGTACAAAAGTCTTGATGATCTTTAGTATGAATTTGGTATATATGTTTATTATTATTATGTACAAAACCATTTACCATTTCCAAACATACCTTAAAAATGAATAAATAAATCACATTACAGAAGAATATTTGCGTGCCTGTACATAAAGCATATTTACATATTACATGACAGGTCGGGCTTTAGGTGAAACATTTTTTCTATTATTCCTATGTGCAAATGTCTTGGGCCCATATTTACTAATGCAGCCAGTACTGATACAACTATAACTAAATAACCACTTCTGTACTTCTGTAATAACAAAGTGTGTGTTTTGCCATAGTCTTTGTTGGCGTATCTACATGTAACATAACTGTATGGTAGATTTCTATCTGTTCAACTCACAGCAACAAAGTAACAAACTAGCACAATGACTTTCCTATCTAATATCCTGTGTATACTGTATATACACCGAAATTGCTAAATCCGATTCCATGAGTCAAACCAGACAGACAACAAAGTGATCCAATTACGATGGACGATGCTGTACTCGCGACTATCGAAGACCCATCATGTGTAATAGTGTTGCGTTTTTTATTCCGACTAAATGAGACGCAAAAAGGAACATCAGACATCAGGATTTGAAACAAAACTCCCAAGTCTGACACACGAGTGTACCTGCTAGACGTCTGAATCTGCAGGCAGGGTGGAAAAAAAAAAAAGAAAAAAAAATGAGCAAAGGCTTTGAAGAAAGTTACATCTCAATAACATCCTCTCTAACCAGCAGGTACAGCGGATTATGATGAATAGGCCGTGACTCACCGGTGCCTTAAGCTATTCACGCGCACACACACACACGCGCACACGCGCACACACACACACACACACAGTATCCGCTATGTAAGAGCTTCAGGTCGGACCAACATTTTCCGAGACATCTGCTCTGTTGAGCAGGCAGCCGATGCTGTAAATCATCCCAAAATATACAGGGACTTGAAATAATGCACCGAAATGAATTTAGCTTCGAGACACAAAACTGTGCAAGGGTATTGTCTTGGGAGTTTATTTATGCCGCAGCTCTTTTCACTTCCTGAATCTGATTGTTCGAAAAGTCTTGATTGTTTTTCCATAAAATACACTACAAACGCAGACTGGAAGAAACCGGAGTTCCTAGAGGCAAGGCGAGATTCTAACCCCCTCATCATTGCCCCAAATTACATAATTATAGAAAATCGATTTTTTCTTCATCAATCAGATCAAAATCAGGAATTCTATGGCATAAATGTTCTTACTAAATGCGTACAGGACACGTACAGACATTTTAACGATCATACAGTACGTCTCTCACAATTTGCATGCAGTAACGTATTTCTACCAGAGGTGTCGCCATAATTACCCTATATATACCCTATGGTACGTTCACCACAGCAACATTCTCGCTCTTAATACAGCGTATACGGTAAGATACTGTACTTACGTTGGCAATAGTCCTTGCCTTCCTCAAAACCCGGCTTGCAGATACAGCGCCCGATCGGTACCAGCCACCCACCATCGGCACTGCAGTACATCTTCGGGGACTCGAACTCCTCCGAGTCGTTAACGCACGATCCACGCACCTCGACAAGTGCCGAGTCGCCCCCTGTCACTGTATCGGGGAAATGTGCCAGGTTGTGAACGGCGGCTGGGCACTTCTTATAGAAGACCCGCAGTGAGACAAGAGCGATGCATGCGCCGACATCCTGGAAGGCCAAGTAGAAGCCCTTTTTGTTGAGGTTGCTGATATCCCGAACCTCGGTGTTCAGTTTCATGACGCGGTCGCCAACGTCGGTCTGCGTGAAGCTCTCATCGGCGGCGATCGTGTCGATCTTGACGTACTGGCTCTCCTTGATGAACCACAGGTTGTCGTTGTTCGACTCGTGGTAGTACATGTTGAACGTCTCTTTGCAAGTTCCAGGGACTCCAGGAAGGCTGTTGCAGTCGCGCAGGGTAAACTTGATCTCGATGTAGATGCGCTGAGCGCCGTGGCGGGCGATGTGGCGCGTGCGCAGCCAGTTGTTCTGGTTGGCTTCCATCACGTTGCAAACTTGGTATGAGCGCATGGGCGTGTTGCGCTCGTCCATCACGCTGATCTCCTCCCACTACAAGGAAAGCAGGAAACAAGTTGTTGGTTAAGGGGTACATCTGGGATTTTGCAAGTATTAGTATAGCTAATAGTTTAAGTGTTCAGAGCAAGAGTTGGCATCAACAGTTCCTTCAGATTGGTTTTAATCGGTGCAACCAATCTGTCACGTTATCAAGTAGTGAATCTCAAAGCTGCAGCAAAATCAAACAAGGTATAGCTGGCGTTACAGGGAAAACGTAATAAAGTCCAGAACTCTA
Source organism: Clarias magur (assembly GCA_013621035.1). Taxonomy (NCBI): domain Eukaryota; kingdom Metazoa; phylum Chordata; class Actinopteri; order Siluriformes; family Clariidae; genus Clarias; species Clarias magur. The sequence continues at coordinate 325,461 of QNUK01000351.1, read as the reverse complement.
AAAGTTTCATTAGCTTTTTTGACAGGCTGGTGGAGCTTTCCATCCATTTTATAAATACCTGATTAATATCTTGTACCATCAAAAGAACCCTTGAGAAATGTTTCTCATTCCCACAAGGTGATTTCATTAATAATAAACAATAAAATATAGATCAATCTTGGGTTAGCTTTAGGACCTCCTGACCTCTTTAGCCTCTGCCCAGGAACCGTGTCCAAAAGACAATATTGTCTTGACACTTTTCCAACGACCCGACGAGTTGCGCATCACATTGTTGAGACGTACGTTACATGTAACTGGCAAACACTCTTGCTGATGTTGGCCAGATGTTTGGTGTGCTATAAGGGTATGTTAAATACTACTCTGGAAAAACCAACCTCAGAAACCGAAAAGAAAACTTACGCCTCGGTTAGCTTTTCAAATGACAGCTGCATTTTGTAGAAATAAGCATTTCGTTCCCGCTCGTGGGGTGCAGCGTGATGTCCTCAAAACGTCGGTCTCTTGTTCCACAGCCAAAATAAGCGGTTTTTAATGGGGACCAGCAAACAGTCGGGCAAACGATGAGTTTTCATATTGTAATCTAATATTAGAAGGTATCTGTGTGTGTGTGTGTGAGAAAGGTTTTAGTAATATGTGGGTCAGTCTATGCAACTTGGTCTACATCTGCTTTCACTTGTGTGAGGTTCTGTACCCGAGGACAATTCTCATGTGAGTAAGAAAACATCTCAATTTCTTAAAGGGGAAGGAAAATAAACCAGGCACGAACACTCCCTCAAATGTCTGATCCCCAACAAAAGATTGCGACTTAGCCAAATAAAACCCAGATCCCAGGGTCCGTGGAACGCACTCGGCCACGAATACATGTCCGGAAACCGCTGTCTTAGTTAAGAGCCTGAGTGATTCGAGTTACTGTTAAATGAACTGATGTCTGGTTAGACATCAAGCATTTGGCTTGAAACATAAACTTCTCAGGGTTCTTACATGTCTGCATCGCTAAAGGACTCTCTATAAAGCTTTTCCCATCCTGTCTGACGTTAAAAGGGGAACCACAGCGTTTAATTTTATACGCGTTTATTGTAAGTAGCTACTAACGTTGATGGGACAATTTTTTTTTTATTTAACAATAAACAAGTCTCGATGAAAACTAGGATTTTTTTTTTTATTCATTACTTTTTTGCTCAACTGTGTGATTTTAATTTTCGCCGTGTTTCCTTGAAAATAATCTAGTTAACCAGTAGAAGAGAATATGAATAGCATGCGCTGGATCATGTGCTATTCTCAAAGCTGTTCAGTGAGTGTGGTGCGACAAAGCCGGTTCAACGTTACAGACTTGAAAGTCTTTTGATACACATTAGATATGCGAGGGAGTGTTCAAGTCAAACCGGGACCCGTGAGGACATTTCTGGTGAATGAAGGCGTAAAAAAACGGCCGAGATTATGTCCGGTCATCTTTTAAAAGACAAAAGAAAGAAAACGTTGGACAGCAAGATTATATATGATATATTAGACAGATCTCCATTTTGGATGAGGGGCGTTCAGGACAAACCGAGGGAATTGGCAGGTAATGTTAGCTGAGTGAAGGCGGAAATGCAATTGACGGTTGCGATGACGAGATGACGGTCCCGGACGTGGTGCCATGGAGACCAGTGCATTAGTTCCTGTGAACATACAGCTGGTGGAACGCCTCATCCTTTAAAATCGCTGGGTATCTTGTCGCAGACGTATCTGTAGCACACAGTAATTCACCGACACCACTTGGAACTCGGCTAGACGTTATTGCTACAACCACCGTATGATCCTGAAATCACTGGAGTTCCTGGAAGGCCAGCGTTTCAGACTTGAAGCAGGCAGGCTGATCATGACTCCGGCATACTGGGAAAAACTTTCTAGCTTGATGGTATCCGAGCACTAGTGACACGATTGAAAAGGATAAGTGCGTTAGTATAGCAGGGGATTATACAGGTAGTTGTGTCCATTAAAAGTCTTAGTCATAGGACTATCTGCAGAATCTGCCAGTACAGTGCATGAAAACCTTTGTCTTCTATTTAATCCATCTTTCTAATATCAGAACATAACAGTCCGGTTTGACTCCTCTCGTCTAGCTTTATTGCAGGAAACCATCTGAACACACCTACGACATATGAAAAGAAATGCTCCAAATAAAGTCTGGAGCAAAACTATTTTCCATGCTTGCTCTGTTGATATGGGCCGGAGGTTTGCAAGGTCGGTCCTCGAACCTGCCTCGGCCTTACAGGCTATAACGACATGATTACGGATGGGGATATGGTCGAAATATATCAACTGAGACACAAGGGTGAATTAGAAATACTGCCTGCGTTTAACCGGAGACACGTGTGTGTGTGTGTGTGTGTGTGTGTGTGTGTTTTCACTTTTGTCCACAGGCGGACATTGCTGTAGCAGATTCTACAGAATGACTTTCTGGATAAAAGAAAAAAAAAAAGAAACGGTAGTCTGCTTTCCCTAGAGCGCAATGATTGTGACATTTGGAGAAATAATCATCCGGCAAAGAAGACAGGCTTATGAGTTCCTGTTTATTTATTTTCAAAAGTTAGTCCGCACTCAACTTTTATATTTCCACCGGGAAACCATCGCTGGGAGTTCGAAAGTATTTTACAAAGTGGTCGAAGTTTTTTCAGCGGGGTGTCTGGAGCACATACACACACACACACACACACACACACCACACACACATACACACACATCAGACCCAACACGCAATAACTGCGCTGCCATATGGTGAGCTGAGTCACCATATAAACGACATGCAATTACCATAAAATGACTAGCGATCGCCCACGTATCGCCCACAATGGCACATGCACAAGGTTAAAAGCATTCTGTTTAGACAGGAGGTAAAGGTTAGGTACTTTCAAGCAGCAATGCTGTCAGGAGGATAATGTGGGTGTCTGGTTCCTTGCAGTCCGTGGAGTTTTGAGAAGAGAAAAGGAACGAAAAAAAAAAAAAAGAAAAAGAAGAAATCTTAACTTCACTCATCAGTCATTTTTCGGCATTACCTTCAGCAACTTTGATGCAGGGGAAACATGTCAGTTTGATGGCTTGACAGAATTTCCAACAGTAATTATCTGGTAGTTTGAGATCATTACTGTCTTTAGATCCACAAAAGAACATCTGTTTTTCTAAAGGAAGGGTTCCTTTTGAACACCGCGTGATTAGGTTTACCTGTTTCCTGGCAGCCTTGTCCCTGTTGGGTTGTACACACACACACACACACACACACACACACACACAACTGGAATGAACTTTGAGCATCACACCAAAGCCAAACTTTCACATCTGGCTTGGGGTTAAGGGAATTGCTTCTGGCCTGCCAGGGTCAAGTGGCACGTTTGAGTTGCTAGGATAAATATTCAGTGGAGCAAAGCAAACAACATTGGAAAATAACTGCCTTTGCTCTTAAGGTAGGGCTGGCTGTTGAAGGTCAAAGGCCAGCGTGCTAATCTCCATGTATGCCAGCCAAGAGGTAGCCCCAAAGCTCTGCAAGGGGTCTCTTCACAGGATTCCTTTAGTGGAGGAACCTACTATCAGTACGTTGATTCAATTATCCTCAGCAAAAAAAACAAAAAAACAATTAGAGCAGCCGGTCCACCTAGCGAAACTGAGAGGAGGAACCTCAAATCAGGGTCAAACCGGGCGCCCTGGAGCTGTGAATTGGCAGCTCTAGCTAGGTTAAACGCTGGTGCCAGCGTTGGAGACTTATAGCAAAGCTCACTCAGCCAGCACGACGCCAACTCGTCTGTGCTTCAGCAACCCAAAATCTTGTTCATCATCAGTTGTTATACAGTGGCACGTCAAAATCCTCTTCAGACTAAGGAGTCTAAGCTACTGGTCGTGCTTTCTGGTTCTTCTGTCAATCAGAGCAACACCGACGAATCATGATCATCTGGCCGGAGAGTCAATTCTAGAGTCTGTGCTTCCAGGTGACCATGATTGTTCGGTGTTGAGCACCAGTTGGCTGGCTTCAGAGAAAGCACGAGCGGAAAATGGGAATTTCATTTGCTGATTTGAGGTACAGTATTTTCTTTCAGGCGCAAATTTTATATACATATATATTTTTGTGTTATACATAAGGCGGCACGTTGACTTAGTGGTTAGCAGTTTTGACTTGCGCCTCCAGGGTCCGGGTTCGATTCCCATCTGTGTGTTTGTGTGTGTGTGTGGAGTTTGCACGTTGCAAACAAATTTCTAATATTCTAGCAAAGATTCGGTTATTATACCATTTTGCTGTAGCTCCTTTCAGACATGCAGCTTAACCTATTAATGGGTTCCAATAGCTGTGAAAGCAGGCCACATTTGTGGGAAGGTTTCGTAATTTTCCCAGTAGTCCACGACAAAAATAAATGACAGACGAAAAGGCTAAGCTACATGAGACATTTGTCTTTGATTTAGGATACATGTCCCATACCGCGGTGCTTGATTACCCCTAGTCTTGAACGACACTTCTTTCTGAGTGTATCTGTGCGTGTTAGAGCTGGGAGTATGAACCAGGGTTGGGTACATGCTAGTGAATCAACCAGGAAGCATGTTGAAATTGGACAGATTTTGAAACAAGTTTCCTGGACAGAGAAAACCAACTAAAAGCTACCACAACAGTATAGGATTTAAAAAACTGGGATTCTTAAAACCAACCCATAGAAAATACATATTAGGGTCTTGCCAAAACCATTTCCACAAACTTGAAGGCTTTGATGTAGATCGGAACACCGACTGTATGTCAGGTGTCCATGTTGGACGTTGATCCGCAACCTACAGGATATTAATGAGAATGGGACATGATGTCCAGACCAGGATGTTACAATACTCAGGTGTTCACGTACCGTTGGCCGTGTAGTGTATTGAAACACCACCTTTAGTGCTTCATTTCTTTTTTTATTATTTATTTTGCGCTTTCTTGGGTTTTGTTCTCTTACCCTAAAGGTTACCACTTTGGCTCATTTGATCTAAGAGACCTGCGATAGGTTTTACGTCCGATGCATTTCCTGTCGCAATGCTCCCATTTTCTAACCGAGTTCGGCACCGGTGCTGCCAGCAGAGGCTGGGTTGTATGGTGTACAGGGTCACCCTGGCATTGGCAAGGCTCAAACCTCCGACCTTCTGATCAGCAACCTAGATCCTCACCTGTGAGAGCCACCGAACTTACAGTACTGTGCAGATCATTTCTGAATTATTGGGTACACCCTGGACAGGGTGCCAATCCATCGCAGGGCACACACACACACATACACGCACTCGCACACAAATTCACACATTAGGGGCAACGTCAATTAGCCAAATCTGCATGTCTCTGGACTGTGGGAGGAAACCAGAGTACCCGGATGAAACCCAGCAAGCACGGGGAGAGAATGCAAACTCCATGCACGCAGAGATGGAAATCTAGCCTAGCCGGGAATCAAACCCGGACACTGGCGATGCAGGGCGACAGCGCTGTGTGAATACACAAACACATTTGTGCAGTTTTAATGCGTAAAAACAGTTGTTAGGTTTTACTGAGTGTGCTGGAGTTTTTCTTCCATCTGAAAACTGGTGTGTTGCTTTCTTCACAGCCATGCAAGTATTCATCTGGACTGTTATGTATCAGGTCATATACATTGGGTTTTTAAGGAAAGATTTGATCATGTTGATAAGATAGAGGCCTCAGACCCTGGGGTATCGAATATGATGCAAATGGAATGTTTGGAAATATTGAATGGTTTTGTACATAATAATGCAGAAATGATTATTTATATTATTTATATTATTTACATGTATAGCAACATTTGTACTGAAGATAATATGTTGCTTTTGCACCAGACTGTGATCTGCTCAATCATCACCAAAAAGTCAAAACTGGTGTCAAATAGCGAAGGACATGAGACAGCGATGGCTTCGGTCAAAATAAAAAAAACAACTCTCTGCTCTGCTGGATCCTTCTGTCCTACTACACCAAACCTTCCCTTCCCAAAAAGCCCTTTGCAAAGGATCCCCGCCATTCCCATCAGCTCATCTCCTCAATATAGACGGAGGGTACCGTCGTCACTAAAACCCGAACGTCCTCTCTTACACTTCTACCATGCTCTCATTGTACAGTATGCTGATCGTCCTTGTTTCTTTTTCTTTTCTTTTCTTTTTCTTTCCCCAGCCATCTGACTCGACCATGCTGTGTGCTAAATGTCACTGTAGCTCTCGGCTCTTGCGGACGTGATTGACAGAATCAAATTTGCACCTAAGTAACAGCCAGTATGGCATTATACTAGCCTTCTGTAAGGCCCAAAAAAAATTTGGTCGTGATGTTGCTGTCGGAAAAAAAAAAAAAAAAAAAAAATCAGGTTTTAATCCCGGCCGATCTTGGCAGGGGTGCAAATAAATTGCTGTGTATTTGTGCGTTTGTGAAACAAGTACGGAGATCCGATCCAGCTCCTGGCTGCTCCGTTAAATCATTAAAACAGGCGGCTGTGAAATCCTGCAGATTGATTTCCTTTAAAGCCCGGGTTGACTTTCGCTAACTTGATTATTTTTAGCTCGTGCCTGGTGCATCGTATAAAGCCAGAGACGAGGCGGCTCTCCCCTCTCCTCCTGATCCTTCTCTCTCTTTTACACACAAAGGATTATGTTGTGATTTAAGGAATCTCTATCCCAGCTTCTCCGCCAAATAAGAAGGCACCCGCGTCCTGGTAGAGCGCTAAGCCTCAGCCTCGGCTTTTTAGGTGAAAATACGAGTTAGCTGCTTGAACCTCGGCTGCCTGGGGAAATCCTGCAGATGACCTTGACTCGTGTAGTGTCGAAAAAAACGTCCGGACGTGGTCTCTGCGCTGTAGCACTTTTAACACGCTCGTGAATATTCATACGTAAACAGGTGGGCCTTGAGTGAGTGCAGGAATCGGTTCTGTTGGGTTTGAAGAGATTAAAAAAATAAAATAATAATAATAATAAGTTTTATTATCATAGTTGGTCACTAATTGAGCTGACTCCCATTGGATTAGTCTGGCTTCGCAAAACAATCCAATATAACCAGTAAACCAGGAATTAAAATCTATATTGATTTGTGATGCACAGGGTTTAGGTTACATTCCTGCTTCAATTTTTCTTTAAGCTGGATAACAAGAAGAAATTGTTGATTCTGGACCTGATTGCGCTCAGCATGGAAGCTCACGTCCGTCGACGGCTTAGAACTCGATAACTCAAATGGATTTCCCTGAATAAACAGCTTAAAGAAGCTGTACTCTGGTACTTCTGGCTTCATATACAGTACGGTAGATGAAAACAGGGGATAAAATGTATTAAGCTAATGATGTTTGCTTGTTTGGTTGTTTGTTTGTTTGTTTTAATGGCTACTCACCCCTTCGGCTGGATACGCCTCCCATCCAAGGTCCCCCAGAGCAGACATCGAGTCCAGTAACGTAACTAAAGGGACAGGAAAAACAATTTCGTTTCATAATTAAATTTCAGATAGTGTCACTGGTATCAACATCTGCATTCCTTTTGTTTGTTTGTTTGGTTTTTTTCATTGTGCTCAATTACTCGTTTGAAAAATAAATAAATATATATATATTCCCCTGGGGCGAGGGGGGGGAGAAAATCAGCAGGAAAAACGGCTGCTCTGGGAGTCGTTCAATAACAACCCACTTGAAGAATGACCTGCATTTAGAGAAGCATGCACGTGTGAGTGTGTGTGTGTGTGTGTGTGTGTGTGTGTGCGGTTGCATGTGCGTAAAAACAAACCCTGGCTCGCACTCGAGATTTCAACACCCAGGAGTATAAAGGGAGCCTTAAGAAGTTGTGGAGGTCATGTAAGGAAATGTTTATAGGAATGCGTAGATCAGATCAGTGTGTTATAAAAAGCCTTCTCTTTCAACACCGACACACTCCTCTAGTCCTTGTCCTCAGGCTCTAAACTATGTTTTCCCAGTCTGTTCTGCATTCCAGGGTAATTAAGGTCTTGGCACCACATGGCATCAATTTTTCATTAGCTCCCATCTGCAGATGTTGGCGTCCACGCTCGGGACCGGAGCGGAGACGACGGCTCTCGGAACGCGGCCGAGTCACGCTCGTGTGCACGCTAGTGTGCGCAAACGTCTAGGTTATTTCACTGTGTTTATCACCCCGCTCGTCCACGTTCACCAACTTATCATTTAGTTGTAGTTAAACTGAGCTCACAACACTGGGACAACGTTTTGGTAAATTACTGTCGTCTTTTTCTTATTATTATTTGTTTCAGGGCGCTCATTGTTTGACAATGGTCATTTACTAGCCACAGTAGCGAGTACCTCGTGTTCACCAAGAACCCGGGTTCGAGTCCTGGTTAGAGAACCACCTCAGTTCCAGGAAGATAAAAGACCTAGCATGAACATGTAACGCAGTGGAGGAAATATTGTTTGAATACTAATATGCTGCTGTATTTGTAGCACTGTGCCGGGAGTAATATGTTCAATGTTATCTCAATGTCGTGTAGTCAAGCTTGGTCCAGCGTCATTTTATCAAAGTAAGACTAACTTTTAAAAACAATTTAACGCTGACGTTGTTTGAACTTCCATTGCATTGGCAAATTAACGTTGCCAAAACGTACTGACCACCAAAAATGACTTCCCAGGTCAAAACAGTACAGTTAGGCAAATCAATGGACATGGCCAAATATATATATATATATATATTTTTTTTTCTTTTTTTTTCTTTTTCCCTGAATAGCCAGATTGCGCTAGTTTAAAAATTACCGTGTAGCTAACAGAGCTGTGAATATGTAGTCTGATCTACTTTATATAAGATACAGTAACCTGTGGTCTGGCATCCTCTATGTAAGATATTTGTAGTCTGATCTACTCTATATAAGATATCTGCAGTCTGATTTACACTATTTAAATGTGATATCTACAGCCTGAACTCAAGTGTATAAGATACTGGATCTGTGGTCTGATCTACCCTATATAGATACCTGTGGTCTGGTCTCCAGTATAGAATATATTTGTGCTCAGCTCTACTCCATAGAAGATATCCGTGGTCTGATCTACAGTATACAATTTATCTGTGGCCTGAACTCATGTGTATAATATATATCTGTATAGAGTAGATCAGATCCCATACATCTTATATACATGAGATTAGACCACAGATACCTTACATACAGGAGATCAGATCACAGATAACTTATATACAGTATACAGATATACTGTAGATCAGACCATAGATATCTTGTATACTGTAGATCAGACCATGGATATCTTATATACTGGAGATCAGACCATAGTCTGATCTACTCGATACAGATATCTGTGGTCTGATCTCCTGTATACAAGTTATCCGTGATCTGATCTCCTGTATATAAGATACCTGTGGTCTGATCTCCTGCATATAAGATACCTGTGGTCTGATCTCCTGTATATAAGATATCAGTGGTCTGATCTCCTGCATATAACATACCTGTGGTCTGATGTCCTGCATATAAGATACCTGTGGTCTGATCTCCTGCATATAAGATACCTGTGGTCTGATCTCCTGCATATAAGATATCAGTGGTCTGATCTCCTGCATATAAGATATCAGTGGTCTGATCTCCTGCATATAAGATATCAGTGGTCTGATCTCCTGCATATAAGATACCTGTGGTCTGATCTCCTGCATATAAGATACCTGTGGTCTGATCTCCTGTATATAAGATATCAGTGGTCTGATCGCCTGTATACAAGATACCTGTAGTCTGTTCTCCTGTATATAAGATACTTGTGGTCTGATCTCCTGCATATAAGATACCTGTGGTCTGATCTTCTGTATATAATATATCAGTGGTCTGATCTCCTGCATATAAGATATCAGTGGTCTGATCTCCTGTATATAATATATCAGTGGTCTGATCTCCTGCATATAAGATACCTGTGGTCTGATCTCCTGCATACAAGATACCTGTATTCTGATCTCCTGTATATAAAATATCAGTGGTCTGATCTCCTGTATATAAGATATCTGTGGTCTGATCTTCTGTATAAAAGATATCCGTGGTCTGATCTCCTGTATATAAGATATCTGTAGTCTGATCTTCTGTATATAATATAGCAGTGGTCTGATCTCCTGCATATAAGATACCTGTATTCTGATCTCCTGTATATAAAATATCAGTGGTCTGATCTCCTGTATATAAGATACCTGTGGTCTGATCTTCTGTATACAAGATATCCGTGGTCTGATCTCCTGTATATAAGATATCTGTAGTCTGATCTTCTGTATACGAGATATCCGTGGTCTGATCTCCTGTATATAAGATACCTGTGGTCTGATCTCCTGCATATAAGATACCTGTAGTCTGATCTCCTGTGGTCTGATCTCCTGTATATAAAATATCAGTGGTCTGATCTCCTGTATATAAGATACCTGTGGTCTGATCTCCTGTATACAAGATATCCGTGGTCTGATCTCCTGTATATAAGATATCTGTAGTCTGATCTTCTGTATATAAGATATATGTGGTCTGATCTCCTGTATATAGGATACCTGTAGTCTGATCTCCTGTGGTCTGATCTCCTGTATATAAGACATGTGTGGTCTGCTCTACTCTATATACAATATCAGTGTGTTAGCTGCTAACTGTTTACTATTGTGTAAACCTTCCAACTGTGTGTCTCACACATCACACGTTTGAAGACATCAGACCCTTGTCCCACGATGGGGAAGTCTCCCGTTTTCACACAGATCTAGGTCTTGCCCCATCTTCGAAACAGGATTAAAAGGTGCTACAACAGCGACCCCGGTTTCTGCCTCCGTAACTTTCACGCATAATGCAACGATGGAGCAATATTTCCGCACTCAACCGGCTGTGTACAAGCTGTATGCTGGATAACTGGATAACGGGATTACTTTGAAATTTCACTACTTTGTAATTACAGCGCAAATGCAACAGCATTTCGACTTGCGCAAGTCGCACATTATAGTTTCAACGTGTTGCTGAATTAAGGAAGGTTGCTTGTACCTCACTAACTACTATTTGAATCATTTTGCGCTGAAGATTTAACTCATGCCCTTTTTTTTTTTTTTTTTTGCTGAAGTCAGAAAAGATCGATACAGGAGACAAGAAACGAGCATCGTTCAGATAAATACACCATAACAAAGAAAAGACTAGGACAAAAAAAAAAAAATTGAGAGAGTGGAGGAAACAAAGAGAACAAGTTGAGGTTTTGATTTACGATGTGCTGCCGCACAAAAAGAGTGTGTGCATGTGTGTGTGGAGCCCCGGATTTGATTTATAACGACAGCGGCATGTTTGTAAAAGATTAATGAACGGTGATTCATGTTTCATAAATAGTTTCCTCCGCACTGCCTGCAATTCTTCACCCGGCGAGACACGTGTTCACGCTGCCTCTGTGTTCAGCGTGATGAAAAGAGCTGGAAGCAGCTGGAGATAGAGTACGCTTCCTGAATGAGAGAGTAAGTGTGTGTGTGTGTGTGTGTGTGTGTGTGTGTGTGTGTGTGTGTGGTGGAATCCATCTTAACCTACATTAACCCTTTCAGTGCTTCATTATCGAGTTGCAAATAGACTATGCCGTCATAGAAAAATATCAGAAGTTAATATTTTCAGTCAGCAGGTTCTCTGATTCAACAACACTAGGATAATAATGTTTTTTTTAAATATATATAGAGTATGAAAGTAAGTTTTTTGGCACTCGTCAATACCAATACCAACTGTTTTTATTAATCAGTGATGTCGCAAAGCAATGTAATTAGCGCTACTTATCAATACATAGTGGCCACACTTGTACATTTCAAAACTCTTTACAACATTAGGTAGTGTATTCAAAATGATGGAGATAACCAACACGAAAATGGTGGCAATTTTTAATGTTGGAAAAGTGGTTCTGGATACCAGAAAGTACAGTATGTTTCTATCGATGCTCAGTGACATCCTGGATTTTGAGAAGTTTCATCTTTAACTTTAATTTAACTGGATTAACTGAAAAATATGTTCAATTAGTTGTTCTTACAGAACAGGGCTTAGTGGTAGCTCAGCCGGTTAAGGCTCTAGGTTGCTGGTCGGGGGTTTGTGCCCCACCACCACCGGGTCCTCATTGATGGGTACTTGGGCAAGACCCCTAATTCTAATCCTCGCACAACCCAGCGACTGCATGTAGTGCCAGTGTCATGTCCGGTTGGAAAATAGGAGAGCAGCCAATCTGTGCCAGATCTCTCGTATCAAATTATCTGGTGTGGCGACTCCTATGATAAAATGGACAAATATAAATAAGAAAAAAAAAAAAGTTGGTTCAGAGCAGCATTGGGGCTCAGTGTTGAGAATGCTTTCCTCCATTCTGTTTGCACGTTCTCCTCATGCTTGACGAGTTTCCTCCAGGTACTCCAGTTTCTTCAGTCAGGCTGACCTATGTTTCCAAAGTGCCCGTGGTATGTGATTTGAATGTCTGCCCTGCTATGGATTCAGAGTTGGATGGATAGTCTTGTTTTACATCACATGTTCAATAGTACAACAACCTATACTAGGTTTACACATCACATGGTATCTTATGTTCGAGAATCAATGCCCCATACTGGTATCAGTAAAAAAAATAAAAATAAATAATAATAATAAATTCCAGCCAATTAGTGGAGCACCATGTCTGAAGGCGATAACTACATGGTGGATGAAAAGTAACTAGGCTTTAAAAATTGGTAATAAAGTCCATATTTTTAATATAAAATTCTTGAAACAAATTTTACGCATACTTCTTTACATAGGAAAATGAAAGCAAATGTTTAAATTTCAATGTAGGCACCAGTGGCGTCAACCAGTTTCCTCGAATGGCCAGGGATGGAATGCAAAAACTTCTGAAGGAAATCATTTGGGACATTGCTGAGAACCTCCTAAATCCTTGCCTCCAATGCGTCCTCCATTTGCGTAGCCCCACAGAAAAAAAAAACACATGGAGTATGAGCTGGACTTCTTGGAGGCCATTCATGAGGTCCCAGCCAACGATCCATGACAAATAGCCTAAAGAAGTCAGTGGCAAGGAAAAAAAAAAAAATGCAAGACTCAAACTGGGTGACAACAAATTAACAGATTATAAATCGTCACTCTTTTCAAAGTGTTGAAGGAATGTTAAGGATGAGCAGATTGTGAATGAGAGTAAAGGATCACACAAATCCTCATAAATATATGTCTCGGATTCCTAAGTGCGTTTTCTCTCCAGATGTTTAACGCGTACACTTGTTTGTCTATTACTGCTAGGGGAAGAATTACGCAGCAGTTTGGCCTAATGCACTCCCATTATGTTTACACTCACTTCCAGGAAGTCAGTCAGGAGAACTATTGATTGAACTCCCAGTAAAGCAAGTAAAAAAAGTAAAGAATTGCACGAATCTTTCAGTTTAAGGGAACTCCAAATGGTTTTTGTATCGTTTAATCTATTCTGGGGCGGTCATGGTGGGACATCGGCTGGGAGGTTGTGGTGACTTTAAATTGCCAACCAGTTTGGACAAAGTTAGAATTATTTTGATTTTGATGTTGGAATAATGTTGACGACATGAAGATGGGATAGTGTTGAAGGAACACCCCCTAACACAATCCTATAATGACGATGATTAAACAATATTAATAACAAACCGATGGCCTGAACAGGACTTGAACACCAGTCGGAACTCGAACACTGGTGGGATCACAAGGCATCATAAGGATAAATGCTACTGATGCAATTAAATGCACTTACAAAACAACAAGTTCCACAAACACCATATTGCAGTAGAATACTTTGGGAACCAAGATGCCCATCACGAGGTAACAAAACGCCAAGAGAAGACAGTGACAAGACAGTACACGCTCTGTGTGCGGTAAGCTGTTGTGTCCGTCCCAATCTCCGATCGGATTTCTAAACCCTGTTAGGAATACGTAATCGACCATGGACGCAGTTGGACAATTGCCACGAGTGCTCCGAATACAAGTAAAGGTTACGACCAAATTAAAATGGTCATCCAACCTCAGGGTTCCTGCAGGGAAGGTTGGGAGTTTGAATCTCGCCTCTGGTGCAGTTGCATGAATGGAGCTTGCAAGATCTTCCCGTTCTTGGTGGGTTTCCTCCAGGTACGCTGGTCTCCTCCGACAGTCTAAAGACATGCCCTGAAGGCCGACCCATTCCCAAATCACCCTGTAGCGTATAACTGCACCTGTGTCCTGTAATTTGCTGGCACCCCATACAGGGAGTCTTCCACGTTGTGGCACAAGCTCCCCCCATGACCTCATACAGGATAAGCAGGGTGGAAAATGAATGAATTCAAATGATAATATCTTGGCAAGGTATATTTTGATGGGTATACGGTGGACATTGTTTGGTTTACTGTTTAACATACTTCCCCTGCTTCTGCTTTGGTATTGAACTGCATGTATATATATACTGTACACTTTGGTGTGCGCAGTCAACCCGCTAATTGGTAGCAAGCATCAGAGACGCAAATAAAAGTATTACCCCCGTAAAATGGGTTACAGATTGGCCTTTTGCCCGTTACTGACGTCCTTATGCACTGAACCCGGGGGGGTCTCAGTTTTTCAGAACAAAACTGGTTTACTATAAACCAACATAACTTTTGCTCATATAAATTCTCTTACATAAATGGATTTATTCGGTTTGATAAACGACACCCTATGTTAGTCAGCATCCCCTTTGGACAGCCCCCATCCTATTTCGCAGAGTGATGATCCGTTCCTTATAGTGGTCCTTGGTGTCCTACCAATTTCAGCCACCACAGTTCATTCCGTCCTCCCTTTCTCTCCTTTCTTGAGGATGGATGAGTAGCGCTTTCCTAAAGAGCCAGAAGCCTGATACCAGATTATGTTCCTGACTATAGAGTCATCTTTAAAACGAGAAAGGAAAAGAAAAAAAAAACAGAAACTAGAATGAAGCAGGATGTTGCACAGAAGAAGCGATTCTGAGATAGATCTCCATTTTCTACCAGAGAGGTTCAAGTCAAACTGGACAAGTCAAAAGGAAATTTCTTGTTAATGAAGGCGTAAAACCTAATGCCGTTTAAATAAGACTTCAAGAACAATAGAGTGATGGGACCCTTTAAAACGGTAAAGAATGTCTGTCCATGTCTGCTGTATGTCCATGAATGACGATCCTGGAGCCCACGAACATTCATCAAGTGGAATTCATCAAGTTTCTTTCTTTCTTTCTTCACTTATCCTTGAAAATCGATGGATAACTTGTCACCAACTTGGGGAACAAGACGCATCCATGCATGGGGAATTGTAAACACAATCATTCGCCGAGACCACTTGCACATTACAGGAACTCGGCTGAGAGTTTTTGGCACATCCTAACCTCCATTGCCACATGTTCCTGGGCTGGCCATCGTTTCAGAGATGAAGCGGGCAGTCCGATCATGGCTCTGGTGTACCGAGATAACTTTCTGTTGAAGGACTAGCAAAACATTGGGATAAGTGCACTAGTGTAGCAGAGGATTATACAGAGAAATAAAGGCTGATTTAACTCTCATAAGTGCCTTGTAATTAAACAATTCTTCACCGATGGTTCTTTGTCTATTCGTCAAATAGACATCCCGTCAGGGTGAAATAATGGATAAAAGTCGAGGACGTGAATCCGGCTCGTCCTGTGCATTTCTGCAATTTATTTCCAGCTCACTTACATTAAGGAGAACAAAATAATCTCAGTAATCTCCAAGATTGTCTCCCTCAATCCCTAGGCCAATATCAAATGAGCCAGTGAATCCATCGTGGCGGAATAAGAATGACTCCTGAATGTGGACTGATTAAATTCAAGTGACAAGAAAAAAAGATTCACCGATGCGAAAGGAGAAAAAGATCTCAGAGGAATGAAAAGTGTGTGTAAAGACGTGTATCTCATTAATCAATTCATTTCCTGCTTCTTGCTCAGAGTCGGTGCCGCTTTATGGCACATTTTTTCGTTTTTTTACTCTTTATCCTCTCATCGCAAATCCACTATGTACTTTTGGCTTGAAGAATGTGAGATGGGATGAAAGAAATCCTCGTCCTCTCTCTCTCACTTTTCTCATTTCCTTTATAATTCTCTGCATACATTCACTTTCCCTCCTTCCTCTCGCACGATGGAGTTCTGTTTGCCATAAGAGGCTCTCCGTGTGGCTCTTTCCTTTTCTCTTCGATGCTCCCAATCTGTTTTTGACCTACATACCACTTTCCATCTCTTTCTATCTTTTTCTTTGACTCTATCTGGCTTCCCGTATTTCATTCTTTGCTCTTTTCTCTTTGTCTCTCTTTATTTTGCATTCTCCCCGTGTCTCTGCTTTTGCTTTCTCGTCTCGTCTTGCATCATTCCTTTCCATTTTCTTTCTCTTGTTTTCTTTCCAGCTATCCACCTCTCTCTTTTTTTTCAACCATCTCTCTCTCTCTCTCTCTCCCTTCCTCCCTTTACCTTTCCACTTCAGCTTCATGGCCTTGTTGCTCGTTCTCTGCCTTCATTCCTCATCTCCTATCTCCTATTCCCCATCTCTCGGTCTCTCTCATTCTTGTCTCTGTATTGCTTCCTCCTGTTTCTCTCATGGCCTCCTTCTCCACTTCACTTCTTCACTCATCGTCCCTTTTTCCACCCGTCTTTACGTCCTTATCCTTCTTTCATCATCTCTTTACTTGCCTCACTCTTGCCTCACTCTCACCGTCCTCCTTGTTCTTCTCTCATTCTCACTCTTTCCTCTGCCTTTCTTGCTAATCTTCTCACTTTCCTCAGGTCACTTTCTCTTTCTCAACAGTCTCTCTCTCTCCTCTACCTTTCTTTTTCATCTCTTTCAAATCGCTTACTCTTTCTTCTTACTCATCCACTTCTGTTTTATTCCACCTTTACCTTTGACCATGTCTCTGCCTTGCTGCTTCATCGCTTCACTCTCTTAAATCTTTCTCATCTTCTCTTTTGTTGCACATCCCTGTCTGTCGGTTTTATTCCAGCTTTTATCCCCCCCCCCATCTCTCTCCCTTGTTTCCTCATCCTTTCTCTCTCATCCCGTTCCTTTTTCTCCCCCTGTCCCTCGTGCCCTTCAATGTGTTTCCCTTTCCCTTACACATCTCCCACTCGGCCTTTCCATTTCAGCTTTTATCTCCCTCTCACCCACTTCTCCGCCTTGCTTCCTGATCTTTTCTCTCATCAACCCCCCACATCGTTCTCCATCCCTCTTTCCCAGAAGACCCCGTCTTGCGCTCAGCCTCCGTAACTTTAACCTGCTCTATATCGCACCGTCCTCTGCTCACTCATCTCTGATCTTCTTCTGCATTACCTAATAAATCAACCCCACCGAACCCCCCCGTCAGCAGCCCAGACCCTGATGCGAAGCCGCTCGCCCGCGGCTGATGCTTTGCGCCAGACGATCCGTCTTCATTTCTGCCTGTCTTTAGGACCGTTTAGCGTAACTGCTGGTGCTCTTCTCGACGATGCGGCGTTTCTGTGTGAAGAGTCTGGAGAAGCCATGGCGATCGGCCGCGCTTTTTCAGCAGTCTCTGGTTTCAAACATGCTTAGATATCGAGCAGAGTCAGCAGGCACCGTCTAACATGAAGACGAAGAAGTGAAAAAGACCATGTGTCTGTATGTGTGTGTGTGAGGTCTTACTGGAATAAGACCCCTTCGAGGATTTTGGAGGGGGGCGATAAATCAATACTGACAATTCTGACACTTCCAACTGGACTGCTATGCATATAATCAAATGCAATGCAAAACTCATAAGCTACCTATTGAATGTCTGTTGATTCTTGTCCAAATAAAAACGCTTTGCTCCTTTCATACCGGACCCTCAATGGCGACTGAAATGATCGTCATTCACGCTAGTGCCAACTGTCCCCCACACACGAAAAAATAATAATAGAAAATGCAGCGATCCTTTCTATTATTATGATCGACTCTTCTCCTGAGGCTGTCTGCCTGGCATACGGGTACAGTACAGCAGCAAGTGTTCATACAGCAGGTCCACATTCACCAATCAGACCACTTGTGGACAGAAAACAGTTTATCTGACCACATCTGTCTTACGTTCATAATCGCTCCCATTATTGAATGCAGCTCTCCTGTACTATCACATGCACTCCTGTAGGTTCTTGGATGCACATGCCGACAAGCATCCTTAGCCTAAGACCCGTATTTTCTCGTACCCAGGGCTCAGAGTGGTTACATACTGTAAGTTTATCTGGTTACTTTACCAAAAGGGTTCAAAAACCATTTCTACAATTCACAGCTCTTATTCTCATTTCTATAGAAACATCATGAACAGTTTGTCCACTGTAGTCAAGCCTTCAAAATGGAGAAGAATTTTGCACTTTTTTACATATATAGTTGGCAATCTAGCAACAAATTGCTAAAAAAAAACAGGCAGCATTTACAAAACAGTTGTAATTGTCGGGAAATTGTTGTGGTATAACAAGTCTCGAGACAAACACAAACCACTAAGCGTCTTTGGCTAGTAAATTCAAAATATTCATAAATATACTTTATGTTTGTCTGGGGCATGTGCAAAATTGTCCTCCTAAAACTGTTCATGATGTTGCTGTAGAAATGAGGACGAGGGCTGGAACTACTGGAAAACTAAATTCAATCTGATTGAAATCACAACGAGAGCTCTAATGTTTATTGCTGATCTTGTCTCAAACAATTTGATTTTCTACAGGTTTCTTCAGGATCATTAAAAGCTGCTAAAAGTATCCGATCTTCTTCTTCCTTGTCTTTCGGGCAGTTGCTTTTCAGAGGTCGTCACGGCGAATCATCTGCCCCTGTCCTCTGCATCCTCACTAACTCCATGTCCTCTCTCGCTGCATCCATAGATCTCCTCTTTAGACCTCCTGCCTGGAAGGTCCAACCTCAGAATCCTTCTACCCTTCTATGCTCCCAATCTCTCCTCTGAACACGTCCAAACCACCTCAATCTGGCCTCTCTGACTTGATCTCCAAAACATCTAACGTGGTTTGTCCCTCTGATGAAAAACTATCTAATATACATTGAAACGCTGTATAATTCGTTTTCTTCATTTTCTTTAAACATCATATCTTTTATAAAGCGATTATCCTTTCCTCCATTACACTCCAGTCCAGCAGGGGGCAGTATCAATAAGAGTAGAAGACTAAATGGAAGATGTAGCGCTTTGCGTTTGTCTACAGATGCTCTGGTATTCGTTTTAAGGAATTCATCAAATTTAGAGAAAATCGCAAAATAGTTTAAAAAGAACTGTATTTAAATATTATGAATAAAAATTAAGTATTTTTTTGAAAAGATATACATGTGACAAGTACTTTAACTAAAAGAAGAAAAAAAAATGAACTAGACTGTTTTTTTTAATGATTATCTTGACATCAAGGAGTAGATTTGGAAGAAAAATCTGGCAACCCAGACATGCGGAAATTACAAATAACATGCTAATAACTGCTCATGCAAAAGAGAATGGATCATCAAATACTGGAAAGTCATGTCTTGGAAGCAACTGAAGCCTCTCAAACACTACAGTAAGTGTGCACCTTGATCTTCGATTTGAGCGTCAGGGGTTATTGATCGTGAGCTACAACACGCCCTCTGTTCGGCACTTGAGCACAACCCTCATACTGCATAATTCGCTTGTATCGTAATTCGCTTTGGATGAAATGTGGTTCCGTAAGGCATAAAATCACGGTGTTGTCTTCGCGTTTCGAATTCATTTCAACAGGAAAATAACTCGGCGCCGTTCTGTTTCTGGACTGAGCGAAATGGTTTTTGCACAAATGTGATGATTGTTGCATCATGCTGAAAGGCAGGGGGTGCCAAAACTTTTAGCAGTTGGTGTCGGGTCCAATTTCTCAAACAATAATAGAAGAGCTGGGAATAAAGCAGTTTGTGTTTGCTTGCTTGCTTATGTGTGTGCGTGTGTGTGTGTGTGTGTGTGCGTGCGCGTGTGTGTGTGATCGGAACCACACTCCCAAAGAGAACTCCCATGTTGAGTTTTGGTGGTCAAGACAGTCCTGTTTAAACAGAAGTGTGTGTGTGTGCGTGTGCGCGCGCATGTGTGTCTCTCTTTTTCTCTTTCATCCATTTCCCTAAAACACACTCTCTCAGGCGCTCTCACACACATGTTGACTAAAACACATGGAACGCCGCTATGCAAACACATACACTCACTGCCTGACACATGCGGCGTTCCCCCAAAAGATGGCTCACTCAAGAGCACATGTGCACTCTCCTTCTCTCTCTCTCTCTCACACACACACACACACACACACACATTAACACAAAGCTGAATAAGAGCTGCGAGTGCTTCTCTGCGCTGTTGTTTGCTCTCTCCATACAGTGCCATGGGTGAGAGCGTTGTCGTGGCAACAGCAGAACATGTAGCGTGCGTGTGTGTGTGTGTGTGATTGTGTGTGTGCCCTCTATCGCACTCCCACACACACATTAAGCAGAGCCAGGACCCACTGTGCCCATTCAAGGCCCGACCATGCTGGGTCACGCAGCAGCCAATGGTGCATTAGCTGGAAAGAATCGAAACGCGCGGAAAGACGTCCGGCGACGCCTCGGAGCGCGCAGACTGTCACTGAAGGCTAATGTAGCAAAAAGCATAAATGTTAGGTACTACTAAGGATTGTGGTGTTATGCTGAGTTTAGGGAAAATAGGCAAAAACAGTGTGCATTCAATACTACTGTTTATCACACACTGTTAACTGTTCGTCGTCTTTTAAGGACTAGCACATGATGCTGATTCGGTTGATTCAGTTAGCATAATCGTTTCTGCCGTTCGTCAACTGGAACAAACATTTCTTTTACTTAAACAGGACAAGGTTCTGTCTTGTTTTGGGGATTGCCCTTTATTTCTCTCTATTAGAGCAACTTCACCAATTTTTCAACTTACGCGTTTATGGTTTCGGAGGGAAAAGAGCTGGAGCGAGACGAGACCAGAGGAAGGAAGAGGTGTAATTAAATATTCTCTCTCTACACTCTGTCTCTATCTTAAAGAAAAACAAAAAACAAAACAAAAAAAAAAACACAGATACACAGTAGAACAGTGTCATGGTAATATTTATCATGTGATGTGACTGATAGGACTATCAGGTCCCCGGAAACCACAGAAAGACGAACGGGGGACCAGAAAGAAATAAGAGAAGTCTGAAGCAGAGGTACAAAAAAGATTCCAGAGTGAAGATAATGTGGTAGAAGGAAAACAGAATCGTTGGGGTTAGTGTTCAAGCTCAATACAAGAAAACCATTTTTTTTTTTAGGTTAAACAAAACGTTTAAGTGTAATCCGTCTATTGAAGAGCGTAAGGTGCAAGCCGTACGTCGTAAATTGTAGCACAGAAGCTTCACTTCTCCATGCGTTTTAACGATTTCCACCCCCTTTATTAAAAATAAACCATACATATATTAAGGAACACCATGATGGAAGATGCTTTAGGCTCTCATCTTGGTGTTTTTACACTTTGTCTTGCTCGATAGTAATAACAAAATCCATCCAGATCACTTCTCACTACCATGACAAATGTAAACAATCAAATTTAAACAATTTAAATCTTTTGCTGGTCCATTCGATGGACAGAATCGATGGGTCAGTTTTTGACTCAGAATTGATTCACTCTTTTGTAAAATTTTGTAAAAACAGAAAATGGTCTAAAATGTGTGATTTCCTTGAAAAATACACCGATCAGCCATAACATTAAAAGCATTAAAACTAGACTTTGGGGATGCCCTTTGTGTTGTCTGTGCGGTTCTGGCCCCTTGGAGTGTCTCCCTGCAGGGCCTCTGGAGGTTGCTGTGGTGTTTGGCACCAAGACGTTGGCAGCAGATTCTTTGTGTGTTGTGGGTTGCAGCATGTGGCCTCTATGAATCAAACTTGTTTGTCCGATGCATCACAGATTGGGATCTGGGGAGTTTTGAGGCAGGGTCGGCGGCCTTGGGCTCTTTGCCTGCTGGGCCCTGTGTGACTCAGTGAGCTGTGGTTCGCTGATGGTATTCTGTTTCATTCCGGTGCCCTTCTACAGTATAATGGCGAGCATTGACGATTTTGGCGATTCTATTATGGCCAGCATTAACAATTTGGACGATTTGTGCTGCCTTGGCTTTTCTATGGGATCGGACCAGACTGTCTGACCTTTGGTCCCTGTGGGCACGGGTGAGCCTTTGGTGCCTGTGTTCCTGTCACCAGTTTATTGGTATATAGTGGTTATCGGTGTTGTTCAGTTCACCCGCCGGTGGTGTTGATATTACGGCTTTTTACAGAAAATACAAACCTCTTCCATGTTTCATGAAGTCCTTTTTTCCCCTCTTATTTTAAGTTGGTGCAATGTCATTTAGAGACTGAAGCCTACAAGAATTCTGATGTGTAATAAATGCTTTTTGTAAATTTTAATAGCTGCTTTAAATCATTCAGAAAATAAACATAAGTGTTATTGAATGGAATCGAATTGAAAGTAAAACGTTTTAATGTAGTCTAGGTTTACATCACACACTGTCACCATGGATTAAAGTATTGCAAGTATGTGTAAATGTGCACTATTGGTATATCAAGGATGGAAAAAATATATATATAAACAAGTAGCACATAAAATAATTTATTCTTTAGTCCTTACTTTAACTCTCAGTTATGATTTCATTCACATTCAGCTTCTGAAGATAAAAAAAAAAAAGAGAGAGAGAAAAAATTGTGTTCTGACATCCCACGCTTCCATTACTCAGTGTGTGCAAACCCGTGCCTTTTTCAACTTTCCTCTGTTCACTTCCCCACCCAAGGCCACTATATTCCGTCACCAGCTGACAGCGAAGCCCGAGCCGTGACAGCGGGTGGTATGACATGACTCGGAGACTGAGAATGAGTGATCTCCTTCTCTCCTTTTTTCTTGTTCGTTCGCTCAGGGCTCGTGTTGCATGAAGCATTAAAATATTGGTGCAGAAAAATCTCCGTGCCCAAAAACAACCTGCTCTGATGGCACTTAAGTACTAACCACAACCTGTCCTGCGGTGCATTATAGTATCGCTTTTACTTCTTCGGGGAAAGAGAGAAAACAGGAAAGTGACCACTGACGCAATGACAGTCGTCTAAAATGCACCGAAGCTCTTGTTTTCCTGTTTTACTGCAGCATGCTTTGATTACACCTCAGCCACCGAAGTGTGTTAAATTTCAGAAAGTGCTTTCAGCGAAAACCGCATGATATCGGATCATGTACATGTATATAGGAAGGGTATGACACAATGACGCGCGCTACAAATATCTTTATCCTACAAAAGATTATCAGAAACTTTCTCCTCATGTTCGTATTCATATCTGTTTTTTATTCGTATTAGTTCATTATCAGTTTAATTTAGCCAATGTTAATGCTGTAGAGAAACAGGAGTTTGATGAAGATGCTCTTCAAGTTTGCCAAGGTCATTTTCACAATTAGCATGCTTGAAGCAAAACAAAGATATTAGATACTGATTTATTTATTTTTTTGAAGCATAAAAAGACGGACAGAAGAAAATGAAATAAAAAAGAAAAAGCTAGCCCCTTTGCTTCTCAATAGTAGTGCAGTTAAACCCACTATTTCTATTTATTTTTTTTTGTTTGTGCTGCGCTAATGCGCCAAAGCGTTAATGCACACCGCACAAAGTCTTTTTTTGTGTGTGTGAACTGAAGATGAGGAAGGACGGGGGGGGCTGGCAGGCAAGCGAACAGATGAATTCAATTAAGAGGAATAAAAAGGTCATGATTGGAAGCCTGAGAGAGAGAGAAACAGGAGAAGGGGCACTCGTGTGGAGCTCTGATCTTTAGCCTGCTATTGTGTTGACTAGCCTGCTAATGAGCAGTGGCAGAGCAGTTTCTTACATGTGAACGACCTAGACAGAAAGCAAAGGAGAGAGTAGGAGAAGAAGAAAGTGCTGATCTAGCCGATCCAAAAAACAAGGATGGAGACTTTGGGCTAACATGGGCTAACAGGGTTACTTCAGCTTGTCAAAAAAAAAAAAAAATAAATAAAAAATTGACATTTAAAATTATATGACTTTTATTTGTCACAGTGAAACCATGAATTCTGTAGCTATTACTGTTCTCGTTACTTCGGAACCTTTAAAAAGAACATTAGTAATTAGCATAATATAATAACATATAGCAAGCTAATTAGGTAGCTGCTGCTACATACGTGAAAGAAAGATTATGATTATCTTTCCCCATCTTAGACAAAAAAAAAAAAAATAGACAGCAAAAAGTTGGCTAAAAGTTTGAGCTACAGAGGTTTCTCTCACAATTTCTTATGATATTGGTTGTACTAGGTGTTATGCTAGCAAGCGAGTTAAATGACAAATTAGCGCTGGACTTTTATCAGTTTTTTTCCTTGTTTTCTTTGCCACAGAGATGCATGTTCCTCATCCTAATAAAAACAACCACAACAACTTCACACTATTAATCCACTGTCTTTTTTTTTTTTTTTCTTTAACATTTTTTACAGTTAGATTGTGGCTCAGTCAGATGATTAGCTTGCAACATACAGTAGCTACAGTGCACCACTACGAGTTTTAAGTTTAGCTACGTAACCACGGTCATTTTTTTGTTGTTTTTCAATTATTATTAGTTTATTTGTACTTGAACAACTTTAACAAATCCTAATCCTAAATACACAACATGAGGTAATGACAGTATGTTAACACCATATTCACAGCATTAAAGATCACACCTCATAATCTCAAACCCAAACTTATCCTATAACTAATACCATTAATGGAACTGATCACCATTAGTCCAAGTTTAAGGTCATTTGCAAAATCTAGTTAATTATATCTTGTTGACTTGAACACGGCAAATAAAATGCTGACCTTTGACCTCCTGTCAGACAACAAAGGAATAAACCTGTATTGATGGTGAAGACGTTAGCGCTGTGCCCCTCTCCAGTCTGTTAAAACACAGGGACCAGACAAACAGAGTGGTGTGTGGTGACAATAACAGACAAGCCAGGGCTTCAGATAATGTCTTGCCAAGTTTGCATGGCTCCAAGCAAAACTAAACACAGAAGGATGTGAGCGATGGCCAGTTACTATGAGGTAGTACAGTAAAGTAGTACATCGGTGCCCATCAAACATATACTTCGAGCAGAGCTGTGCAATTTAATCTATTTTGCAGTTACCTTAATCTTTTGTTGATTGATTCAATTAACTGAATAAAAGGGTCAGGGGCGGATCATGAGGGGCGGACCTTTAGATCATCCAGAATAACAGAACACAATGACGAGAGTAAAATCTCACCATTTCTCTTTATAATCCCCCTGTTACACTACTGCACTTATCCCAGCATTTCACTAGTTTTTGGACTCCAACAAGGTAGAATGTTTTCTCAGTACACCGGAGCCATGATCGGACTTGCCTGCTTCACGTCTGAGGTATTGTAATGTGCGAGAGGTGCAGTGGGCAGTATGAGGTTGTGCATTGTCCTGCAAAAACAAAACACCTTTGTAGATCAAAGCAGCTTGTTTTCCTTTGAGAGTGTTCCACTCACTGAATGTTCACAGGAGCGACTGCAGAGGGCTCCAAGCCACCTCGGCCGAGATCGTCATTCACAGACGTACAACCTTCCTTAAAACGTTTGCACCATTTGTATGTTCTACTCCAGCTAATCACCATACTGTGCTCTTCTGTAAATGGCAATCGATTTTATGCCTTCATTTACTGCAAATTTCATCATAAGTCCCAGTTTGATATGAATTGAAATCTTACTTAAGTACAAGGGACAATGTTAAATTCTCAAAATTTTGACAAATTATTTTTTTTAATTTTATATATATATATATATATATATATATATATATGTGTTTTTTGTTTTTGTTTTTTCCCAGAAACCGCCAGTTTATGGGCGGTTGGTGCAATTCCGCCACCTACTGGACTGGAGCGTGATGCAGACTGGATTAAAAGATTATCACGTTTTTTTCTACAATGTCATTTAAAATAGAAATAGGAAATAAAATCTTGTCAGTAGTCTACCCATGATTCACAGCTCTAATGTACAGCCAGATGTTGGCTTGGTGTTATATAAAATATAAAGTAGGTATGTAAAATGCCTATTTTAAATTAACAGAATAAAAGAAATATATAAACACCCTTGTTATGTTTTTTTTCTGCATTTAGTCAGTTTCTCCCAATTATATTTAGAATAAAATGTTAGAAATTTTAAATACTAAACTTTCTTTTTAAATCCTTTAACGTTAAATGAGTTATTTCTTTGGTGAACATCCTTATGATAAAAAGCTAAACTACAGCAGAATTTAATCAGATGAAACCGCTCAATAATTACACATCAATAATATGTATATTTAATATTTGTATATTTAACGATTTTTATGGCAGTTTGTTTCCAAACTGAATAGATCATGACGCATATTGTGTACAATGGATCATGTCTTCAGATAATCTGACGTGACATTTGTCATATCGACCCGCTCCTATTGTCATAAACGTCATGCTTAACCAACTGTCAAATGATTAATGAGTAAAAGTAAGGATTTTCATTTTTAGGAGCACAAACAAATGTAAAAAAAAAATTGATCTTATTTCCATCCTTGACCTTATCTGCGTTAAACCAGGAGATAAAAACCATCCACCATCAGGCTACACTCGACAAACCACTGCCACAATACACCAAGGGCTTTTTGCTTCACTCGAACCACACAAGCTGCGCGCATGTGTGTGTGTGTGTGTGTGTGTATGTCCTTCACCTAATAGTTTAGCAGGACCTCTGAGCTTGGGTGGAGCTATGTTCATGAGATAAATATTACTCTAAAAGTGTGTAGAGTCCCATGCTGAAAGAGATCGCGTCGAGTAACATAACAAGGAGCGAGTGCTGTGTGCGCGCCCTCTGCTGGTCACAAGAGCATCCTCGATTCCTTAGGGGATCGAAGCGATTGAGACAATTTGGCGTGAATTTTTCCCAAATTTTTCTTTTGTAACCTCATGCTTGGTTTAAACAGAAAAGATTTCCAACAGAATCCAGCTGCGAAATGATCTTGACCAAAGTGGCTTCATTAGTGACAAATCCTTTTTAAAAGGATGAAACAGTGATACGGTAACATTTCTGAGCAGGGACAAGCAAACTTAGCAAGATAAAATAAATTGGCCAAAAAAAGAAAAAAAGAAAAAAACACTGGCAGTGGTTGTGTAGATCTTAGATACAATCACAAAGTGTCTCAGCATTCTGAGAATGAACCTTACATAGAACCTCCACCACCGCCCCCCCCAACAAATCTCGCAGATCTTTCTGTGAATCAGTTCCCGTGTCCCCCAAATGCCAACATTCTCCCAGTAAAGTGAACCAATCTGAAGAGAAAAGGTCAACTCGGAGCTGTCTGAGCCCTGCAGGAAGCACTGCGGAGCGCGCTCCGAACATTTATCTACACCATTATGCTCATTTCTGTCATTTGGGTCAAATTGTTTGCAGACGTTGTCTAGCCACTAAAAGCTGTGCATGTGTGTGTATGTAGTGTTGTTATTGAAGGAGGTATGGGGAACAAGATTACTGGGGTCGATAAACAAATCCAAATGTACTAAAAAAAAAAAAAAAAAAGAAGAAGAAGAAGAAGAAGAACTGAGTTTTATACCATGAAAACTTTTAGAAACGAGGACTTTGTTAATATTTTAAGGGGAGTTCAAAGCACTTTGCTACTTTTCCTCCACAAATGCACAGCATTAAGTATTTCCCTGATAAAGATTAAGATATGCAGCAACACTCAAAATTATGCTCAGTGTTATTATTTTTATTTTTAACCCAGACTCCATTTTAACCAATTATAATAATTAATTATGGATATTTCTTTAGTGCTGTTGATGCAAGTGCAAGGTCATAATAAACAAATTACAACTTTGTAAATGAAATTAATTAAAATACAACAGAACAACCGCTTTAAAAATGTTTTTTTTTAAACTCAATAGCAGAATAGATTAGAACTTGAACATCTGCTCCAGATGCGCATTAGATCCATGAAACATCCGTGCAACACAACCTGTAGTGAAAAATAAAATAGAAGAAAGTGGAAATTTTCCTCCTGGAAATGAAAAAAAAAACTACAAAAAAAAAAAAACGATTGCACGTTCAAGTGCAACATTAAAAATCCTAATTCCATCCCTCCTTCCGCGCAACCCTCGCTCGCGCACGTCCCTTACCTTCATTATCAGGGTAGTTGCGCGCGCCCCGACCCGGTCCCAAGCAGGAAAAGAAAAGCAGCAGGAAAATGAGAGAGGGGTAAATCCGAGAAAGTGCCATGCTCAGGCTGCGCGCCTTAAGGAGCGCGCTGCATCCCTGGTTTTCCTCCTTCTTCTCTTTCCACGCACTCACACGCACGCACACAAACACACACGCGCATGCACACTGACTCACGCGCGCGGTCGCTTTCTGTCCGAGTTGCGGCTGCTACTGAGCGGACTGAGGAGAGCGGGGGGGCGGAGTCAGGCTTGGGATGGAGGCGGAGCCAATCAGGCTGCCAGGATGACTGAATACATGGAGGAGCCAATAGGAGGCTGGAAAGACGAAAGGCGCGCGATTGAGACGCACGCACACACCTGCCGCGCGAGGAGGCGTTAATTAGTTAACCGTAAACTGTTCATTGGTAAAAAAAAAAAAAAATCTTTTTGTCAGAAGTTACTATCGTACGCTGAAGTATAATTAAAAGCGTTTCATAAATGTGAAATTTCAATGGTTTTGGTCAAATTTTGTTGTGACTTTTGTCTTATACCATGGTGCTCCATCATGTTGGAAAAGTCATTGTTCATCACCAAACTGTTCTTGGATGTTTGGGAGAAGTTGCTCGCGGAGGAGGTTTTTGTACCATTCTTTATTCATGGTTCTTAGGCTGAGAAGCGACCCCACACATGACTGGACTTAGGATGCTTTACTGTGGGCATGACACAGGACCGCCGGTAGCAGCATGCACACAGACGCCGAGGCAGGAATTTAACCCAGACCCTGGAGGTGCAAGGCAACAATGCTAACCACTAAGCCATCATGCTGCCCTGTACATTTTTCATCAAAATTAAATATTAACTACCTCCATACAAGATGGTGCCATGCTAATGGCCGGTGATTCCTCACTCACTTAATGTCTTTATCCAGTCTGATCTCCTCCTGAGCGGCACTGGAGCATCACAGGGAACCATACTCTCAGCCTTCCTCTTTAGCCTGTAGGTCATAAATGTTCAGTACAGGTCATATTGGGACAGGAAGAGAAGCACAAGGTCCTGGTCAACATCATGGAGTGGTGCTGGAAGAACCACCAGCTCTTGAATGGAACTCAGAGTAAGGACTACAATGAGGTAGGAAGCTGAACTGGTTGGTACTTTGGTGTCCATCTTAACAACAAGCTGGACCATCACAGGTCTTTTAATGTTTGCAGCAAGATTTTAAAGATCTTTAACCAGTTTGTGATGGCCAGTGCAGTCGTCTTTGAAGAAGTATGATGGAGAAGCAGCATTAAATCAAAGAAATAAGTCAAAGAAGATTGGCTTGGTCTTGAGGTCTGCTCCCTGAATCGTTTTGAGGTGGTGGCTGGAAAAGAGGAAATTTTTATAAACTGCTTACCGCCATTCTGGACATAAAAGCAGCATCATGTTCGTTTAAGCCACCACTGCCACTTGAAATAATTTCTGTCTAAAAGCATTTAATGTCTTCATGAAGTCATAAATTACAACATTAAAAATTTAATTATGTTGAGGACCTTGACTGACTAAGTAGAAAACTTTCAAGCAAACTGATAAAAACGCTGGTTTGTATAGTGCTTGAGGAACACACCTTTACTCATCCACTTACTATCTCACTTATTTGTGAGTTTTACCTTAAAAACTATTTCATTGGGCCGCCGAGTGGTAAAGCGCTCGCCCTATCATCCGGAGATCGCGAGTTCGATTCCCGGGTGATGCTGTAACCTCTCGCAGCCGGAGGTCTAGAGAGAGCTGATTGGCCGAGCTCTCTCAGAGGGGAGGGATGAGAGGTACTTAGTGCTCCCACATTAATCACGGCTCTACAGCCAATCAGGGGCGTCTGTGAGCTCACGCGAGCGGAAGGAGCGGATAGCGCTGTCCTCCGAGTGTGTGACTCCGCCCCCAATGGTGCGCGAGCGAGCAGTTCGAGAAGATGCGGTCGGCTAGCGTAATTTCAGAGCAAACACGTGATAGTCTTGAGCACTCCCGACTGAGTGGTAGTAGTAGCCTTAATGTGGGAGCGCCCCCTAGTGACGGGGAGGAACTGGATACGGCTAAATTAGGGAGAAAATCGGGGTGTCTTGCTGTAAATAAACCTATAGCCTGGGGTTAGCAAATCTAGCATTTTCATTAAATGCCATTTCACCCTCATAGTGGCTACCCACTGGGACAGGTTGTACTAAGAGAAGTGTTACTTTCAGACTAAGTTTTTACTAAGTTTACAGTCTGAGGTTAAGCTTTACAGGTTGAATTCTGCTTTATTGCAGCTCACGTGCACTATGGTGAATGACACAAATTCTCAAGTACAGTTTCTGGATTTTGTCGTATTTGTCATCCAAACTGATGAACATCACAATTTTGAATATAAATCTTTGATCCCCAGTAAGGAAGAACGTTAGAGCTGTATTTTTCATCCTAAAATAAAGACGGTATGACCATTTTGCTTTAAAAGTGTAATATAGGCAATATAAAAACAGGAATTATTTTATAATCATTTCATATTTTACTAATAAATGATTTTGTGTTATTTTTCATTTAAGTTATTATTTCATTTCTTTCATAGTATGTCTGATTATAATATTTTATTATCATCATTTTTCCTTTTTCATCAATGGAGTTTAATTAGGGTTTACATGCGGTTTAACTTAAACAATAGTTATATGAAATTTGACAGGAAGATGATCGTCTGTGGAAGTGGTTCTTAGAGTGGAGTCCATAGACCTCCAGGGAGTCTGGGAAGAACAACCAGAAATTCTGTTACGATAATTGAAACCCCAACCCACCATTATCCAAGATATGATTTGAATGAAACACATTAATAGGTTTAAACATGATGCCAACTTGCCGCTTAAGCGTTCTGTCTACTACGCAAAGTTCAGAAGCAGGAAGCGCTGAGGATGTAATAAACAGGCAAGAATAATGGAATCTAAATGATCTTCGTGATTTTTTTTTTTTTCTATGACAAAACATTGGTTAAATTTTTTAAGTGTTTTTTTTTCTTCCCATTTATTAATTCTGTTTAACAACCACTTTGTTGTTAAGTTGATCATAATATAAGAAAACAAACTGGCGAAACACCCTTATTAGAATGGACTGCTTTCAATTAGTGAGTGAAAATGCCAAGTATATAATGCAGAAAGTAATCAAGTTTTTATTATTTTATTACACCTTTTAATCATTTTATAAATATGGCTCATGCCATGTCATGTATATATTAGCGTAGGTACCCGTTATTGACCTAGAAAAAGATTGTAAAAAATAGAAAAAGCATAATAATAATAATAACAATCAGATCAGCTTTAATGTAATCAGTGATATTATTATTATTATTATTATTATTATTATTATTATTTCAGGTTGAAGCCAACGTACATGTCTGTCTGTCTGTCTTTCTGTACAGCATAACTCTCTGTCTAACTTATTAATACAAAGAAATAACATTTTGTAAGGTTGAGTTTCTCACGCCTTGTTCAAACAAAATACACTCCCTGTTCGGTAATCGGAGAGTGAATCACTGATGAGAAATCGAAAAAATAGATCAGATAAAGATTAAAATTTGTCTTAAAATGACTTCAGCTTGGTGCTGTAACCTCTCGCAGCCGGATGTCTAGAGAGAGCTGATTGGCCGAGCTCTCTCAGAGGGGAGGGATGAGAGGTACTTAGTGCTCCCACATTAATCACGGCTCTACAGCCAGTCAGGGGCGTCTGTGAGCTCGCGCAGCGGAGGGAGCGGATAGCGCTGTCCTCCGAGTGTGTTACGCCGCCCCCAACGGTGCGCGAGCGAGCAGTTCGAAAAGATGCGGTCGGCTGGCGTCACGTGGTTCGGAGGAAACATGAACGTCTTCGGCCCTCCCAACTGAGTGGTAGTAGTAGCCTTAATGTGGGAGCGCCCCCTAGTGACGGGGAGGAATTGGACACGACTAAATTAGGGAGAAAATCGGGAGAATGACTTCAGCTTGTTAAAATGCACTTATATCTCTTTAGCACTTATTTCAGCAGTCCGAATATGAACTAATCCCCGTAAAAATATTCAGTTCAGCTTTTTCTAATAAATATCAAATATTGGTTTGTTTACATTGAGAAAGTAACTTATTAGTAGATTATTTTAAAGAATTTCATTAAATCCACCACGTAATTCACTTATGGTTCAGGTTAAACTTCAGGCAGATATCTAAGTGCTGCAAAAGTTTCACTACATTCTGTTCAGTCAGTTATGTGTGATGCTGTGACGAAATCTAGCTGGACAGACAGACATACAGACAGATCTTTTTTTTTTTTTTCTTAGATGGGTTTCTGGTCCTCCAATGTATGAAACAGAAATATATAATTGAAAGAGCGAGTTCTGACCAGCGTACAGACAAAACCTCTGTTTTATGTATATACTGTAGATATGGTTATATAAGTAAGCTCAGAATAATAATGTAGACATTTATTTTCATATCAAAATACAACGCCTATTCAGTTGTGTTACAGTATTTCGAAAATGTCTAGGTTTTTATTTATTTATTATTATTTCTTGAACCTCTATCAAAACCCTGAAATACTTTCACTTTTACTTCTTTATTTCTCGCAGACTATTTCCCTCTTAAGCAAATACTCAAGCAACACTTCCTCAGCTTGGGATTTGCTAAAGTGTCTAGTAAAGACAGAGATGGAGAGGATATGCAAGCTGCACACACACACACACACACGCGCGCACACACACACACACACACACACACTGGTGACCTAATTTGCCAACTGAGTGGTGTGGGATAATCCGAAAAGAAGTAAAAAAAAAAAATGGTCGCTTCACATTATTTTATGATGTAATTCAGGTATCAAGAACCAAACCAATGTATTCTACACTTCCAATTTTTTCACTTCCTATTTTCTTATCATTAGTAAAGTAAACAATAAACTTAAAATAAATAAACACACACACACACACACACACAGATACATTCCACTGACCCAATTCGAGCACCATCGCCATTTCCTTAGGCAGAGAGGAAGGAAGGAGATTTTAGGAAAATTGTAATGTGAGAAGATAATCAAGGAATTCCTCGACATCACTATAATAAAAGCACGAGCCGTAGATTGAATATGATCTCATGATAATTATGTACATGGCCATTAGAGGATGATATTGAGCTTCTTCAAGGTTTCCTCATGACTCTTGCTGTTGGTGCTGGTTTTGACATTTCAGCAAAACACACACACACACACACACACACACACACACACACACACACACACACACACTGCACATACATGTATTTTCTGCTTGGAATCGGCTTGCACATGAAAAATCAGAACTGGACCCTTCCTTTCTCAATTTTTTGAAAAGGAACTGAACCCTGGCCGCCTTCTTCCTCCCCCTCAGAGACGCGAAAGGTCAGCTTCAGCTTCCTCAGCTCAGAGTTTTATCTGGGATGCCACAGGAGTCACGGGGAACACGAGCAACCCGGTGCAACCTTGAAGACGCAACTGAGCGCAACATCAGATAGGATCACCGACACGCTTTCAAATGCACCCGGCCGCGGCGCTGCGTATATAAAAGAAATAGTCTGAAAAGTATTATGAACTTTTACAGCCGAAACATCTCAGAATCACCATGTTGCTCACAGCTTTTCAAACAGACTCCACGGCTTCCCCTGGCCTTTTTTCTTGTTCTTTTTCCGAGCCACTCGTTCATGTGCTAATGTCCGTATTTTGGCAGGCGTCTGGGCCGGGCTGGTGAGCGGAAGGCCGCTGTATATTATTAGGTGCTAACGAGTGATGTTTTGGACGGCGCTAGTATGCTACGTCCGCTTGAATACGGGAGGTGGTTTCAGAGGCTCGGTGTTCGAGGCTGGATGATGGATGGAGGTGAGGAAAGCTGCGAGGCGGAGAGGACGAAGGTGACACATGTACAGTAAGTGCAGATTGAAAGGAAAGTGAAAGACGGAAAGTAAACTTTGGAGGGAGACAAAACGTCCAGAGAGTACGGCGCGTGTATTGTTGCATGCTGCATTTCTTTAAACAAAGGTTTTTATTGCCTTCTCTTATTGTTAAATCTTTCATTGAATTTGAGTTAAATTCAAGTCAATACTGTATATGATTGGCATGAGGTATTTTAGGATGGAATGCAGTGTAGTTATTTGATATGGTTATTATGTCATTAAATGCAAAAAAACAAACAAAAAAAAAAAACATCATCATTTATTTGCAAGTTTATAATAGCGCTGCAAATTTTGTATGAATTTCTTAATTATATTGACAATCAATAATCTATGAATCATTCCAAGGCACACTTTCGTGCTTACTTCATTTATTTTCTACATTCTAGAACAATGGCGCCTGAGTAGGGTCTGTGTCCATGGAGGCTGCATGTTCTCCGCATGCTTGGTGGGTTTTTCCTCCAGGTGCTCAGGTGCTTAGATTTTTGCATGTAGCTAATTGGTGTTCTCAAACCGGCCCTTAGATGTGCGAATGAGATGTGTGATTGTTGGCCGGAGGTTGTTGTCCTACCATGGTTACTACCAGAGGGTCCTAGAAGGATAGATGGATTCTAGAACAATACTGGAGATTTCAACACACATATAAAGAAATTATGTAATTAAGTAGCAACAACAGCAGTCGGTTGTCATTTTTAAGACATGAGCAGGCCTCCGAGTGGCGCAGTGGTTAAAGCGCTCGCCCTATCATCCGGAGATCGCTAGTTCGAATCCCGGGTGGTGCTGTAACCTCTCGCAGCCGGAGGTCTAGAGAGAGCTGATTGGCCGAGCTCTCTCAGAGGGGAGGGATGAGAGGTACATAGTGCTCCCACATTAATCACGGCTCAGCCAGTCAGGGGCGTCTGTGAGCGCGCAGCGGGAGGGAGCGGATAGCTGTCCTCCGTGTGTTACGCGCCGCCCCGGTGCGCGCGAGCGAGCAGTTCGAAAAGATGCGGGTCGGCTGGCGTCACGTTCGGGAGGAAACGTGATAGTCTTCGGCCCCGGCTGAGTGGTAGTAGTAGCCTTAATGTGGGAGCCCCCTAGTGACGGGGAGGAATTGGACACGACTAAATTAGGAGAGAAAATCGGGGAAAAATCCCAAAAAAAAAAAAAAAAAAAAAGACATGAGCGTCGGCTGTTCTGTAACAGTTCTCGCAAGAACAGTATTGTGTCGAGTGCATTCGCCAAGCCCATCAAGCACCATGATGAAACTGTCTCTCATGAAGACCTTCCCAGGAAAGCAAGACCGAAAGCATTTAATTTAAAGCCTTTATTTGTCACATGTACATTCCAGCACATAACATATCCCAGCGTAACTGGGCTCAGAGCGCAGGGTCAGCCACGGTACAGCAGGTAGGGTTACGGGCCATGCTCAAGGGCCCAACAGTGGCAACCAGGTGGAGCTGGGAATCGAACGCCCCTGAGCCACCACGGCACATTTAGAGTCACCAGCCTCAGAAATCACCAATTAACAATCAGCGCCTCAGGTTAGAGCCGTTACGAAGCTTTACAGATCACAAGGTCTGTCGCAGAAACATCTCAATATCAGCTGTTCAAAGGATTGTTTTGCAGTGTAGAAATGAATAGAAATCAGCAACGACCATGAAATTAGAAGGCGTGTCCACATTTCAAAGTGCATTGAATGCCAGCAATCTGAACTTACAGTATGTCACGTATTTTTCGATTTTATAAGAAGCATACTTTTAGTGCGCTTGAAAAAAAAAACCCTCTTTTGCGCGAGTGCATGTGTAAGTACAAGTGCTAAAACCTGGTTGATTCTGACATGTTGATGAGGTACACTGAAAAATGCAAGAAGATCAAACATTTCTTAATTCCTATAGACGACTGACTGCTGATTACGCCAAAGACAAGAAGAGAGGTTTTGGTTTTTGGTACTGATAATAATAATAATAATAATAATAATAATAATAATAATAATAAATTCCTATTTCACTTCCTGAATAATCCCTATGAATTCGGCCTTTTTTTGGACACTATGTTTTTGCTATAAGAATACTCGTGTCTCTCTATTTTAGTCATGCTGTTATACCTCGACCTGCCTGAGTCTCTGCTTTCACTCTGATAACGCCGTACTCGCTTTTAAACCACCGTTCTCTCTTTGTATCTGTGCCAGATCCTGATACACTGCTACTCCTGTGGCTCCTGCCGCCCTCTGGACCTGCCTGATTCATCCTGATAGACTCCTTCTGCTGGGAGCTTTATGCACTTGCGACTCACTTCCTTTCTGCTGCCGGGCACGAATAGGTTTACACATCCCGAAAACAGACTTCAGTGCAGGCGATGTATTACTGCAATCGTGCGATCGTTCATCCCCGGACTCCTATTGATGCTAATTAAATCTACGAGTAAGAAGAAATACTTGGGACGTTCGGGTCAAACCGGGACTTGCGAAGACATAACAAGAAGCGTAAAAAAAACAACTGACATTTTTTTTTTTACAGTACAATGTACAGTACGGTGATGAGACTCCTAAGCGCAGTGAAATATACGATAGGAGCTGCGCAAACGTTTTAAAGAAGGTCCCTCTCCTGTGAATGAAGATCCCGGCCCGAGCTGGCCCGGAGCCGACTGCAGTCGTTCCCGTAAACGTTCCGCACCTGATCCGACGGACACCGACCTTGTCACCAACTTGCAGAAGAGATGCATCCGTCTGTGTGAACTGCGCACACAATCAATCACAAACACCGCCTGCACATTACAGCAACTCAGCCAGGAGTTACTGCCACCACATCCCCCATACAGTCCTGACCTTGCTCCAAGCCATGTTTGATTCAAAGAGTTCCTGGGAGGCCGGGGTTTCCCGCGTGAAGCAGGCAGTCTGATAATGGCTCCGGCGTGCGGAAAACCTTCATACGTTAATGGCATCCAAGCACTTGTGAAATTCTGGAATAAGCAGGCGATTACAGCAGAACCTCAGCATCGGAAAGCCCCGTCTCATGAATTTTTCGCTTGAAGAACTGAAATTGCACAGGAAGCATTTTCAGCATACGAGTGACTGAACCGGGTCGAACCGGACGCCAGAGAAGTTGTGCGTACATCCGGGAGTTGTTTAAAACTTGTTTGTGTCAGTGGAAAGTCAAGCAAAGTGAGTTTACTCTTTTTTTTTTTTTTTGGCATTTTGTGCAAGATTTAGTGAAGATACACCATCATACCGTATGTCGGAAGAATGTTAGCAAGAAGAAAAGGGAGCCACTTTCAGTATAATGATTTTCTAGGTGTCACTCATCATCCATACAGCTTTATCCTGTTTGTAGGGTTGCAGGGGGCCTGGAGCCCATCCCAGGAGACTTACTGTAGGGCACAAGGTGGCATACACCCTGGACAGGGTGCCAATCCATCACAGGGCGCGCGCACACACACACACACTCATACACTCTACAGCCAATTTGGGAACCCCAATTAACCTAATCTGGATATCTTTGGACTGTGGGAGGAAACCGGAGGACCCGGAGGAAACCACGGGGAGAACATGCAAACTCCATGCACACAGAGACGGGACTCGAACCCGGACCCTGGAGGTGAAAGGCGACAGTGCTTAACCACTACACCACCGTGCAGCCTATGTTTCCTGGGTATATTCATAGGTAAAATGATTTAAATTGAACAATACGGCTGATGCGCAATATTTGGCAGCTTATAAAATAACACTTGTTCCAGCACACCCCCATATTTTTCATTGTCTTTTATATATGTTATTTCTTTGGCATCACACACTGGTAGTTATTTTGTGTACTTAAGGATCTGAGAATCTCTCAAAAAAAAAAAAAGCCTCGCAAAAAAAAAACAAAAAAAAAAAAAACATTCACAAGACCAATATTGACCAGATTTGAATAACAAACTTTTGTTTCTTCCAGACAATTTTCACACTTCATATCAATTATTGGCCTGGAAAACAAAAATCAGAAATTGAAATCAGAAATCGAAAAAAACTGCTTGTATAAGTATTTATTTTTGAGGTTCCACATAATATAGTCTAAATAAGACAATTTACTTATTAACTGTTTTTCTTTTTTAAGAGACCGTAATTAAGAAATCTGCAAGTTTGCATAAGTGCAGTTTTAAAGCTCTTAAAGTTTTGTGTAAATGTAACATTGACAATGTCTCTACAGTGAAATATGGTTTTGGGTGCATCACGCTCTAGGGACTGCTTTTCAAACACTGGGAAGTGCAGAATGGTTAAAAAGAAATGAGTGAAGAGTTTACAGCGGTCCAGATCTGGATCCCCGCGAGGACGTGATGCGACCTGGGTCGGATCCTGATCCGAGTCGTCTGCTATCTGGGAAACATCCGTCTGTCCATTTTAATGAGAAAAATGAGGAATGAAGATGAAAAAAACGGAGCATTGTGGTTGTAGTTTCTCAGCACGACATGGAATCTGAGCGATCATACCAGACCTGGAGTCAAAAGAGTCGCAGCACTCGGTGCTCATCCTGTAGCATCCAACCAAACTGAAGAACCTGGGGCAGACCGACTAAACAGAAACAGAAACTCTCCAAATAGGTTCAAAGCTTGAAAGTTATCAGCGAGTCTTTCCAAGTAGCATCATGAAGGGATTAAATACTCACTCGAACGGCATTTGTTGTGCATTTTGACTTTCAAAATGATTTTCACATTGTATTGGTTTGTGCTCAAATGTCAAATCTGATAACTCTTATAGGGGTTAAATACTTTTACAAGGCACTGTACGGTACAGCAATTCCATTTACTGCAACATTTACATTCAGAATTGTGACGTTGAAACTGCACAAAAAGAAAACTTTTTAAAATTTTAAGCATCAGCAATTTTGTCAAAAGGTTTTGAGAACAAAAACAAAAATTTATTTTGTTCCATGTTAAAGTGGAAAATTTACATTATTTATTAACAAACAAACAAACAAAACAAACAATATATATATATATATTGTTTGTTTTGTTTGTATGTTTATAATATATATATATATATATATATATATATATATTATATGTTTGTTTGTTTGTTATTAAACAAACAAGCAAACAAACTAAACAAACAAACAATATATAATTTTCTGTTTGTTTGTTGATAAACAAACAAGCAAACAAACAAAACAAACAAACTATATATATATATATATATATATATATATATATATTGTTTGTTTGTTTGTTTTTTGTCATTTTTTTATGTCCAATATTAATGGCATTACTCCTCTCACAAATGTGCCCAAAATTTCGGGACTGTACAAAGCAACATTGCCAAAGGTAAATATATTAAGCTGAATATATTAAGGTGAAGTACTAAGCAGTGTTTGAGTGCCGTATAAAACACTAAGCCCGTTCAGGTACAAAGGGCAACGTCTTTACTTTGACGTAACGTCTTTACCACCTCATCGTTTCTTCTTGCGTCCTAGTTTCAATCTGCCCTGTTTCTCAGTAAGCAACGACCAAAAGGCTGCTAGCAGTTCTGAGAATCCCTCCACTCCAGGGCGTGCTCTTGTCTTCGCACGTCTGTTTGGTAT
This sequence comes from Clarias magur, assembly GCA_013621035.1. Classification (NCBI taxonomy): domain Eukaryota; kingdom Metazoa; phylum Chordata; class Actinopteri; order Siluriformes; family Clariidae; genus Clarias; species Clarias magur. Next base: position 285,900 of record QNUK01000351.1, on the reverse strand, counting down.
CATGTTTAATATGTGTCGTAAGCACCTTCTACCGCCTGCAACAGCAGACAGGATATTTGCACTTCATTTCGCTAGCTCGAGCAGCCGCGCGGGTACAGAAACCAGGTTGAGTTCAGGAAAGCGCTGTAATTTCCTGCGTGGTTAGTGGCCTCTGTCTTGAGTGTCACTTGAGAGACGTGTTTAAGGGCTCTCGACAAAGGTTTTTTTCGTGCACCGTATGGCAGATATGAAGGTATGATGGCATGATCAGGGAGGAGATCTGGAAAGGGATTGCCAGATGAGTATTCTCTGAAGCTTACAAACGGGTCCAGCTTATCATCGGTTGATACGTCATCCCTTAATCATCTGTAAACAGTCATAGATTTAAACCTGAATAGTGGAAAAAAAAAAAAAAGAAATGATTCATCTATGATGGGTGTTCAAGTCAAACTGGGACTTTTGATCACCTTTATGAGAGTAAAACACCTTTATTTCGCTATATAATCCCCCGCTACACTAATGCACCTATCCCAGTGTTTCACTAGTGCTTGAATACCATCAAGGTAGAACGTTTTCTCAATATGCCGGAGCCATGAATGGCCTGCCTGCTTCATGTCTGAAATTCTGGCCTCTCAGGAACTCCTTGTCATGTAACCTTCTGGCTCAATCATGTGGGAATGGCTCGGAGCGAGGTCAGGACTATATGGGGGACGAGGCAACAACTCCCAGTCGAGTTCCTCTAATGCGCTCGTGGTGTTGGTGAATGATTGTGTGTACAGTTCACACAGACAATTCCCACGTCGATTTTAAAGGATCGGGCGTTCCACGGGAACGACTGCAGTGGTCATTCACAGATGTTCGGGCTTTTTTAAAACATGTGCATCATCAACATCAAATGTTTTACTGAGTCTCGTCAACATGCAGTGCATTAACGAAAATAAATAAATAAATCAAAGGTCTCGGTTTGACTAATAATAATACCTAATAATGACACAGCAACACACTCATTTCACGTGAGCTAGCTCTTACGCTCTGACAAGACTAACACTCCTGAGATTGTTATTGTAATATTGATAATATTGAAAAGTCCCGCTGCCCAACACCCACTCACATATTTGGTTACATGAATGAAGAATTTAGAAAATCGGAAAAACAAACCCTGGAGCAGATAAACGTATGAAAACATGACGATCGTTCACTGAGTTTTCTGAAGAGCTTCCGGAGCCCCCGCGTCCTGGATTTTCCAATCAAATGTATTTATGCAAAATATATCAGCTGAAGCGAGGTCATTGACCTCCTTTAGGGCTCGAGAAGGAAATGGACTTGAACAGCCTCTTATAGATAAAAGAAAAAATGATTGACATTATTTGGTCTGATTGATGAGCTGTCACGAAGACGCTGATGACGATGTTCCCAGTCTGGGGCTCGAGTCAAGAGCGGAAACATGGATCGTTAAAAGTTCTAAACTTTACATGACAGAGTACTAATTCTTAAGCATTAAAAGCTACCTCGGCCATGTCGGCCATCAGGACCTCTAGACATAAACGAGACAATGTATGCGACCGTGATCCATTCATTCATTATCCATTCACATCATCTTGGTCGTGGACTCCAGATTATTGGACTCTCCTTTCATTCGTGAATGGAAACCCAACAAAGAGCCTCGCTTCCTCCCTAGACGGTCATTATGGTGTCTGTATGTTAATGGCGAGGTATAGCTAACATCAGTAATGTAATAACGAAGCAGGACGCTGACCTCTCTCACATCAGGCTTCATTTACACCTATTATTCACTCTAGAAGTGAAAGCAGACAGGCTAGGAAAACCGCTGCTCTCTTCCTTCCTCTCTCTCTCTCTCGCTCACTTTCTCTCCACGTGCTCTCAGCACTCAGCCGCCTGATGGAGAGACAGAAGAAGAAGCCGACGTGCGATTTGTCACAGTTTTCCATCCCTAATGGACGTGCCGCACGCACTAAGCAAATTAGCCTCACGCATTACGCCTCAGGCTCCAGACAGAGAGAGATAAAGATGCCTCGCGTAATGGCTACCAGCACTTCTTTTGAACGCCATGATGGATGCCCAACCTAACACGTTTACCTAACTTCCCTCGGAGGTGCCTTTCCGCGGCCAGACGGCTGAAACGCCTGCTAAATTCCCCTAAACGAGTGTTATGATCCATCAACACGCACCTTTAAGCGCCATTACGGAGACACTTTCACTTAGTAGGGCCTGGAGTAGAGGGAAACAATCCCGTTATTGCCAACAGCGTGGGTAAATTCGGCCTCGCTGCAGAACCTTGGTTATAACTCTGCTTTCCGTGTTGTTTACGAAAACGAAAAAAAAAAATGATGTGATCCTGTTTGTATATTTATCAAAGGATGAGAGGTGAAATGCAAGACCGCTGTGTCTCTAGCCGTATCTGTATTCGAATTTAAAGTGGGTGTGGCCTACACCAGAAGGGGTGTGGATGTTTTATTAGTTTTACTATTTCTATCGTTGTATTTATTACCCATTTTTACGACTGTGGTTCTGTATGACCTCCGGTCAACGTTCACACACTACCGGCAATTTGGGGACACCAGTAAGCCTAATCTGCATGGAGGAAACCAGAGTACAGTATCTGGAGGAAGCCCCACCAGGCACGGGGAGGACATGCAAACTCCATGCACACAGACCCCCGAGGCGGGAATCGAACACAGACCCTGGAGGTACAGGACGAGATGACGGTGTTAACCACTAAACCACCGTATCGCCATAAAAAAAAACCTACCGTAGTAGCTCGACCCCGACCAGGCAGTTACATCACCAAGGACGAAAGGATAAAAGCTGCAAATGCATTTTCATGATAAGGTTTATCGTCAAGCTTTATATCTAATCAGTTAACAATACGACAGCATCCCTACATCTGTACAGTATGTGCATTTCAAACGCATTGTCCATTCATTCCATAATGAGAATAAGTTACACTCATGGAGGCTTTAGGAGTTTACTATTTTTTTTTTTTAAACCTGTTCAAAATATTCATATTCTAATTCTAACTACGCGGCTCGTATCTTTTCTTTTAGAGTACGATCACGAGTGTGAGAAATCAGTCAGACATTTTGGCAGATAAGGAAGGGGTTTCAATTCTGGTAATGGGGTTAGCGGCAATACAAAATCGTAGAGGTGAAAGCCATTAGGGTGCAGCGTGAGTGAGTGAAGCTCCCCCACATTATCAAACCTTAATCAGATCAGAGCTAGGGCGGATGTAACACCTCACCCTTCCATTTACTCTCTCTCTCTCTCGCTCTCTCTCTCGTTCTCTTTCTCTGCCTTGCAAGGTATCTCCTCCATTCGGCCTTTCTGCTACATTCACCCTAATTTATAAACACATTCATCTTTCTGAATGCTTATTGCATTATCTTTGGCAGCAGGGCTGATTGTGACCAGTCACACACCTCTAATCTTAATTACTTATGCATATGTGGGAATAAAAAAAAAAAAAAAAGGTTTACGTTTTAACAGTTAAAGCAGTAATATAGCACACAGGATCATCATTTAGACCAAATGGAGCTGGATGTTAAAATACCTGAATGTTTAACACTACGGTTTTAGGTGTATACATGTGTTAATAATAATAATAATAATAATAATAATAATGCAAAATACTCAGATATATTTTGTAATGTCATAAAACAATTTAAAACAATAAGTTTTAAAATTGAATGGATTTTTTTTTTTTTTTTTTAATAGGAAGATGCATGGATTCTATGCATGTTCTACTATATTACAGTTACTATAGTAACCAATTGAAATGTTTCTATGACGTTTAGGTATTCATATATTCATTGAAGGAGTCTCCAGTAAATAATATACATTAAGAATGAAAAGCATCTTGTTAAAGAGCAACTTTTTAATCAGCGAAAAGGTCGAAGTAGAAGAGTAACAGCACCAACAACTAGAGCAATTTAACATGGGCAGTCATGAAGAGTGATCACAAGGACGCAACCTTCAGAAATAAGACAGCGCTTGTGTGATTAGGTTAGAGTAGGTGATCCCTAATTCCTGACCTGACCGGAGAGAAAGTATTTTAGACAAAAAGGACCTCTAGGACCCCCTGCTATGCCTACAGGACACAATTACGGCCAGTGTTTCCAAACACACCATGGCATGGCTTAATCCGCTTCAACAGTGGGGCCCCTTTTTCAAAGGAATGGCCTTTGATTCTGACCCCATTTGACCCTTTGGAGTCTGACAGGAGTGAAAGAAAGTCCTTAAGTGACTGTTTCCTACGCATGGGGGCCCAAAAACCTGGGTGCATAGGCCTTTTTCCTTAGATTAAATGACTCATAGAATCATACCCATATTCAGCCTATACAGTACACAAGTGCCGCAAACTCAGAGGACATCAACTTGAGTATTTGTTTTATATATATATATATACACTGTAGATCCAGAGTTTTGAACCACCGATCGGATCAACGAATCGATAACGTACCAAGCCGGACAGATCATTATTTTATTTCTTACCATTGCAAATGATATACACATGTTGTCCAGGCTCAGGTGTAATCTGGTTATGTTGTTGCCAAGTCTTGCAAGATAGACTTCAAGATTTCGCAAGGGATTCTGCAACTTTTTTTTTTTTTTTTTGTCACTATAGGCAAATACTACATTGCAAATGTTGAACCCTAGAACTTTTCCCACAAGCAGCCTGCAAACAACCTTTTTTACTACGTTCATTTGAGAGCTATTTGAGGATCCTGGAGCTGTAAGAACTAACACAGGCTTCAACCTGGATCCGGGAAAAGTGCTTACTGTCCTGGTCTGACATTTGTTTGAATGTAAATGTCTCATCGATTGCTCCCGAGTGGCGCAATGGAAACGGCTTCGCCCTGTCATATGGAGATCATGAGTTTGATTCCTTGGTGATCCGTACTGTAGGATCTAGAAAGTAGGTTGGCTGCAGCCTCTCGGTGGGGTTGGGATGGTACTGTATACCTGCCCTCTTGCCAGTGACGGGCAACTCTAGCCAATCATGGGCATCTGTGAGCTCACGCAAACAGAACGCCATTCCTACTGTTGCATGAGCAGCGGTTTGAAAAGATGTGGTTGGCTGGCATCACATGTCATCACAAGTCCTTACCCTCCCTGGATAGTCAGTTCATTTACATAGACAGTTATACTGTAGCTCAACCAAGCCATTTAATTACTGTACTGATCTTATGCTATTATGAAAGCACGGCAAGGGAATCGATTTATTGGCGGACGTCGGTTAGACTTCACTATAATAGGTGGCAATATTACGGTGGCCGAGAAGTGCAAAACAACTTAACAAAATGAAAACAAAATAACAAATTAAAAACCACAATAACAAAACCCAAAACAAAATAAAACATTCAAAAACAAAATAACAAAACCCAAATCAAAATAACAAATTAAAAAACAAAATAACAAAACCCAAAACTAATTTGTTATTTTGTTTTGCGTTTTGTTATTTTGTTTTCGGTTTTGCTATTTTTGGTTTTGAATTTGCACCTCTCGGCCGTTCAGAAAAGAACCGGAAAAGGTAGGTATAGTTTGCGGATGAATTTCTTACCGCTGATTGGACGAGACACCTGTCACTCAAGATATACAGGAAGTACTGTAGCGGCGGTAGATTCGTGTGTGTATGAACGTGCAAACATGTCCTGTCCTTATTGTGGTTTCAAATATGGCGTTCTGCCAAATTTTTGCAGTTATTGTGGAATTTTTTTCTATTAAAAGAGACACAGCAGTTCGCAAACCAATCTTTATACCGTGATATGTCATCAGCATGTCCAAAATCACGGCATACGAATGTCCGTCCTCAAAGTAACGCTGAATAAATTCCATTTCCTTTCATTCTAATGAAAAATGTAATTATTTACTTAGTTTTGCACACCGATTTTTTTTTTAATGAAGCAGAACACACAAGAAACAAATTTAGAGACACAATTTCCTACTTCCTGTTTAATCTTGAGTGACAGGTGTCTCGTCCAATCAGCGGTAAGAATTTAATTCGCAAACTATACCTACCTTTTCCGGTTCGTATCTGACTGGCCGAGAAGTGCATTACAAATGAACAAAACCCAAAACAAAATAACAAATTCAAAACCAAATTAACAATTAGTTTCGGATTTTGTTTTCGGATTTGTTAATTTGGTTTGCACCTCTCGGCCGTTCAGAAAAGAACCGGAAAAGGTAGGTATAGTTTGCGGATGAATTTCTTACCGCTGATTGGACGAGACACCTGTCACTCAAGATATACAGGAAGTACTGTAGCGGCGGTAGATTCGTGTGTGTATGAACGTGCAAACATGTCCTGTCCTTATTGTGGTTTCAAATATGGCGTTCTGCCAAATTTTTGCAGTTATTGTGGAATTTTTTTCTATTAAAAGAGACACAGCAGTTCGCAAACCAATCTTTATACCGTGATATGTCATCAGCATATCCAAAATCACGGCAGACGAATGTCCGTCCTCAAAGTAAAGTTGAATAAATTCCATTTCCTTTTGGAGAGAATTATTTTCTTAGTTTTGCACACCGAATTTTTTTTTTTAATGAAGCAGAACACACAAGAAACGAAGTTAGAGACGCAATTATCTACTTCCTGTTTATCTTGAGTGACAGCTGTCTCGTCCAATCAGCGGTAAGAATTTAATTCACAAACTAAACCTACCTTTTATCTGACTGGCCGAGAAGTGCAATACAAATGAACAAAACCCAAAACAAAATAACAAATTCAAAACCAAATTAAGAATTAGTTTCGAGTTTTGTTAATTTGGTTTTGAATTTGTTATTTTGTTTTTGGGTTTTGTTCATTTGGTTTTGAATCTGCTATTTAGTTTTCGGATTTGTTATTTTGTCTTTGAATGTTATTTTGTTTTCGGTTTTGTTAAGTTGTTTTGTACTTCACGGCCACCGTACAATATCCCCCCTTTCAGCTTGTTAGTTTTGGGCCTTTTACTGGTTGACCGACTCCTGTTTGTCACTCACCAAACAGCACTGAGTATGGTGAAAGCATTGACAATTTTCCAGCACTGTACATTCTATACTCTGTCACTTCTGGTACAGTGGTGTTATCCGAAGTCAGACAACACCACTGGCTTCTTCCCTCTGTTCTGCATTTTGTTCGACTTCCGGGTCAACGCCCATTGGTGGAAACTGCGGAGCATGCGCAATCTGATTTCTGCGTCTGATAGAGTTGATACTTTCAGGAGTAGCTTGACTCCCACATGCATTATCAGGGTGTGCTATTTTCAGACTCCGAGAAGTTCAGGTGATTTTGTACAATTTAAGTAGACTACAATGTTTACATGTGTTTTAAAAGTCATGCTTTACTAAGACTAACACGATTAGTTGGACAAACGCAGCGGCATGTAAATGTGTTGAGGGATGGATGGGAATCGGGTACAACCAAATTAGGGAGGAAAATCTGGGGGATGAAGTTATATTCCTTGTACATGAACTGAAAGATGTGTGTCTGGGTCCTTATCTGGTGGATTGAGATCCAATTGTAGATCCAGCAAATATTTCATCAGAGTGAAAAGAACATTTGAAAATAATACTACCAGTAAAAGCCAACAACGTATTAAAAAAAAAACAAACCCCGGACATTTTGGCCAGGTTATTAATTTATCTGAAGGTAGAAAATGTAACAAAGATTTTTTTTTCCCCTTGATACTAATTCGAGCCGAGCTTTTGATTGAACTGTTTGAGCTCGAACCGAGTTTTCCATTTAAAGAAAAACGTACACGGCTATTATGTATTGCCTCCAGCGATAAGTGATTGTGATTGAATATGCATATCTGCTTGTAGCATGAATAGTAAGCTGAAGTAAAAAAAAAAAAAAGCAGGAGATCTAAATAAAACATTTCTGCATCGGCTAAAGCTCTCCATGAAACCTGGCGTAACCTCACAGAAGCTCTAACAGCTTATTGATTGCACGTCTTTCAGTCCTCGTGGTTTCCGCAACACGTTTAAGGATGAATGGTCCTAAGAGCTCCTGTTTTCAAAAATAGGTTGGGAAATTGTTAAGAAAAGAATTGTACTTTAATGATGACAGACTATGTCGAACCGCAACACTTTTAGTGTATAGGCAGGCTGCAAAGAAATAATACTAACTCGTATGAATAAAAACGGAATAAATGATCAGCTTAAGACTTAAGAAAAAAAATAAAAAATTGGCTGGATGAGATTGTTATTCTGCAGTCAGAGAGTTTTTGAGGATAGAGGAGTGTGTGAGGTCAGGCAAGAAAATCAAGAGCACAGACTCAACACACTTAACAGGTGGTTTAAGGTCCCTTGTGGCTGACCACTCAGATATCTTGATAAGGGAATGGAAAAGACGAAGAAATAGAATCTGGGGATTACGGCGGGGGAAAAGACCCTGCAAAGCTTTACAGACCAGCGGATGGGAAAAGGTCCGAGTATTGATTTTGTGAGAGATGCTATTGTGGCATATGGGGGGGGAAAAAAAAAAAAAAAGGACCACTTTTTTTTTTTTTTTGCCATTTTATTATTTTTTTTTAGGTTGTGATGCTAAAGATGACCTTCTTTGGTTCCTCTGAGATGAGGTGACTAGCTCGGTAAGACTGGCTCGAAAGCCTTGAGGGGAACAAAACGGGGTTTTGGTTTTGGTGAGCTGGACCCTGTATTGGATTTAATAAAGAAGCGGGAAAGGAAAGGAAAAAAGAGCATTGTCAGATCAGCGAAGATTGGCACTCAAGACACCTCATCTGTACAGAGTTTCTCACTCAGCACGGTATTAAATACGTACGTCCACTTTCATCAAGAGATCCTGCTCAGATGAGGACAATAATGACTTCTAACATGTGGAGGACAGCTAATGAAAATACACCTTGCTGTACAGGAATTGGAGCAAATTCATGTTGTCAATGATACTGATGGTGATGATGATGATGATGATGATGACAACTAAACTCCATGTTAAAACTCCTTTGATAGCTCTATTGGACCAAAGTATGTCATCATTTTTTTTACATTTTAGTAGTGTGAAATGTTTAGACAGGACCTGTACATGTACCTTAACTTCTCAGAATATTCCTATATAATCGAAACAAGCAACATCATGCAGAAAAACGTGCCATCAAAACAAATCTTTAAAAATTCTAATAAGAATTTGAGATCATGATGCTCCCACCACCATGCTTCACAATAAAATCAATTATGTTTCCAGGTTGAGAAATAAAAATTGTATTAAAAATAAAAATTATTGAAATAAAATGTTCATACCCTAGCTATTTTATCTGCTCCAGCCACATCAGGTCACTTTTGTAAATAGATCAACATTTTTATAAACATTTCCCATCAATTGCTAAGTCCATCAGTGAAAAGGGAGCAGATTTGGACAGAACGGATTTGTTTTAGCTCCATGCACTGCATACTGTATGAGTGAGACTGACGGGGTGGTTGGTGGTGTGATATCATGTGTAGAACGAGTATCAGGCTATCAGCGTCGTATTGATGACTCATTTCAACTCAGACCCATTCATTAATTTCTTCAAAAACGAATCACAAAATAGAGGCCGAGCGCCGCGCGGGCAAACCCTCAATTTAGCCGAGCAGACAGGACGTGGTATTGATCAGGGGAGGGGAAAATCCATTATCATGGGCTATACTTAATCCAGTCTCTGAAGGATGCCGCTCTCACTGACCAAAGCAGGACAGATTGACTAGGGGAAGTGGAGACATGCACGAGACATTCCCAGAGCTGTCTTTATACCCAGCCCGAAATTAAGAGGTCAACTTAGAAACGTACCAACAACAAGATTCGTTTCATTTATCTTCGGTTGACAGGAAGTCCTCACCCGCTTCCCCCGCGACACATTTCACAAACATATTTTGACCCTAAATTAGAATATGGAACGTCTGGACTTTGCCAGTTTGACATTTATAATGACACTGAATTAGGGAGGCAGTTTGGCTTTAACCGCTTTAATTACGGTAATAACCTGAACTTCCATAGTCTAAGTATTGTTACACACACACACACACACACACACAAAACACAATCAGTAATGAGCACAAATATAAGACATGACACACTCTAAATAATGTTATCTGCTGTATTAAGGCGCTTTTGAAATGATGAAGTATGGACTGTTTAAGTCAAACCGAGACTTTTACAAAGACTTCAAACACAATATGGTGATGACACTCTTAGCCACAGTGAAGCATTTGAACGGTGAATGGCGATCCTGGCCGAGGTTGGCTTGGAGCCCACTGCGGTCGTTCCCGTGAATGTTGAGCAAATGTACCGTCTGATCCTTGAAAATGAACAGAAAACATATTACCTAATTGCAGGAGAGACGCACCTCGGCTGGGAGTTATCGCCACACACCTCCGGTCCTGCCGTACGGTCCTGCCCTCCAAGTCATTTCCACATGTTTGGGACATTAAAGGTACACGGTTCAAAAAAGAGCGGTTCATAATTTTGGTATAATTCACACTGATGATAAAATTTTGTAGCGCATGAAAAACACTCAAATCTACTACACTTACTATAAATACTGCAGTCATGCATGCATGTGGTCAGCACTCCAGCCTCGCACCTCCAGGGTTCGAGTCCCGCTTCAGATAGCTTCTCCGATAGGCCAAAGACATGCAGATTAGACTAATTGATGTTCCCAAACTGCTCGTCGTGTGTGTGGGGTGTGCATGCTTCCTGCGACCCTGTCTAGGATAATGAAGAAGCAAGTGCAGGAGTGATTTTTACCGAGTCATGCTATTTGTGTTAGCTTACTGAGCGCTGATTTTTTCCCCATAAATCTGCCTACACAATTAGAACATTTTTGGTCAAGCTGCAATTTACCAGTTGGAGTGATGTATTGGATATATTGCAGTCCAATTTTCCAAATTGTTTGCGCATATACTTTATTATATGTGGGTTTTTTTTTATTTTCACAAGCCACAAAGATGTTGTGGAAAGCCTTAGTGCTCAAAACCTTGGGATGAATTGGAAGAACATCCTTGCTTGACCTCGCCAATGATGCTCTTTTTGACTGATTGAGCAAATCCCCAGAGCCACATTCCAAAATCTAGTGCAATGCCTTCCAAGAATAGTGGTTATGTTATTCTAAGAGCGAAGTACAGTACTGTAGAGCGCTAAACCGGCAATGTGATGTTCGGAAAGCACGTTTAAATATGATGATTGGGTGTTGACAGAGATTCTGGCTCTATATCCTGGATGGAGGCTTTAAACCGACCTACGGATCCATTATGCATTCGTGTGTCTCGCCTGCGATAGACGTTTCACACAGCCACCTTGCCTTTTATCTCCAGTTGTAAGGTTGACTAGGCATTACAAAGCGCCAAGACCTCCATATGGATTGCCCGGGCAGGAACAAAGCCGGGCTCGCTCGGCATACAGCTCACGTCCTCGAATCCGGATCCTCCATGCAAATGAGATTGGCCTTTTTCGCTAATCATAAGTCCCATTAGCAGCCGAGCTGGCCATTATTATTGCATTTGAGCATCACTATCGGTCGGCAGCCCAAGTGCAAACACGGTCTCCCGGCTCCCTCCTGTCAATCAAATTTGACCTCCTCTGGTAGGACTTTTGGCATTAGAGCTGTGAAAAAAAAAAAAAAAACGAAAGGAAAGGAACTTGAAATATCCACCAGAACTGTAGAATTAAATCTTATGCACGGGTTTTCGTATAAGCAAAATGTCATTAGTCGTAGGGCTGCTGTACTGTAGCTCTTCGACCATCCTTGTCTGATGCAGGTGGGTCACTGAATGTAATCTGCCGGTGTCACACATTATCGATTCCCTCACAGCTCCTCTAGATAAGATGTGCATTCGACTGTCTGTTCCTGTACTGTATACTGTATATGCATACGGCTTTGCCACAGGATACAGTCTGATGTAGACAAAATACTCGATATTTATGCTATGCAAGATCACCCACGAACCCTGGAATATACTGTTTCTGATTACGGATACACCAGACGAGCCAGGAGGGGGCGATCTGATCCAACCTTGACTATTTGCAACGACTGCCTAGTGTGAAATTGCTTTTCAAGTCAGCCATAAAATGACATTGTGAGTGTGCAGTGGCACTTAACCTATAAATAACCTGTGATTACCAACCATTAATAGGTAGAAGACTGGGGGATCTTGATCCAATCTTAAAATGTGACAATCTGGCTGTGGAACGTGGCAGGTCTGCGAACAAAATCCACCATTTAGCTGGAGAATTGAACATGCCTCTCTCATCTCAGGGCATCTTATTGGTTTTAACCCTTTGAACAGACCAGACGTCCATTCCTGAGCCGGATACGCCAACGAATAACGTCGCTGAGGTGTAATACAGTATATTGTTAACCAAGTTGCAGACGAATAACTTTTATTTCTACATACTGTATGATGCCGCTGTGTTTGTTTTGCCGGGTGCACCTCCACCTCTCGAAGACAGCTCCGGAATAAATCCGGCAGAATTAAAACCCCTCCTGGAGCAGAAGGCCGACTGGGAACTGAGCCGCTCAGGTCTTTCTTATCAATAATGTGTTATATTATCATATTTCACGGACGAGCAGGCCAGAAAAGGTAATTACCAGCGCCGTGCCATTAAGGCCGGTTTTTATTTTCCTCGTTTTCGCCTGGCCGGCTCGGGTAGAGGGCGGTCGGCATTTATTTCCCGTCTAGAGATTTATGAATGGCCTATAGCCCGGCTCGGGAAGGCCGTAAAAAAATAGGAAAGAAGAAAGAAAATTGCAAGTGGGGGGGGGGGGGGGGGGGGGGGGGGGGGGGGGGGGGGGGGGGGTCATTGGCATCGTGTGTCAGAGCACGCATGAGACAGAATTACTGCCGAAGCCAGTAAACATTCATGGGTTTCTGTGAGAAAATTTAACAGAGGTGACAGAAAGGAAAAATAACTTCATGGCCTTTTCTGTTCAGGGGAAAAAAAATACAGCCAAGGCTTCGGCTCACTCGTAGTTCCGTACCTGAGAAGATGAAGGCATGGAGAGATCGCGACAGGAGAAAAATATCATCTAAATCAGTGACTTTTTTTTTTTTTTTTAACCCGCCTATTTGTAGTAGATCTAAATAAAAGATCTAAATAAAAGTCGTTTGCTTTACACTGAGCTGGATAATGTTGCAATATTATTGTTGTTATAATTCATTTTCTTTATTGATTTTATTCACTTTTTCCTCTGTTGGGTTTTACAATGTGTACTATATGTGTGCTATTAAAACACACACACACACACACACACACACACACACACACACACACACACACACCCACCACAACAACAACACAGAAAACTTAACAACACCAGGATCGATATTAGAGGATATGAGGCCAGAGTATTGATTGCCGTTTCCTGCAATGTTGCCTCCAATCACAAACTTTATTAAGAACCTAATCTCGATCTGCCTGGGAATTAGTGACCCACATGATGTGAAGGAAAGATTCCTAAGGAATAAGAAAGGAACAAAGCCTGCTGTGACGTTGGATGCTGTCGTGCTTTAAAGGAGGAATCTGACGTTCTTACACCCAGTGAATTAAAGACGGGGTTATTATGTTTATGATCATAAACAGGTGGGGTCGTATAACCTGTACGCATGACGTGTTAATCTGAGTGATTTCCCTGTGGTCCATTTAATCCAGAGTCCTTCCGGGGTTTACATGAAGCTACAGCGTTACATCACTAACATCACAACCTGCAAGGTTTTCACTTTAATAGTGTCTCTGGACTCATGAGACTAAATGCTGTAGGTTTGTTTAATGTTTTAATTAATGTTATGAAAATAAAAAGAATTTCAAATTTACATGTACAGTAGGTTGTAGGAAAGTTTACATTGTCATATACTTACTCTCTCACACACACACAAATTAATTACATTTTGAGCTTACCAGGTGACACAGTCGTTAGCTGCTACACCTTTGACAAAGATCTTCTGCATAATCAGAGCTCGTAAATTTTATCCTGGGATTCTGCAAAATGAGATGATGTACGAGATTCGATTCCAGGACCAGTAAAAAAATAAATAAATAAAAAATTATCAACGCTTGCCAGGAAGAGGCTTTTCCTCTGGATGAGTGTGCCCCCATGTGGCGGAGAAACTCTTGTTTCTGGAAGCGTTGTGTATTATATAATATAAAATATAACAGGATGGGAGCAAATACTTTTTTTCCCACAGTGCTACTGTATGTATATACATTTACATTCAAAATTGTGACTTTAAAACTTAAATTTTAAGCATGAGCAATTTTGTCAAAAGGTTTTGAGAACAAAAACAAAAATTTATTTTGTTCCATGTTAAAGTGGAAAATTTACGTTATATATTAAGAAACAAACAAACAAATAAACAAAACAAACAAACTATATACTATATATATATATATATATATATATATATATTTGTGTGTGTGTGTGTGTGTGTGTGTGTGTCATGTGTGGCAAGTGAAATTTAACTCAGTTTTTCAAAAAATGAAAAATGTGGTTTATTACAGTTCAGTCACGATTTAGCAAGGGGGCAATTACTTTTTCACATTGAGCCAGGCAGATTTTTTCCCTTAATAAATAAAATCATCACTTAAAAACTGCATTTTTTTATTTACTCAAGTCATCTTTGTGTACCATCAAGTGTGACAAATATGTAAAAAAACAACAACAACAAAAACAAATATTTTTTTCACAGCACTGTATAATATAATGGCATTAAAGTTCAATGACATTATATGAGGCAGGACATCAAATAGTTGCATAAATATTGTAATTGTTATAATAAATAGCACAGCATATATACATCGTTTTAGGTCAAGAAGCAACTTTCTTGATTACATTCAAGTTCCTCCCTGAACAGCGGTATTGCACATCAGAGCGAATGCGTCAACAGAGATAGTGTTGGACAAGCACTTTTTCTCTCCGTATATTATATATCACAATGTATGTGAATAGAAACAAAAACAAACAAACAAAATAATAATAATAATAATAAAAATTCAGTAACATTACATCTACATTATTACGCACATCTGTAATTGTATACAGCATTATTACACTTGAGGATCAACAAGGATCTAAAGTTATGTATGGATGCTATAAGTTGGCATCTCTAATGGCACCTGAGTGAATGGCTTTACTTAAAAAGACTAAATAATAAAAAAATAATAAGTTATTTAAACCTACTACTACTGCTATTACTATCTCCTTTTAAACCGTATATTCTACTTCGCTGTGATTGTCATTATCTGGAGTGACTTAAACAATTTCCAAATACCGTAAATATAAATATAAATGTGCAAATCTTCAGATCTGTACAGTTCATGCTTTCAAACCTAGAGTGGGCATCATTACAGAAAACGTGTCATGCCCAGGTCACTGTGTCAGAAGTTTCAAAAGTCCCTGTGGAACTGCCCTGACGTCAGATGAGTCAACTTCCAAGTACTGTAAATCCAATTCTCAATCTAAATGTTCGCATCTGCAGATCTGTACAGTCCACCCGTGGATCGGTCAGAAATCTGGCACGGGCATCACTACGCAAAACGCCATCATGCCCATGTCACTGTGTCAAAGGTTTCAAAAGTTTCAAAAGTCCTTGTGGTACCGATCTGACGAGAATGAGTCAAGGTGGAAAGAAAGTGTGTCGATAAAAAGTGGGCGGAGAATAACCGCAAGATTTTCAGCGGTTGCCTCCAAGCACAAGCGATTCTTAACCTTTAACCTTAGAGCTTGCAAGCCAAACTGAACATTTATGGTGCTTCTTCTCTACATAGCTTTATGTTCATCTGTGCTCTCCTTAGTCCCGGCTTTGTTTTCTTTCTCAAACGCCTGACTGTCCATGGAATTTTCTTCTTGGTGGTGGTGGTGGTGGTGCTGCTGGATTTCACTGGTACGCAGGTCGTTGTCCGTGATTTAATATTGCTAGTGGATAATTTCTTAACTGGGCTTTCTGTGGTTGATGTTCCTCTAGGTGCTGTCATGGTCACTCTGTTTTCTGTGGTCATGGAAGTCATCTCGGTAGACACCGCAGACGATGACGTGGTCATTTGGCTTTCCGTCGTCATGGTTTCAGACATCGCCTTGATCATAGTTGTCAGTGGCTTTCTCTCCGAAGTAGTAGTAGGAATCACCTTGGAGGTTGTAATTTGCGCTTTGGTTGATTGTTCAGTCGAATACCTCTGCGTGACAGTTGTACTTGCTCTCAGTGTGGTTGCTGTCGTGGTCACTGGGCTCTCTGTCGTCATACTCGTGGAAGTTGCCTTGATCTCAGTTGTCGATGGCTTTCCTTCTGTAGTAATAGATGTAGTAGCAGTAGAAGTTGTCGTCTTTATTGGCGTAATTTGTGTTGTTGTCATTGGTGGTGGCTTGTTTGTGTTCCCAGGCGTTTGTTTCAGCAAAGATCCACGAGTGATGGATGTTCTTGATTTCCATGTGGTTGATGGTCCTTTGGGTGTTGTCATGGTTATTGTGCCGTCTGTACTTGGTCGTGATGAAGATCTGCTTGTGGTAGTTTCTGTCTCACTTGTAGAAGTCCATGATGATGTTTTTCCTCCATCTAGTACTTTGATGACATGTATGGCCCAAGGGTCGTCTGGTTTAGAGCATATTGTCATGTTATTTCTCCTAAGAAACCTGTAAAATTACATTTTCAGTAGTTCATTATTACATTTACCTGATATGCATATCCAGTTTCACGATACACTTTTACATATACTCTTAAAGAATGTGAACATGACTTTCAATGTGAAAAAAGTTCAGTAAGTCTTACTTGCCTTACAGCTTTGATAGGGCATAGTGGTTTTTCCTGGAGAATGTATCTTACAATTTCTGTAACTCTGACTTTGTTTGAGCTGGTTTCTGTACAACATGATGGTGCAGGCACAAATCCTGCTGGAAAAAGAAAAATATTACAAATAAAAAATGAATTTTTTAAATAAATAAAAATATTATCTTAACAACAAACACTTTCTCTCTCTGAAAGTCACCGTGTGACCGCTACATACTCTCTACATCACACAGCATAAAGGAAACTGAGGCTAGACCACAGCGCTTACTGTTTCACTATTTACACCAAAGATACAAAACGCATTAAATACTCACTCGTAGTCACACTGAAGATCCCCTGCATGGCCAAAAGCACCCAGACTATGTAATTCAGCTGCATCTTGTCCTCTCACACTCTCTCACCTCTACTGTAGAAAGCCCTTCTGATGTGAAAAGTATAAGATGAAGAGGGGGAGGTCTCTCAACCCACCTACCCAACAGCTCCCACCCCTCGCTGTCACCCAGACCCATTTCCACCTCATTCAGGGACAGGAACAGATGAGTGTTCAATGGAAACCAACGCTCACAACTCTCCTATAAAAAAAAAAAGACCCCTGAAGTGGAACATCTGGGGTGATGGAGTATTTGTGGTCTTATCAAGATGGACACTTTGTAATAATGAAAGCAGCCGTTATTGTGACGAGCATCTCAGACCATGGGGTTAAACGTGGTGAAATAATTAGGAATGGAATCAGTCAGTTATGGTAAATCCTTTGAACATGGTTCATACTGTACATTTCTCGTCCTTATCATTTTGAGTTTAATGTCTTCGCTCACAAGTTGCTTTCAGCTAGATTGCCATTTATATGTACAGTAATGTGCAGGTCTGTGGATCGAAGGAGCTTCGTCATAAGAGGGGTTAATGGAGAATGGGCAGAGTGGAGGAAAAATGGAGGAAAGGAATGTGTTACTGGAACGACTGGGACATAGGCGTTAGCTTAAACCAGACCAGTCATTCTCCTAAGTCCAGTTTGAGACTCGTAGACATTTGAATGGTGCAAACATTCAATTTGAAAGAAGGGCTGTACATCCAGGAATGACGAGTCTGGCCGAGGCCGCCCGGAGAACATTGCAGTCGTTCCTGTGAACATGCAGCAAGTGGAACACCTGATCCTTGAAAATTGAAACCGACTTGCGGAAGAGGCACACTTTCACATTATACAGTAGGAACTCGGCGAGGAGTTACTGTCACATCACCTGTACCTCGCTCCAAGCCATTTCCACATGTTTGGGCCATTAAAGGAGTTCCTGGGGGGCCGGGGTTTCAGTCATGAAGCAGGCAGTCTGATCATGGCTTCTGCGTACTGAGAAATCTGACTACCTTGATGATTTACAAGCACTGGGATAAGTGCATCAGTGTAGCTGGGGATTATATAGAGAAGATTATAAAAAAGTTTTTTTTTTTTTTTAATTTGTATTTTTTTTATTCTTCACAAACAAAAGTTCCCCTTTGACTTGAACACCTCTTGTACGTAAATAAGCCCGGATACCATTCATCTTACTAGTTAATTAACCTTTAATTACTAATTACTACTCACTTGTCTTTTTTTTTTTTTTACTTCTTTATTCTTTATTGTTTGTGTTCCTGCTGTTCAAGAAGGGTTGATGAGGAACACCAAAATATCTGTACACAAATTTGTATATAGGTTTTTCAAGTATTTTCTAACCTTAATGCATTACCTTTTAATGCATTAAGTATAAATTCTTGCATTTTTTCTTCATTTGGCTAAATGCCTACACACTACAATAGTTGCATACAGTAAAACCAATAGTGTGATATTTCTCATATATGGAAACTCCAACCTGCATTTCACACCTACAACTCGAATGATATATTCCACCTCCTCATGAAAAGGAATGTGCAGCTCTAACACCCTAACAATGCAGCAAGACATTTTTTTTTTTTTTTTCATTGAGAAATAAAGATCTAAGTTAGGAGTAACACCAAGAAACAATATGTCAATAATATAGTCATATTTTAGGCTGGAGAAATTTGGAGAACTGAGATTTTCTAGATGATGTAATTTCTAGTAGTTTGGTAAAAGGTCAAAAGCCGGATAATGCAAACACGTAAATACATACTATATATATAGATGTCCAAGTACACCCTGTATGTTTTTAAAGAAGGTAAACCACTGTAAACAGTGTCAGCACATTTCTTAAAGAGGAAGCCACATTAAGGTTGCAAGCAGCATTGTAGACCCTCAGCAAGACACTTATCTGGAAACTGGTAGGTGACACGTGGGTTTATTCTTTTCTACGGTTACTAGGCAGCAGATTCACACTCAGGGGGACAGAAAGTCATGCGAACAATTCATACACACTCAAACAGAGATAGATTGTATCTCTTAATCTTTAAATCACAGCATGACAATATTGGCACACAAGTACTCGAGTAACCGCTGCAAAAGCCGTGATAGCCTGTCAACATACTGAACTGAGTTTCTTGATTTAAAAAAAAAGAAAAAAAGTATCATTTCTATATATTCAAAGATCTGTTTAATTCCTCATTGTAGTGGAGGCTCTTTGGCTGGAGATGAAAGAAGTACAACTTAACGTAAACAAGATGTAAGATACTTGACCTTAAAAAAAAAAATATATATATATATTCATTTATATCAAAAGCAAGTCAGAGAGTTCTGGCGTACAGGAATACTTGACATGTACGTGGAATTTAACCTGAAATAATTTGGGGACGCCAATTATCGGCATGTCTTTGGCCTGTGGGAGGAAACCAGAGTGCCCAGAGGAAACCCAGCTGAGACGGGCAGAACATGCAAACCCGACGTACACAGGCCAGAGGCGGGAATCGAACCTGGCCATGGTGCTAACCGCGCCAAAAGGGTTGCTGAAAATATTTCAGTTTGTGAATTATGGGCAGGCAAGTGTGAAGATTCACACTGGCAGATTCGAAAAAACTGTTGCCCCTGTTAACCACACTCTTCCTTTAAAACATCATGGTGATGAGGACGTTTATAAAGGTCACCTGAAAAAATCTTTGTTCAGCCGCTCATCTGGACTACTGCAAGTTTCTTGCCATCAAACCTATTAATAAACTTGCAAAAAAAAAAAAAAAACCCCCCGCAGGTTCAGTTGCTGCTTCTCCTCACCGATATGTGTAGCTGCCCCATCAAATTTACAGTAATTATGCTTGGAAGCATGCAAACTCAAGACACTCTTCACACCCTGCATACACCGCAGAACATTTACCTTCGAGTCATAGGACGGCATGGCCCATCACAAGATCTCTTGTGACCAAGACCCTTTCTCGGTAGGCCAATGAACCTCTCTTCTCTCGACTGTCTAAACATCTGTATCACTGGCTGTATTGAAATGAAGGCAGAGGTAGACTTAGAGCTTTGTTTTTCATAAAGACTTACAGCGCATTTCTGTAAGACACCTTTGGTATAAAAAAAAAAAAAAAAAAGGCTGATCAAATGCCTTGCACATATGTGTTAGGGGTTGATTCTATTTTTACACTTTGGTTAGGCTTAGATAAAGTGAACCACAAGTGTACAAGAGCAGGAACCTTTTTTTTTTTTTTTTTTTTTAAAGAGAGGAAGCAGCATTGACGTGACATGCTGCGCTGCAGATTACCAAGAAAATGAGATAAGCAACGTATCGAGGTGTTCCTTGGTGTTCTTTCAGACACGTGATGTGGCACAATACACGTACATCCAGTTAAAGAATGCGCATCCCATACTGTAAATACACAAATAAACACGACAAAGAAAAATTGACAAAACAAATAACTTATAACATAATAAGTAATAATAATAAGTGCATTAGTTCCCAGCGCTGCACTATCAATGCGATTAGCCAGCTGAAGATCTGAACGTTGATAAAGCAACCAAGGAAACCTCAGCTACTGTTTACTCATCATTGCTCAAAGTTTCGTGAATTGCGCAACAACTATAGCTGTTCTGTTTAAAACACCATCATAATCGAGTCATTTCTACATCTAGGCATTTTTTCCAACCAGAACCAGGACTCCAGGACGGGTTAGACGGCTCCAACTTTACAATATTGAATTCTGATTGGCCTACCGCTGTCATTAATTCGACAATTGTAATACATAGAGAGGTTTCATAGTTAATGTTCAGGACAAATGGGATGCTGGTAAGGGGGATGCTGGTTTTACAGAAGGGATGGTTTTCAACAGTGGTAGGGTTGGGGGGGGGGGCATCCCCCAGCATCCCCCAGCATCCCCATCCAGTCGAGTCCTGAGTAACACTACTGTATTTCCTGTACTTCAGATTATTGACACAAATATTCTGTCCAGCTGTGCGCTCCTCTCTTTTCCTCTTTTTGGGAGACTACATGTGACATTTACTTTCTCTTCTCACTAAGAGTCCATGCCAGTGCTGTTTTTATGTATTATCATCCAGTACATTGATGGCATGTTTGACTCAAAGTGTCTTCTGGATCAGAACATACAGTATTGTAACGCCATTGAGCAAAAGAAACCTGTGAAATGACATGATCGATATTTATTATATTTTATGGTAAGTAGTTTGGTACCTCATTCCTTTTTTCCCCCCATATATTACTAAGGTGATGTAACGTCAGATAGAAATTCCAGTAAGTCTCACCTGCCTTACAGCAGGTTTGACACGGCTTAATAGTTTGTCCTGATGCGAGTAACTCACAATTTCTACAGATCTGTCCCCGACTTTCAAGCTCCTTCAGTCAGTATTCATTGTTAATTTCTTAAATGATATTGTATTTTTTAAATACAAAATGTTTTTTTTTTTTTTTCATGGAACCTATCAGAAGCAAATTGTCTAATGCACATTTAAACATTCTACAGTATGTAGCATACAGAAGGCTATGGAAGGTCAATTTAGTCTCACGTGCTTCACAGCTTTGAAATTACATGATGCTATTTCATGCACAGAGCTCTCAACTCTGACCCTGAGTGCAGATGTAGGTGTCTGTGCAGGCTACATCTTGAGTTTTTTTTTTTTTTTTTTTTTTTAATACAATTGAGACCAAAGGTTTCCAAACACTAAGATAAAAGCCTTTCAGATTTTTTTTTTTTTTTCCATACCTCATCATATTTCATGTTGTCATGCTCTTGGTTACGGCAACTGCTTTATTTCATTTCTCTGAATTAGAGGTAATTTCAGAGAAAGAGCCAAGATATGAATTTCCTTAAAATATTTTTTTTGTCATGATGATGCTGTGACGTTTGTTTGTGAGCAATACAATTTTTTTTTTTTTTTTAAATTCAGTTCACCTCAAAGTTTCATAATGGCCACTGCAATACATTTACTTAAAATTTGCTTAAAGTGTGTTTAAGCCATTCTGTTACTACTTTGCATGTATGAGGGGTGTTCAAGTCAAAGCGGGACTTTTGATTGCATAGAACAGTTTAAGTCAGTATATATGGGGGTATATATGGGGTTTAAGTCTCTATAGAATCCCCTGCTACACTAATGCACTTATCGCAGTGTTTCACTAGTGCTTGGAATACCAACGGGATACTGTAGAACGTGCGCGAAATTTAATTTAGTGATTAAAAATACAACGGACGTTTCGTAATTTGTATAAAAATTCAGTTTTCAACAAAGTTCAACTTCATGTTTGATGTCTTATGCCGAGCTCCGGCAGACTGACCAATTTTCCAGCTCAATCCAGATTGACGTTCTAACTTTTTGTCTTCTTACGAAGAGCGAACATATAACAGATAAGTATTTATAATATATTCACTCGAAACTCCTGTTATATTGCTAAGTTTTAATAGTTTGCCACGCACCCGCGTCTAGCCGGCTATCCCATTAGCATCGCTAGCCCGTTAGCCCGGCTATCACAAGTTTGCCTACGCGTTTTCCACACTGATTATATTCGGTTTTTATTTTATTTTTATTTTTTACACCATGTCGGTTGTGTGTCTGCCTCTGAGTGCAGGAGAGGACACATTGGAGCTTCACTCGGCGGATTTGGAGATGGAGGCCTTGGAGAAGCAGATCCGTGACCTACAGGTGAAGTTGGCCCAGCTACGACAGCGGAAAGCCGCGCTGGAATCGTCACGGACCGACGCTCACCTGTCCCAGGTAAATTCTCAGCATGACACACATCCTTCCACAACCTCTACTCCGCGTGTTTCTCTGTCCAGGTCCAACGCACCACGGACGCAGCCCGCCCAGGTTTCCTTCACCCCGGCGCCGGGATACCACGAAGCCTGGATACAGCAGCAGCGGAAGACGCGCGCTAGGCCCCGGGCGAGGACCTCTCCCCCTCCGCCGCCACCCGTCTTCGAGATCCCGACCCGAAACCGCTTCGCTCCTCTTCGCGAGACGGTACACGACGCGCTGGTCATCGGAGACTCCATCGTCCGGCACGTCCGTGCTACCACGGCTAAAGGTAAGGTTCGCACTCGCTGTTTACCTGGTGCTCGTGTTCTCGATGTTGCTGCACAGGTGCCTGCGGCCCTGAGGGAGAACTTTGGAGCTGTGGTCCTTCATGCTGGCACGAACGACACCAGGCTGAGGCAGACGGAGATCCTGAAGAAGGACTTCAGGAGTCTGGTTGAGAAGGTCCGCAGCACATCACCCACGACAAGGATCATCGTATCCGGACCGCTTCCCACATTCCAGCGAGGAATCGAGAGGTTCAGTAGATTGTTCGCTTTTAATGAATGGTTACAATCTTGGTGTCAGCAACAGAGATTACCCTTTGTTGATAATTGGAATGTTTTCTGGGAGCGTCCTAGGCTCTACCACACCGATGGACTGCACCCTAGCAGAGCTGGAGCAGCAGTCCTCTCAGACAACATCTCCAGGACACTACGAACCATCTGACTGGCGGTAAGTCGTGTCTTAGATTCCAAACATAATAGCCACAATGCAACTTACCACACAGATAGACGCGCACACAAAGCTTGTCCTATAGAAACTGTGTCTGTTCCCCGAATAGTGAGAAAAAAGAATAAATTTGTTAAAATTGCTCGAAACAATCTAATAACTATAAAACCAGAAAAAGGCCAAGTAAGTAATCACAATATACCTCTAAAGTTTGGGCTTCTCAACATCAGATCCCTTGCGCCTAAAGCACTGATTGTTAATGAAATTATCTCAGATTGCTGCCTTGACGCACTCTGCCTTACTGAAACCTGGCTCAGACCAAATGAATATATTGGTTTAAATGAGTCTACTCCGTCAGGATATTTCTATAAGCACGAACCCCGTCAAACTGGTCGTGGTGGTGGTGTCGCAACTATCTACAGTGATGTTCTCACTGTTACCCAGAAAACAAGGCCCAAGTTCAACTCGTTTGAAGTGCTTATCATTAATGTTGCACTCAGCGAAATACATAATAAACCCTTGCAACACTTCGTTCTGGCCACCGTGTACAGACCCCCAGGGCCATATGTCGATTTTCTTAAAGAGTTTGGACATCTGCTATCAGACCTATTGGTTAACTCTGACAAAGTGCTGATAGTAGGAGACTTTAACATTCATGTAGACGATGCTAACAACACTTCAGCACTCGCATTTATAGATTTGCTAAATTCCTTTGGGGTTAAACAAAATATAAATAGACCAACTCATCGCTTTAATCATACGCTAGATTTAATTATATCCCATGGTATAGATGTCTCTAATATAGACATTCTACCACAAAGTGATGATATCACAGATCATCATCTCTTAGTATATACTCTACCTGTAGAACAACGTAGCTGTGCCTCCCCACGTTATCAATTCAGTAGAAATATTAATCCGACTACTAAAGACAAATTCACAGGTAATCTGCCGGATCTGTCCCAATTTCTTATCAGACCCCTAAGTGCAGACGATCTAGATGAAGTGACTAGCAGCATGGGCACTATTTTTACCAGTACATTAGACACTGTTGCTCCCATCAGATTAAAAAAAGTCAGAGATAAAACACTTGCACCATGGTACAACAGTCATACTCGCGCCCTAAAGAGAGCAACCCGTAACCACGAGCGAAAATGGAGAAAAACTAAATTAGAAGTTTTTAGAATCGCGTATAAAGGTAGTATGTGCAGCTATAGACGGGCTCTAAAAGCGGCTAGGGCCGAGCATCTGAGCCAACTCATAGCAAGAAACCAAAACAATCCCAGGTTCCTATTTAGTACAGTGGCTAGCCTAACAAATCCTAAGATGCCTGCAGGGAGTATCCCATCACAGCTTAGAAGTGAAGACTTCATGAACTTCTTCAATGAAAAGATTGATAGTATCAGGAAGAAAATAATGGAAATTCAACCTCTAACATCTCATGATCCAGTCCAGTCTAAAGCTTCACAATTTGATTTTCAGAGCTTTACAGGTGTAGGACAGGAAGAGCTGTACAAACTTATCACCTCGGCTAAATCAACAACATGCTTGTTGGATCCAATCCCAACTAGACTTTTAAAAGAAGTGATAAGTATAGCCGGAGCGCCACTTCTAAATATTATCAACTCTTCATTATGTCTAGGTCATGTCCCTAAACCTTTCAAGTTGGCAGTTATTAAGCCTCTTCTTAAAAAATCTAATTTAGACCCGAATGATATAATAAATTACAGACCGATTTCAAACCTTCCGTTTATATCAAAGATATTAGAAAAGATAGTATCAGCCCAAATATGCACATTCTTGCAGGAAAACGATATCCTCGAGGAATTTCAGTCAGGTTTCAGGCCCCATCATAGTACAGAAACTGCACTAGTTAAAATTGCAAATGACTTGTTTTTAGCTTCAGACCAAGGCTGCATCTCAATTCTTGTCTTACTTGATCTTAGTGCTGCATTCGACACTATAGATCATGATATTCTAATAGATCGCTTACAAAATCACATTGGTATTCAGGGACAGGCATTAAAATGGTTTAGATCCTACCTGTCTGATCGATTCCATTTTGTAGATCTGAATGGAGAACAGTCTGGTGTAATGCCAGTGAAATATGGGGTGCCACAAGGGTCAGTTTTAGGACCTCTGTTGTTCTCAATATACATGCTTCCCTTGGGTAACATCATCAGAAGACATGGGATTAGTTTCCATTGTTATGCTGATGATACTCAGTTATACATTTCCACAAAACCAGATGAAATACCCAAATTGTCTAGACTAACTGAGTGTATTCAAGATATAAAAGACTGGATGACCGATAATTTTCTTCTACTAAATTCAGATAAGACAGAGATATTACTTATTGGCCCAAAAACCAGTACACACCAGCTCTCACAATTCAGCCTGCGTTTAGAAGGATGTTCTGTTACCACCAGCTCGACAGTGAAAGACCTGGGTGTGATATTAGACAGTAACTTATCCTTTGAAAATCATATCTCCAACATCACAAAAACAGCCTTTTTCCACCTTAGAAATATTGCCAAGCTTAGGAACCTTTTATCTGTATCTGATGCAGAAAAGCTGGTTCATGCATTCATGACCTCCAGACTGGACTACTGTAATGCATTACTGGGTGGCTGTCCTGCATCCTCAATTAACAAGCTACAGTTAGTCCAAAATGCAGCCGCCAGGGTTCTCACTAGATCCAGAAAATATGATCATATAACCCCAATATTATCATCCCTGCACTGGCTACCTGTTCAGTTTAGAATTAATTACAAAATAGCATTACTTACGTACAAGGCTCTAAACGGTCTAGCTCCCACATACCTAACCAGTCTTCTGATACGTTACAATCCAGGACGCTCCTTAAGATCAGAAAACTCCGGACTACTGGTAGTTCCCAGAATATCAAAATCTACAAAAGGAGGTAGGGCCTTTTCATATTTAGCTCCAAAACTTTGGAATAGCCTTCCTGACAGTGTTCGGGGCTCAGACACAGTTTCCCAATTTCAAAGTAGACTCAAGACGCATCTCTTTAATCTGGCATACACATAATTAATTTCTTTACCTGATACTCCAGTACATCTATCCTGAATGGCAACCACGCTAATTCTTTTCACCTGCTCTTTATTTTTCCACCCATCCCGAGGCATCTGGAGATCGTGCCAGCTTCAGTAGACAGAGGCCGACCCTGCTTTGACCCAGAGGCATCCAGAGAAGGACCAGCTCCAGCTGGATTCTTCTTCATTTTGGTTTGGATCTACACATGCTGCTCCTGAGCTCCCAGTGATCCAGACCCCCATCTGCCCTCTGCACCTGCTGACTCATCCCTGAGCTGAACTGGACTTTGTGTTAATTTAAATTAACTTCTGTTTATGGAACTTTCATCTGCATAACACACATGATGTTATACAATTTCTGTTATCTGCTATCACCCAGATGAGGATGGGTTCCCTGTTGAGTCTGGTTCCTCTCAAGGTTTCTTCCTATTGCCATCTCAGGGAGTTTTTCCTTGCCACTGTCGCCGTCACCCTTGGCTTGCTCATCAGGGACAATCTCATTATCTAGTCACATTTTTCTTACACATATATACATTTCCATAAGTCTTCTTTTCATTTCTGTGAAGCTGCTTTGAGACAATGACCATTGTTAAAAGCGCTATAGAAATAAAATTGAATTGAATTGAATTGAATGTCTTAAGTTATTGCCTAAGGTACTTTTAGATAGCCAGTGTAACAGAATTTGTAACAAATTTCCTTGTATCTGTACAATGAAAATAGAGTCTCTTTACTTTACTTACTTCAATCTTGACCAATCCAGATAGACAGATAGATACTGTAGATACTTTAGTGATACCAAAGGAAATTTCCAAGCTCCAGTAGCAAGGATAGTAACATGACAGACAATAAACATGTAATTGCAATTCCAGATCCTCGGCATGTGTAGTGTTGGGAAAAACAAAAACAAACAAACAAACAAACAAAACAAAACAAAAAAACGGGGGTGCCGTAATCCTGCCCAGCAAGCTTCCCATTTCCTTTTACCATCTTACCTATATGAATGAAATAAAATTCACAGTTGGGAATATAGCCAAAATTATCGTCAAAGCACCTACTTTATGTTTCAGTTCGGGCTCCAGTCCCCATGCGATTCACAGGATAATGCGATATAGACAATGCGTGAATGAGTGAGTGGTAAACATCTCTGAGTATTTAAATATGATCTAGGACATGTACAAATTGACCTGCCAAAGAAACGTATGCAACATCGTAACTAATTGGTGTCGAGTATTTAAAAAAAAAAATGCCTGAAAATTTTTTACCTTGTAGGTTGTTTACAAATTATTATGTTTATTATTATGCTGTTATGTTTCAAAATATTATTGATTCTTACTAATATTTTTAATCAACTTTGCTCACAAGTTCACAAATGTTCACAAATCCAGAACTGACAGAAAAGATTTCCAGGACAAATATTTCAATAATAATCAATAATAATAATAATAATAATAATAATGGTTTTTACACATTCAACTGACACCGTTGTAGATGGAATCCGGAATCGTTTGTCCAAACATAAAAAGTCTAATTTACAAATTTCCATATTTTTCAACAAAAAAAAAAATCACAAATACATTGATTACCATAGTATTTTCTATCTCTAACCTCACCAAAATGTTCTGTCCAGTCCAGGGCTTCCTTTTCCTTCCGACCCTTCCTTCCTAATGTTTCTGTTTCTTTTATAGCTGTTAACTCAATGTTGTAGCAGTCAATGTAGTGGATGTTTCTCTAGGTGTAGTCATGATTATTGTGCTTTCTGTGCTTGTCCCTGGTAAACATGAACTTGTACTGGTTTCTTTACAGGTCTGTAGAAGTTCATCTCAGTGTTTATTCAGTATCGACTGTGTTTATATCTGTTTTATCCAGTACTTTGATGGTCCAAGTGTCCTCTGGTTTCGGGCATACTGTAATGCAGTTTCTTGAAAGAAGCCTGTTGTTTGACATCTTCAAACGTTAGGAATGACATTTTATGCAACGCGTAGCCAATTTCCTCAAACCCTTTTACTGTATATATACAACTAGCGAACTTGGACATGACGTTTGTCCTCGCTTGCCTTGCAGTTTTGACAGGGCGTAGAAAAATGTCTTGAAGAAAGTATTTCATACTTTCTCTAACTTTGACTCTGTTTGCGCTGGTTTCTGTACAACATATGACTGGAGGTCCAATGCGATGCAAATGAAGTCTTAATGATATTTTCACCACACTTTAAATTTAGATGTATATTTTCTGTATAGCACTTTGGCCAAGATATTTATACAAAATGACAGAAAAAAAAAAGGCAAATTTTTATTTTAATCTTTTTTTTTTTGTTGCACATTTTGTTATGCATTTTTTTAAAGGGTTTTCCTTGAATACGTTGCATTGTTTATCATAATGTACATTATACAATACAAGCAATATGACCACAAACAAGTGGTGATAATAGACGGTAACAACACTAGTATGTCCACAAGGCTGAATGGGAAATCCCGTTCTAAGCCCTAATCAAGGGCACTACTTGATTATTGTACACCCCACATAGTCCACTAACTGTCCATTTAATACGGTCTGAGAATCAAAACCCCAGAAAATGCATAAACATGAAAGAAAAACATGACATCTACAGGACTGTCCACCAAATCCATGTTTTATTCTCATCAATTTTTGGATACATAGTACTGATAAGAAGGTAAAAACTACTCTCAGTTGCCAGCCGGTTAGTTCTGCCAGTCATGAAAGGATATGTGGCGGCAGATATACTGGTTCAATAAACAAATGAATCATAATAAATGATGAGTAATAGTTATAAAAGCAGTAATACTGTATATGACAACAAAAGACGTACAATGTAGCCTAAACAAAGCATAAGATTTCTTTTGTATTGATAAGAGAGACAGAGAGTTCTGCTGTACAGTAAGACAGACAGACATGTACAGTACATGGGCTTCAAACTGAAATCATAATAATAATAATAATAATAATAATAATAATAATAATAATAATAATATCACTGATTACATTAAAGCGAATTGATCGAATTATTTTTATCTTAAACATTTTAACTATTTCTACAAAATCTTGACCCGTCAATGACAGATACTAACACGAGTTTCTAGGAATTTTTAAAAATATATATATATATTCCCCTAATTTAAGTTATACAGGTTTGTTGGTACAGGAAATAAGAATTGATTTATAGTTTTATATATGGAACTCAATATCTTCTCACATTAACATTAAAACGCTAATTGACAGATAAAATTTTTTTTATTTCAGGAAATGAACAAACCATGTGTTACGAAAAGAAAGGATAAAAAAAATTAGGCGAACTGTATGACTTATATCTCTGACCTCCGACACAAATGTTCTGTCCAGTGCCGAGTTTTTTTTTTTTTTTCCCCTTCCGTGGTATTTGAGACATCACTGGTGTCTTTCGCGCCATATTCTCACCAGATTCAGATTTTTTCATGGTCCGCAGTCCGATTTCCTGTGAAGGTCCCAGCATTTGTGATGTATGTTATAAATGTTGCAGATGTTCCTTTAGATGTAGTTATAACTTGTTCCTGGTAAATATGCAGGTGTAATAGCGTCTGTCCATTTCCCCCTGGATAAGTCTGTCGAAGTCCATGATGGTGGAGTGTTGACTGCTTCTGTGGCTGCTCGTCCATCTAGCATTGTGATGACACGTTTGGCCCAAGGCTCGTCCGGGCTTAGAGCATATTATAGTGTTATTTCTCAAAACAAACCTGTAATAGAACAGTTTCAACAGTCAGTAAATCCATTTTTAAGGTATGCCTAACCGATTTCCAACATATACTCCTAAAGAACACGCACATGACTTTCAATGTGAAGAAGGTTTATTAAGTCTTACTTGCCTTACAGCTTTGAGAGAGCATAGGGGTTTGTCCTGATACATGTATTTAACAATTTCTGTAACTCTGACTCTGTTTGTGCTGGTTTTTGTACTGGAGAAAAACAAACAAACAAAAAAATCAACTGCTAAATGAATATTTGTCCAATAATAATAATAAAAAATGGTGGGTCATCAATGTATTTTACAACTTCTTTTTTTTTTTTGGGGGGGGGGATTTTTTTCCAGATTTTCTCCCTAATTTAGTCGTGTCCAATTCCTCCCCGTCACTAGTGGGCGCTCCCACATTAAGCTACTACTACCACTCAGTTGGGAGGGGCGAAGACGTTCATGTTTCCTCCGAACCACGTGACGCCAGCCGACCGCATCTTTTCGAACTGCTCGCTCGCGCACCGTTGAAGGTAAGTATTTATTTTAAGTAATATTCAAAAATCATACTGTACGTGTCCATGGATGAAAAAAAGACAAGAAATCATCTATAATATTTCACATTTGAGACACATGATTAAACACAATGTACACCTAAAAAATAAACAGTATTTCTAATATGTTATACGGCCGGCACTCGCTCTCATGTGATATGTTATGAAAATGTTCCGCTAGGCCATAAAACAGAATTACTCATTTCTTTTTTTTTTTTTTGGATTTTTCCCCGATTTTCTCCCTAATTTAGTCGTGTCCAATTCCTCCCCGTCACTAGGGGGCGCTCCCACATTAAGGCTACTACTACCACTCAGCCGGGAGGGCCGAAGACTATCACGTGTTTCCTCTGAACCACGTGACGCCAGCCGACCGCATCTTTTCGAACTGCTCGCTCGCGCACTCGGGGTCGGCGTAACACACTCGGAGGACAGCGCTAAGCGCTCCGTTGCGCGAGCTCACAGACGCCCCTGACTGGCTGTAGAGCCGTGATTAATGTCGGAGCACTATGTACCTCTCATCCCTCCCCTCTGAGAGAGCTCGGCCAATCAGCTCTCTCTAGACCTCCGGCTGCGAGAGGTTACAGCACCACCCGGGATTCGAACTAGCGATCTCCGGATGATGGGGCGAGCGCTTTAACCACTGCGCCACTCGGAGGCAGAATTGCTCATTTCTGTCCTTTACATTCCATTTACGTTTATAGAAGATATAGTATCTTCTATTCAATCCATTCATCTCGGGTATAAACATGGGTCCTTTACGACGTCTTTTATCCCATTTCGAGTTCTCATGCTGGTGGATATTTATGCTGGTATATTATTGAGCGTTCTAGAGGCACTTTTTATTGTATTGAATGATCTCTCTCTGTGGTGCTTGGTGTTATTGTCCATGGTGGCAACATGGTGGTTGTCCTAGATTGTTTCAATGTCAATTGTTTTCAATGAGACAACGTTTCAAATTTTACTGTATGTACAGTATGATGCATTTTTGTTCGATTTTACCGCGGAACATTCGGGTGCCAATTACCTGCAAGGGACTTCTGACCTGCACAACATCCTTTAGGTACTTGGTGTCAAAGAAGGTGCTTATAAAAGTAAGTATGTGTGATAGGTGAAGAATCGTCTGGATCAGTGCATGCTGTATTCATTATGCATTACATTATACACATACAGCACAGTACATGTCATTATACAACGTGATAGTGGAAATCCTTGTTCTGAAGTAAAAAGAAAAAAAAGAACCTTCATTGAATTAAATGAAAAAGGAGGCTCATTTGTTTAGGGGTTGATCGTAGTGCATGCAATAACCATCGTCATAGTCATCACCGGTATCATTGCTGTTATCACAGACCACAGTATTAACTACTGAACTACTGAGCGAACAAGACAACCACAGTAAAACTCACTTAACATGACAACTGTCAACTGCATGGCAAACAACAACACGGCAAAGCGATTCAGCTTCATCTTCATTTTGTTCATTCCTTCCCTATACCAAACCATGTCAATAAGTTATAACCCAGAACCCTCTGTCAGCCCACAAACCCAGCAGGCCGTGCCCCTCTCCACATCACAGCTTCAGTCTTTTGCATGTGTTCTAATAGCTACTGCACGCACTGCGACCAAACCCGCAATCAATTTCTTTTTCTTTTTTTTCCCCTTCTTGCTAATTTAGTAATCCACTTCACGCTCGCTGGATTTTTCGTGCACCGTCTGTACACTTCTAACTTGACCTTCACAGTTTCTTTGCTCCTCCATATGAGCTATATTTAGATTTTTAGGCCAGGATGTTGAAAGATAAATAGCGTTCCAATGCTGTTGGGAATCAGGTGCTAGGTTGCAAGCGCGCTTCTTGGAAAGCCAATAGACAACTTGTGGTTATGACGCGACGAAATGTGTAAAAGGTTGAAGGGTATTACTGTTGCATGACGCTGTACGGTAGTGTAGTTGCACCTACAGTCGTGATAGGATATGAGCTGGTGGAGCAAAAGAACTGGGTAAATGAACAAACAGGTCCTAATCTGTTGAGAATAAATGGGGTTCGTGGAACTATTGTATAGAACAAGGTTGTGCTGTTGTGCTGAATATCAGTACGGCTGTTTATAATCAGCGCAGCAGCACTCCCTCTCATGTGATATGATAAAAGTATGAAGTTATAATAGGAATTTTGGTAAACGTCCACAACACCATAACATGTTTGATTTTTTTTTTTTTCTCTAATTTTTAAATAAGCTTAATTAATCTTCTAATTCTAAAATGATCCGCTAAGCCAGGTCGAATGAACAGTACAGTATTTCTTATGAATCTGATCTCAAGTATAAACATATACATATATACTATTGTCCATGGTGGCAACTTGGCGGTTGTCCTAGATTGTTCTGTTTTCAATAAGGAATATTTGATGGCTACTGCACATGCTGTGGGTGTGATATGGTTTCTTTCGTAGTTATAATGTCTGTAAGAATACGTGTAGGTTTTACAACAACAACCACATTTTGTAAAGGTTTAATAGATTTCATATAAAAATTGAAGTCACTTCATTCAATACTTTGATGATTTCATGAATGATGCTTGTTGTCATGTTGAAAACCTATAGAAAGAAAAAGAAAAAACTATGAAAAACAACACCACTACTTTAGCATACTTTAATGACAGTTTCTTGTATTTCATGTTATTGACAATGTTCTTGTCCTCTCGTCTTCTCCTGTGTTTGGGAGACGACAGGGGACATTTGATTTCCGTTCTCATTAGGAGGCCACGCCAGTGGGGAAGTCTGTGTCCTTCTATTCCGTAGCTTGTTTGGCCCCAACTGTCTTCTAGATCAGAACATATTGTAGTGTAAATGCCATATTGTGCAAAAGAAACCTGTGAAATGACATTTTCAATAGTTATTGATATAGTTATTGTTATCCTTTTATGGTATAAGCAGCAACATTAATCTTTTTTTTTTTTTTTTTTTCATAAGTAAGTCTCACTTGGTAATCTCGGGACTGTGGGAGGAAACCGGAGCATCTGGAGGAAACCCACCAACCACAGGGAGAACATGCACACAGAGACGGGAATCGAACCTGGCTGGGAATTGAGCCCAGACCCTGGAGGTGCAAGTTGACAGTGCATTTTTTATTTGAATATCATATAAAGCAAAACAAGCTAGAATTTTGACCACAATCTTAACTACAGAACTACTGATCTGAAGAGACGTAAAACAAATAAACGAATATGATATCTTAAATCTCACCTGTCACATGCACACTGGCCGACGAAGGACACTGTGTTCTTTATCCATAGAAGCAAGTCACAAGCCAAAAGAGTGTTGGTGCAGAAAGACCTCTCAGACCACAACCCTAGCAGGCCCCGCCCCTCTCCACTTCACAGCTGCAGTGTTTTGAATGTGTTATGATGGCAACTGTGGTCATGTGGTCACACCATTTCTGTGCTCAGTTGCTCACCATCTGTACTTTACATGATTTTCTATTTTCTTATTATTCACAGTTGAAGTTTCTTCTTAAATCCTAAAATCTTAATCTTTTAAAAGAGAAATGTTGATGAGGATTAGGCTTCCTGGTAATCTACTTCATTACCATTTTCAAACATTTACAAACACCTAGGCAAAAGCAAGTCAATCTCTCTCTCTTTTTTTTTTTTATTATTTTTTTAACACAGCTCAATATATATTCATGTTGACATGGTGATGATTATCTGCATTCAGTTCCCCTCAGAGCTTGGTAATGGCTGCTGCAGACACTCACTTTGTGGTGAAAGACGTGTTTAAGCCATTTTGTTGCCATTTTTTGTTCAAACCAGAACAAAAAACGCAGCTAAGAGTGTCATTACCGTCCTGAGCTTGAAGTCTTCTGTAAATATTAATCAGTGTTACGCCTTCATTTTCTATATATTTCATGACAAGGCCAAGTCTGATCCCTCATTTAATGAATTAACCCACCTAATCCTAACAGTAGACCAATCCATAACACAAGGCACCCACCACCATGCTTCAAAGTTAGGATCGTGTTATCCAAATCTTTTTTCGTTTTTTCATTTCATGACCTGCGAACTTTTTCCAGTTTGTTCTTTTATCATGCTGCATGGGTGTCTTTTGCTCCCTAGTCTCATCAGATTTCGATTTTTCCGTGTGTACTGTATGTGATGAAGGATTAATTCTTTAATTAATTCTTTATTTTAATACCTTCATGGCATGTTTGGCCCAAGGGTCATTTGGATCAGAGCGTATTATAACGCCATTGTGCAAAAGAAACCTGTGAAATAACATTTTGATAGTTATTGATTACGTTTACGTTATATAAGTATATAAGTAGCCCAGTTCCTCATACCTTTTTCATAAGAGACCTTGACTCTGCTGGTTTACTGGTACAACATGTTACTACTGAACGTCTCCGTTTCCTGTTGGGGAAAAGTAGATTCTGTTCATTTCTTAAAATCAATTTGTGTCTCACTTTCTGCACTCTGACCCCAACTGACTGGTTTTAGTACAACATGAGGCGTCAACTTCCTGACGGTCTACTGTAGGAACTTTAATTGACCTATAAACACCATACTAATATTTAAATTTCGCACAGACACAAGATTATAGACTTTATCTTCCACCATGCATCCTTAATATGATCTATTTTTCATAGTCATTATAATATAACTTTATATAACTTTAAATAGTTACGCTTTTCCAATGACATACAACTAGTTTACATAAAGTACGAAGTGCAATTTCATTTTACAGTCAAAAAAGCATTTAAGTGCATGTTATAATACTGTCATTGGGTTTGTGTGTGAGACTGATTCCATTTGAATATCACAGAAAGCAAAGCCAACTATGATTTAGAACACTGAAGAGACGTAAAACAAATTAAAACTCACCTCCAGCCATGTCACATGCACACTGCACGGCAAACAGCAACACTATAAAGTGTTTCAGCTTCATTTAATTTGTCTGAATTTTATCCATAGAAACAAGTCACAAGCCAAACGAGTGTTACTGCAGAAAAAGACTCTCAGACCACAAGCCTAGCAGGCCCCGCCCCTCTCGACTTCGCAGGTGCAGTGCATGCTTTATGATGGCAACTGTGGTCATGTGGTCACACGATAGATCAGAGCTTTATTTCACATTATTTAATTATTTATTTATTTATTTATTTATTTATTTAATGTAGAAATTTTTTTGAGGATTAGGCTACATAGACATATTTAAATACAGTTGAGGCCAGATGTTTAGAAACACCTAGGCAAAAGCCATTTAAGCTGTTTTTTATTGCAAATAAACATATTTCATGTTTACGTGTGGTTATATGCATGTTTATATGCAGCATCCGCTTGCAAAAGGTCTTTTCAGAAAAACAGCTAATAGATGGGTATTCTTAATTTCAGGTATTATTTACAAGAACAGATTTACAGTGTAGCTATAGATCAAATACATATTATTATGATCCTGTTTGTGCATTTTATTTTTCACATTCAGTTCACCTCAAAGCTTGGTAACGGCTTGACTCAAACACTCCTCATATAATTAGGATCACTGACCTGCTGAAAGACTCAGTTGTGACCAAGTTTTAACCTTATGTGTGGTATCTTACCTACCAATAGTCAGCAGCAGACCAATCCACAACACAATGCTCCCATCACCATGCTTCACAGCTAGACTGGCGTTATCCAGATTACAAGTCTCAGCCCTTTCCCTTCATACATGGTGCTAACCATTCTAGAAAAAACACTTGATTTTTGTTCCAATTCATTATGCGACATTCACCTGCAAACGTCAATCAGCCTCCTGTTTATTTCTAGTAGGGCCTCCTGCCCTGCACACCAGCCTTTCGTTCCTTGGTATGAAGGGCAGTTTTTATAAAAGTAGATATTTTTTATGACATCAAGGTATTCTCCAAAATGATTATAAAGTCATTACATCCTTTTCTGGAATCAACTTGCCATATATTTATTTTGATTGTATAATGAAATAATTAAACATATTTGTTTAATGGACTTGAATACATTGACCTCAGATGTGAACAAACTGGCCTGACTCAAAAATACAACTTGAAAAATGTAATTAATTCGAACATAAATGTGTAGAGCAGTGAAAACAGACTGATTTTTTTTATTTATTTATTTTTTTTTATGTATGGTGTACGTAAGCTTTTGGCCTTAAATGCCGTTTGTAGAATGTCTAAAATTAAATATGTAAATTAATTATCACTGACATTTTCAATTGACTTTGTTAAATTCAGTTACATTTATTTTCACAAATCTCAAAATGACAACAACAAAAAAATTCACTTTTTAATAAAATATTTTGTTTACTGTTTATTTTGTTTTGTATTTTGTACTTGTTATTTTGTCTGTTTATTTTGTTTACTGTTAACAGGTTTTACACATACTATTTAGTGGCATACTTTATGCCACTAAAATGGGATTTATTTATATTTTTTACTTTTGTTGTACAGCAGTAGTTTCAAAATAAAATATCGAAATTGATATGTAAGACTTATAAATTCCTTTCGCAATTTGCAACATTTGAATCAAAAGATCAGAGTGTCTCATGACCAAAGCATAAAATAAAAGCGTCCGATAAGTTGAATTTAACACCACAAACACACACTTACTATATATACATATGCATTTAAACTGACAAAACAATATTTCCCCAGTTTGATTTATAGGTCTGTTATACTGGCTTAATCATGACATACACTAAATAAGCTGTGAGGAATATATTATCGTTACAGCAGACTTTAAAAATAACAGTACTGTGTTTCTTGTATCGCTGACCTCTGACAAAAATGTTCTGTCCACTCCAGAGCTTTCTTTTTCTCCTCCGGGTTCTGGGATGTCACGGGTGTATTTTGCTTTCTATTCCCATCAGAGTCAGATTTTTGTATGTTATCCAGCTCAATGTTCAGAGAAGTTCTCAGCATTTGTGATGTGTGACTGATGTGTGTTGTAAATAACGTGCTGCCAGTCATGGTCCCTGTGCTTTTTGTATTTTCATGTATCTTTGGTATAGCTGGAGGTGTTATCTTGGGATCTCTCCAGTTTCCAGTGGTCAAGCTTGCTGCTCTATTATTGTGTGATGTAGAGGGGCTCTTTCTCTCTTTAAATGATCTCTCTGTGGTGCTTGGACTTTTTGTCCATAGTCGTAACTTGGTGGTTGTCCGAGATTGTTCTGTTATCAGTGAGGAATGTCTGACGGATGTTGTAAATGTTGCTGGTGTTCTAGTCGTCAAGTCAGTAGGAGTCCATGTGGTTGATGTTCCTTTATGTGTAGTCATGATTATTGTACTTGTCCCTGGAAAAGATGTGCTTTTAGTAGTGTCTTTCCATTTTAAAGTTAATAAGTCTGTATAAGTCTGTGTCAGTGAAGTACTACCTGCTTTTGAGTCTGTTGTTCTATTCAGTACTCTGATGGCATGTTTGGCCCATGCATCTTCTGGATCAGAGCATAATGTTTTGCCATTCCTCAAAAGAAACCTGTAAGATTTTCAATAGTTACTTAATGTATTTTCTTATGTGCTACACACACAAATAAAGAACTTGGACATTTTGTTTGGTAAGTCTTACTTGCCTTACAGCTTTGATAGGGCATAGTGGTTTTTCCTGGAGAATGTATCTTACAATTTCTGTAACATTGACTCTGCTTGTGCTGGTTTCTGTACAACATGATGGTGCAGGCACAAATCCTGCTGGAAAAAGAAAAATATTACAAATAAAAAATGAATTTTTTAAATAAATAAAAATATTATCTTAACAACAAACACTTTCTCTCTCTGAAAGTCACCGTGTGACCGCTACATACTCTCTACATCACGCAGCATAAAAGAAACTGATACTAGACCACAGCGCTTACTGTTTCACTATTTACACCAAAGATACAAAACGCATTAAATACTCACTCGTAGTCACACTGAAGATCCCCTGCATGGCCAAAAGCACCCAGACTATGTAATTCAGCTGCATCTTGTCCTCTCACACTCTCTCACCTCTACTGTATACTCCTAAATAACAAGGACATTACTTAATATCAGTGTGTCTTAGTTGCCATACAGCTTTGAGAGCGCATAGGGGTTTGTTCTGACGAATGTATTTAACAATTAGTGTAAATCTGACTTTGTTTGTGCTGGTTTGTGTACAACATGTTGAAGGCTTATGTCCTGTTGGAGAAGAAAAAAAAAATTCAGCTGCTAATGACAATGACAATCTTTTTCCAATAATAAAACAAATATCGTGGGTTGATCGATGTATTTTTATTTGAACTGATATAAAAAAATCATACTTGTCCATGGATTAAGAAAAGAAAAGAAAAGAAAAGAAGACAAAACATCTATAATATTTCACATGATTACACACAATGTTTACATAAAAAATAAACATTATTGCTAATATTTTAGAATTGCCCAGGTTGGTACACATTTTTTCCCAAATAGATTCATGATATCGCCACACACTCTATATAACATATTGTAGCAAAAGTCAAGTTGAAGAGACAAAAAACATTCAAACTTACAGAACATGCGAACTGTCCACTGCATGGAACACAAAAACACGGCAAAGTGATTTAACTTAATTTCTTCATTTGTTCTCTACACCAAACCGTAAAAATAAGTTTATAACCCAGCAGGCCTCGCCCCTCTCCGCGTCAAAGCTTCAGCTTTTTGCATTTTTTTCTAATAGCTACTGCACGCACTGTGACCAAAGCCGCAATCAGCTTTCATGTTTTTTCTCTTCTTGCTAATTTAATAATCCACTTTATGCTTATTGGATTTTTACGTAATAAACGTTTA
The DNA here is from genome assembly GCA_013621035.1 of Clarias magur. Taxonomy (NCBI): domain Eukaryota; kingdom Metazoa; phylum Chordata; class Actinopteri; order Siluriformes; family Clariidae; genus Clarias; species Clarias magur. The sequence continues at coordinate 246,204 of QNUK01000351.1, read as the reverse complement.
AATTGTCCTTAATTCCGTTCCTATGCTGTTGAGAAAGTTGCTTCTTCGACAATCAATAGATAGTTTGCAGAATCGGTAAAGAGTTACAGCCTTAAAAAAAAAAATTAAATGATTGCTAAAGGCGTATTTTCTGTGTAGCACTTGGCTGAGACGTGTGAGTCTCATTATTCTACAAATGTCGCTCTTATGAAGATATAAACAGTTCAAGAAGTGAACGTTACATTAATTTTCAAAACATGTACACGAATGAATGTCATTAGAAAATTGTATTTTTTTTTTTCTATAAAACTATGCATAGGTTTGTCACTGTATAGTAGGAGCAGCACCATTCTTGTTGTAACTCAGTCTGTTGACAAAAATAAATATTTTCCATCCAGAGCTTGGTGTAATTTATTTGGCATTTGTGATACTATAAAAATTATTTGGTTTGTTTCTTTTGTGGTTGTTTGATGATAATCTGAGAAAATCCCATATGTGCTTTCTGTAGCTTTCTTTCTCGCCAGTTTACAGTAGGTAGAGGTATTATATTGAATTCTCTACAGTTTCCACTGGTCAAGCCTTTTAGACATCTGTGCTGTATTGTTGGGTGTTGGGTGTTGTCGTGCACTCCTTTCTTCAATAAATGATCTTCATGCGATTCTTTGAGTTTGCTCATAGTGAACGATACAGTGAGGTACGGTGCAATGCAAACGTATTCATACCCCTTAAACGTTTTAGCATTTTGTCGCATTATAACCAAATGTAATGTATATTATTGGGATTTTATGTGATAGACCAACACATAGTGGCACATAAATGTGGAGTGCAAGGAAAATAATAAAAAGTGTGGTGTCCATTTGTATGCAGTCCCCTTTACTCTACCTTTACTTACTTACTCCCCTTTATACCACTAACAAACATTTTATGGAACAAATTCATTCAGAAGTCACCTAAATAGTAAAAAGAGATCACACAAACTCACATCAAACTCTCCCTCAAAGCCCTCAAAGGTTTGTTAGAGAACATTAATAAAAAATAAAAAAAACAGCATCATAAAGCCCAAGAAGCACACCAGACAGGTCAGGGGAAAAGCAAGGTTAGGTTATTAAAAAATTGCCATCTGAAAGGTAGAGTAAGGAGAGCTTTAATTAGTGAAACAGCCTAGAGGCCCATGCCAACTCTGTAAGAGATGCAGAGATTCGCAGCTCAGGTGGGCGAATCTGTCCCAGGTAAACTAATTGTGTGTTCCACAAATCTGTCCCTTATGAAAGAGAGGCGATAAGAAAGCCATTATTAAAAAGAAAGCTATACAGCAAGAAGTCCGGTTTGCACTTCGCACCATGCTTTTTGAGGGACACAGCAAACATGTGAAAGAAAGTGCTCTGGTCAGATTTAGGTCAAAAATGTAACGCTTTGACTTAAATGCAAATAACACTGCACATCACCCTGAACACACCGTGAAACCTGGTGCTGGCAGCATCATGCTGTGAAGATGCTTTTCTTTCGCAGGGACAGGGAAGCTGATCAGAGTTGAAAGGAAGATGGATGGAACCAATACAGGGCAATCTTAGAGTCTGCAAAAGACTTGAGACTGGGGCGGCGGTTCATCTGCCAGCAGGGCAATGATCCTAAACATACAGCTAGAACCTTGATGGAATGGTTCAGATAAAAGCATATTCATGTGTTAGAATGACCCAGGCAAAGCACCGACCTAAATTTAATTGAGAATCTTTGGCAGGACTGCTGATAAATTGCTGATCACGGATGCTCTCCATCCAATCTGACTGAGCTTGAGTTATTTTGCAAAGAAGAATGGGCAAAAACCTCTCTCTCTAGATATGCCAAGCTGGTAGGAACATACCCCCAAAGACTGTGGTTTTACAAAGTATTGATTCAGGGTGCTAAGCGGGTCGTCAATTATAAAATTTTCCTTCCGCTTCACAATTAGGTGCCACTTTGTGTTGGTCTATCACATAAAATCACAACATAAAACATTTATTGTATATTTCATATATATATATTTCATATATTTCCTTGTATTTTCATGTATCTCTAGTATAATTGGAGGTGTAATATTGGGTTCTCTCCCGTTTCCAGAGGTCAGACTTGCTGCTATATTATTGTGTGTGGTATTGTATGTGCTTTTAGTAGTTTTTGTCAGTGAAGTACTGCTTGAGTTTTAGATTGTTGTTCCATCCAGTACTTTGATGACATGTTTGGCCCATGCATCCTCTGGATTAGAGCACAATGTATTGCCGTTTCTCAAAACATACCTGTAAAGTAACATTTTCAATAGTTAGTTAATGTATTTTATGTTATGCGTAGCCTATGTTATGTCCTGGTACTTTTTGCAAATACAACTAAAGAACTTGAACATTATGTTATGAAAAAGCATTTGGTAAGTTTTACTTGCCTTACAGCTTTGATGGGGCATTGTGGTTTGTCTTGATGAACATATTTTACAATTTCTGTAGCTCTTACTCTGTATGCGCTGGTTTTTGTACAACATTTTGGGGAAGGCACGGGTCCTGTTGGAGAAAGAAAAATATTTAAATGCATTGCAAATGGACATAAGTTGCTTAAATTGCACTCATTGGTAGAGGAACTCTTCCTTTATACAAAGTTACTCGGTGGAATCTTGTATTACAAAGTCTTATCAAAGTCGGAACATAATTCGTTCCGGAAGTGGGCTCGTATATCAAAACACTCGTAAACCAAATTGTATTTTCCCATAAGAAATAATGGAAACTCACATGATTTATTCCACAACCCAAAAAAATGAATGCATGAAAATAATTAATATGAAATGTAAAGTAAAAATAAAACACATTAAAGCTACAAGCAGCGATGATCGGCCCCAGTGTGGACTGCAACCTGTACAGTCCACACTGGCCTCTACGATGTCCTCCTGCATGTTCTCTCTGATGTCGTCCGTCCATTTGTACAGAAATACAGCCAAAAAGACATATAAACCAATAATTTTCTCACACCAGTTGTTGGCGCTATGACTGTATTATCATATTAGCATGTCAATCTGTTCAAACTCCGATTGTCATTAATGCTGTAAGGTTTCATCAACACTGAAAGAAGTGTGTGTGCATCGGGGGAGGCACACCAAGGTTCCACTGTAATCTTTTTTTAAGGACCCGGGTGGTTTTATAAGCATCTCACTGCGTTTTTTAAAGGTAAAATGCAGGTTCATTTGTTTTATTTTTACTTTATATTTTATATTAATTATTTTTATGTATATATTTTTTGGGGCTCTGGAATGAATAATTTGGGTTTCCATTATTTCTTATGGGGAAATATGATTTGGTTTACGAGTGTTTTGATATACAAGCCCACTTCCGGAACGAATTACGCTCGTAATCCATGGTTCCGCTGTATCAATACAAAATTAATTATGGAATTAATTAAGAAATTAAATATAGTAACACTTTAGATATAGAAAATATAACTAAAGAAGATAAGAATATAATATCAAATATAAAGAATATAAAAATATGTTATTTTATGTATGCATATTATTTTATCTATATGTTAGTTAGATTTAAGAGTTGATTAACAGCACATTATACTGTGTGTGTTTTTGAAATTTTTATTTGGATTTAAATATAATGGAAAAAAAGCAAACTGAGGCAGAGATCTACAAAGCCCAAGATGCAAACACACTTATACTCACCAATAAACCTGCCGCCTGTCCGCTGCCGTAGCGATGTTGTAAATGTGTTTGGTGTTATAGTTGTTTCTGCTTCTTTTATAGTCATTAAATCTGTAGGAGTCCGTGTGGCTGAAGTTTCTTTAAATGTTACAAATATACCAAGAAGAAAAAAAAAAATCATATCAACCTTGCAGAGACACAAGATTAAACACTATTTCGTTTTGTTTAGACAATAAACAATTAACTGTGACAACTACACATTTTCTAATCAAATCAAACAATTTTGGCCAACCTTCTACACATGTGTTAATCCTCATGTTCATCTGTGTCCTCCGCAGTCCCTGCTTCGTTTTCTTTCTCAAATATCTAACTGACCATGGAATTTTCTTCTTTTCTCGGATGTTGCTGATGGTCACAAATGGTGGGCATGCAACCTGTGGTTTAACATCCACTGCGGATTGCAGTTCTTTGTCCGAGGCTGTATAAGTGATGTATGTTGTTGGTTTTCTTTGGTGTCCATTCCCTCCTGCAGGAGAACAAATTGATTGAACTTTAATTATAGAATAAACATAATTGCTAATATTTAACTTTTGCACAAACACAAGATTAGACAATTTGAATAATAGAATAAACTAAAATAAATAAATAGAATAAACGTTCTTAAAAATGGTCAGACCACACACACACACACACACACACACACACACACACACACACACACACACACACACACACACACACACACACTCTATGTCAAAGTGAAGAGAATACAGAACGCAGGGTTAAATGCTGAACTACTTGAGCTGCAGAGACATGTTAGTGTGTTAAACCTCACCTGTCATCCTGACGACTGTCCGCTGCACGGCCAACAGTAACACAGCAAAGTAAATCAGCTTCATTTTGTCCTTCTTCACTGTGCATTCATACAAAGAAATGAATTATTAAAGTTCTCTCAGCCGTATTCCCAGCAGGCCCCACCTCTCTCTACTTCACAGCTGCAGCTTTTTGTATAGTTTTTGAAGGTTACCGCATGCATTGTGATCGAACACGTTCACAAAATTCAATCAATCAATTTCAACAGGTTTAATTAACCTGATAATACAATTTATACTTGTTTAAAATTATTTGTCTCCCACTGTAGCCCACTGACGTAGTTGGTTCAAGTGATTGTTTTTCTATAAAACAATTGGCCTAACACCAACCCAACAATTAAAATACACAAATATTACTTAAAAAATCCAAAACTAGTCAAAGTTAAAACAATGATATACATAAAACAGGAGAATACAAGTTATGATTTGTTTAAAGGTCATAAAATACCTGGATAACACCAGATGCTTGTCAGTATCTTACTGATTCGTTTATATTACAATATCTGTCCTGTTTAATATCATGTTTAGAGCACAGACCCGACACAACCACCCCTAAAGCTGCTGCATACTGTAATCACCCAGGCCCTCAAGAAATGCCAGTCGTCTGGTTAAAGAGAACAACAGTCTTGAACAAGACAGGACAAAGATCAATAAATTTTACAGAATATCTAGATATGATAAAAAAAAACAAAAAAAACAATAATATATGAATAAAGCTATACACCACCAGAGAGTGCAAAAGAGTGTTTGTTGTGTGACTAATGATGTGTTAAAGCTACGCGTTTCATATTTAAAAGGGTTTGATATTAAAAAATTTTTTTCAATTAAAGTGCCTCTACTCCTTAACTTTTTCTCTCTAACTTTCATAATGAAGCATACATGAAGCTTAACGTTAGCTAAGATCAGGCCAGTAATGTCAGAATGCCCTCAGTATAACGGTAAGAGGAAACACACAAGCCTCATGTATACAATGTTAACTGTATCAGAGTGAAATATATTTTATTTAAATACTTACAAAAATAAAGTGTTCACAAATCGGCAATCTTCACCTCCTTAGTGCAGTTTGATAGCTTCAGTGTCAGTGTGTGTGTACGTGTGTACATGTGTGGGGATCTTATAAATCATGTGATTGCATCTCAGGGAAGGTAAATTGCTGGTTCAACTTGTTTTTTTTTTTTTTGTTTGTTTTGTTTTTTTCAGTCGGTGCCTCCAAAGTTTTAACGAACACAATGCTACGTCTTGTCTCAACAAATACCACTTTAAGAAGTTGAGCCAACAATACATTATTAACTCATTCAACATTTATCTAGTTGGATTAGTCCAAGTATTGGAGAGACAGATATAATTTGAGTCATCAATGACTCTTCTGTATGGACATTAGGTGCCAGAATAGAAAAGAGTCTGGATGAATACCGACCTCGATATATGAATTTATTGTATCAATACATGTACAAAACGATGTGACTAAGAAATTCTATATAAAACGATGCATATTTTACTCTCATGCTGTAGATGGTAGACGTTATTTTAACAGTATAGAAGAAGCACTACCATGTTACTTATATCTTATTATTCTGTGCCATCCAAAACTTAATTTGGAATTTGTGATACTACAGATATGTGCCTACACATATAATGTAGTTTCCATTATAACTAGTTTATCTTTTGTAGTGTTTTGTGCTTTGGTCCACTGTAACAGCTTGTTGATTTTCTGATACAATTCCAGCATAGGTTAGAGATCATTTCGATATATACATTGTAGGTGTGCTGTCAGTCAAGAGCAATGCAGTTTCTGTATATATTTTTGTCTCTAGTATAGTTAGAGGTATTATAGTGGATTCTCTCCAGTTTCCACTGGCCAAGTTTGTACACATATGTTATTTACACATATGTAAATTTCGCATCGATTTCAAGATACTACTTTTGACATTTAAAGCACTAAATGGTCTCGCGCCACAGTATTTGAATGAACTGTTAGTGTCTTACGATCCGCCACGCCTACTTCGATCAAAGGATGCAGGCTGCTTGTCAGTACCACGTATTATTAAAACTACAGCAGGGGGTGGAGCTTTTTCTTACAAAGCCCCAAAGTTATGGAATAGTCTTCCTGTTAATGTTCGGGACTCAGACACAGTCTCAGTGTTTAAGTCTAGGTTAAAACTTATTTATTTAGCCAAACATTTTTGTAAATAGATTAACCTTAGGTAAAGGAGCAGATCTGGGGGACTCATGGACGTAGAGTATTCTGGTGAACTGGTATGTTTAGATGCTGTCCTCCCCACTCTCATTGTTCACTCAGGTTTGTTGACGGTGAGGTGATTGGTTGCTTTACATCTCAGGGAGCCCTCATGTCTGTGTTTCCTTCTGGCTCTCCCTTTTAGTTATGCTGTTATAGTTAGTCCTGCCGGAGTCCCTGCTTGCACTTTGCACTAATATACATTCACCTTATACATGTTGACTGTGACCAGACCTAACTGCCATCTCTCCTTATTTTCTCTTCCCTCTCTCTTCTCTCTTTCCCTCTCTCTGTCGAGCTACACATGTCGTTTCTGAGCTGCCATTGATCCAGACTCGCTCTGCCCTCTGGATAGTTCAGGACTGGAATTTCCTCCAAGTCTACCTGAGCCTCCAGTAACTACCTGGACTCCATATTAACATCAATTAACATCAAGAGTCATACTGAACTGCCTGCCACCCAACACACAGTATGAATGCAGATCAATCCCTGCTTTCTGTTTCACCCAGATGAGGATGGGTTCCCTGTTGAGTCTGGTTCCTCTCAAGATTTCTTCCTATTGCCATCTCAGGGAGTTTTTCCTTGCCACTGTCGCCCTCGGCTTGCTCATCAGGGACAATCTTATCATTTTTTGATTCATACACATTCACATTTATAACAAACGTAAATAATTCTTTTGATTGTGTAAAGCTGCTTTGTGACGATGAAAATTGTTAAATTAAAATTTAATTTAATTTAATTTAATTCCTGATGTTATTGTCCATAGTGATAACTTGGTGGTTGTTCTAAATTGTTCTGTTATTAGTAAAGTATGTTTCAAGGATGTTACACATGCTACTGGTGTTATAATAGTTCCCTTTCAAAAGCTACACTCGATGCTGCTTGAAAACGCTATGGGAACATCTCTTTGTTGCCCAGTTGTTAAGCCTGTGTGTGTCAAAACTGCCGAATACCTTCGGCTTATAACCTCTGCCAGGCATGACGTCACCGAATAAGGCGCACCTGCAGGTTATAAATAAGAGTGAACCGGAAACATCCTCAGATCTTTTTGTCTTCAGGACCGCTTTGTGTTTGCGTGTGCATGTGCAAGCCATAATGAAAGCAAAAATAAAAAGGAAAATAACAGTATTAACTCACCGATATAGCGGAGTTGCTTGAGAGATGCGTGCCTCCGTGCGATAGATCTCTTTCGGAAGGCGATTTTCATGAATTTTGTCTCGAGTGCTTGGGGGAAGAACACGCTCGCCTCGGGCTTCAGGGAGACTTTGAATACTGTGATCTTCTCCCTATTAAGGTGCTTCACGCGCGGCGAATTCCTGGGGCTCGCGTGCTGATCTGGCAGACGCGCACAAGATGGAATTTCCAATTTCTCTCTCACTCTCTCAGGATCAGGAAGTTTTAGCTTCCGCTTCGCAAGCGCGCTCCTGCGCTTCTTGTGAAGGAGCGGAAGAATCCTCCTCTCTCGCTTCCATGGAAGTAGCCTCCTCACAATGCTCCTCCAGTGCTGACAGAGCTTATGAGGAATTATTAGAGGTTATAACGCGCGCGGTCGAGCGATTGCATATCGACTGGCCGCAGAAGCGAGATTCCCCCATGCGTTCGAGATTAGACGACAGGTTTCTGTCGGGTGGCCGGGGGGAGGAGCCTCAACATCTCTCTCTCCCCTTCTTTGGTGACCTCCATGATGAATTAACTCTTTCATGGAGCAAGCCGTATTCATCGCGTGTTTTTGTGCCATCGACTTCGACTTATTCGAATATCGTTGATGCGAAAGCATGCGGTTATATGATGATGCCCCAGATAGAAGAGACGCTTGCGGGCTATCTCTCTCCTGGGACATCATCCTCCCTGAAAAAGCCTACTCTCCCCTCCAAGCCGTGTAGATTGACATCTGCTTTGGTGCGGAAAGCTTTTCAGGCAGCAGGTCAGGCTGGTGCTTCACTGCACACCAGGCTGGTGCTTCACTTGCAGGCTTACCAGGCTAACCTGCTGAAGGACCTGAGCACCAGCGGAGTTATTGATGACAGGGCGTTTGCAGAGCTGCGCCGAGCCACAGACCTGTCTCTCTCTGCAACCAAGCAGACGGCCCATGCTGTGGCTGAACCTCACGGGCATCAAGGATAAGGATCGTGCTGTCCTCCTTGATGCCCCCATCTCGCCTTCCGGCCTCTTTGGCGACGCTGTTAATTCCGTCGCCACTAGGTTTCGGGAGGCGAAGCTATATGAACAGGCCTTTGGGAAGTTCCTTCCCCACCGTGCTCAAGAACCGGGACCGTCCCGGCCAGGTCTGGCCCCTATCAGGCGTGAGGTGCAGAAGGAGAGCGTGACCAGCCGTGCACCCCCTTGTAAAGACTGGGGTGGGGCTCGCCGCTCTTCTCAGAAATCTGCTTCGAAAAGACCGGATCTGAGGAGCTTCCTCTCTTCAAAGAAGAAGCCCTGAGGGTCGTGCGCCTGGGGCCGTGGGGGTGTCTCCCCCCAGGGAGTGGCGCCTGGATTTTCATCACAAAACAGGGCCTCGTCCCTGGCACTCCCAGGAGGCTGGTGTTCAATCCCCGCCACCACTGGTGTTTCGGGGAGCGCCGGTCTCCAACGAAAAGTTGGATGTTCAGGCATCTCCTGTCATACTTCAGGATACCCAACACCTAACACCCCTGCATCCAGCCAAAGTGTCAAAGCTCGTGCCCCTTTCGGAGAAGCTGGCAGCGTGGAAACTACTGCCAGGTGTATTTCCTTGGGTACAAAGGACTGTAGGCACAGGCTACAGGATTCAGTTTGCACATCGTCCTCCGCATTTCAACGGCGTGGTCTCCACTTCCGTGAAACCGAACCGAGCACATCTGCTGGCCCAGGAGTTACAGACTCTGCTGGGCAAAGGGAACATAAACATATTAGAACATGTTCCACTCCCAGACAGAGAGTCGGGCTACTACAGTCTGTACTTTTTGGTGCCCAAGAGAGGGGGGGGGGTTGCGTCCGATCTTGGATCTCCGCGGCTTGAACCGCTATCTCAGGAAATCCAGATTCAAAATGTTGACTGTCAAAATGATTGTTTCTCAAATCCAACTAGAGGATTGGTTTGTGACAATCAATCTCAAGGACGCATATTTCCATATAGAAATATTGCCACAGCACAGGAAATTCCTGAGGTTTGCTTTTGGGGGCGAAGGTTACCAGTATTGGGTCCTTCCATTGGGCCTAGCTCTGTCACCCCGCACATATACAAAATGCATGGATGCAGCTCTGGTTCTTTTACGACTCCAGGGCATCAGTATTTTGAGTCTCAGGAGCTAGTGCTTCAACATCGGGATGTTGTCCTAGCCCATCTTCATTCTTTAGGATTGAGACTACATACTTGGGTGTCACATGGGACAACATATTTGGGTGTCACATGGGATTCGGTCACAATGCGGGCACAGCTGTCTCCTGCTCGTGTCGAATCCATTCTCAACACCCTGAAGGAAATCAAGCTAGGCCAGAAGGTCACTGTTCATCACTTTCAGAAATCTTTAGGCCTCATGGCAGCTGCGTCCACAGTGATACTTTTGGGCCTTCTGCACATGAGAGCGTTTCAGCTGTGGCTAAGATCCAGGGGGTTTCATTCAAGGGCCAACCCCCAGAGGCTAATAAGAGTTACGCGCTGGGGGCTTCGTACCCTTTCTATGTGGTTCAGACCCCAGTTTCTGACTTTGGGTCCCACTCTAGGTCCGTCTTGTCGACGCAAGATGCTAACAACAGACGCTTCCCTCACGGGCTGGGGTGCAGTCTTGGATGGCCGTCCAGCACAAGGGAGCTGGAGAGGTCATCGTCTCGCGTGGCACATCAATTGCCTCGAAATGATGGCTCTGTTTTTGGCCCTGAAACACTTCCTCCAGCAGTTGAGAGGCTACCATGTCCTAGTGCGGATGGACAGCACTGCGGTAGTCTCGTACATAAATCGCCAGGGTGGACTGCGCTTGCGCCGCTTGAACAAGCTAGCGCACCAAGTTCTGCTTTGGGCACAGGACAAGTTCCTGTCCCTCAGGGCGATTTAGATTCCAGGGCATATGAATGTAGGAGCAGACTTGCTATCCAGACAAGCTGTAAAACATGGGGAATGGAAACTCCACCCCGAAGTAGTGAGTCAAATCTGGGAAAGATTTTACGTAGCAGAGGTGGACCTCTTTGCCTCACATGAGGCAGCACAATGCCCCCTTTACTACTCTCTGACTCCTCCAGCTCCCCTGGGTCTGGACGCAATGGCCCACACGTGGCCCAGATTACACTTTTATGCGTTTCCACCTATAGTTCTTCTCCCAGGAGTCCTGGCGAGGGTCCGTCAACAGGGTTTGCGCCTCTTATTGATAGCGCCCCATTGGCCGACCAGAGTGTGGTTCTCGGATCTAATATCTCTCCTCGACGGCTCACCCTGGGTGATTCCAGTGAGGAGGGGTCTTCTGTCTCAGGTGCAGGGGACTATACTTCATCCCCGGCCCGAGCTCTGAAACCTTCACGTTTGGCCCCTGAACGGGACCAACTAAGACATGCTGGGCTTTCAGCCAGCATTATTGAAACCACTTTAAGTGCCAGGGCTCCCTCCACTAGAAGAACTTATGCCCTCAAATGGAGTGTATTTGAAAATTGGTGCACGGCAAGACATGTAGACCCAGTTCACTGCCAGATTGTTTCAGTGCTGGAGTTTCTGCAAGAAAAGTTGTCCTCGGGCTTATGCCCTAGTACACTCAGAACGTATGTAGCCACTATTTCGGCTTGTCACGCTCTGAATGATGGGGTTTCTGTGGGCAAGCACCATTTAGTTACCCGTTTTATTAAACGGTGCTAAACGGTTGAAGCCGCCCACTAGAGTGACGGTCCCTTCATGGGACTTAACTATCGTACTCGGCCGACACCCCTTTCGAACCACTAGAGTCAGCGCCTGTCAGGCTTCTGTCTCTTAAGATGGTTTTTCTTATGACTATTACTTCTTTGAAGAGGATTGGGGATCTGCAGGCTCTGTCAGTCTCCCCATCCTGCCTAGACTTTGCCCCTGGTCTAGTCAAAGCTAGTTTGCGGATCCCGGAGTCAGCATCCCAGAGCTAGGTCTGAGACCTCCTCGGCTTGTGCGCACATGCTACACAACCTGGGGGTCCAGACACTTGAACGCAGTGCGGCGGCGTTGGTATTCTCGTTCCCATAGCGTTTTCACGCAGCATCGAATGTAGCTTTTGAAAGGGAACGTCTCGGGTTACTTGGCTGTAACCCTGTTCCCTGATAAAGCGGGAACGAGATGCTGCATTCCGATGCCGCACTGCTGGAATCAATCTTTGTGAATAAGAGTTTTATCTTAGGCAATATTTGTGTAGAAGAGTTTTATCTTTAGCAATCTTTGTGTAGAAGAGTTTTATCTTTAGCAATCTTTGTGTAGAAGAGTTTTATCTTTAGCAATCTTTGTGTAGAAGGCTGTTATCTTTAGCAATCTTTGTGTAGAAGGCTGTTAACTTTAGCAATCTTTGTGGTAAAAATAGCAATGATTATATTTAAAAATAACACACAAACAAAAAGTATAAAATACTTATAATACTTATACTTATATAAAATACTATAAAATAAAAGTGCTTTTATTTTTAAAAATAAAAAATTATTTGTAAAAATAAGTCATCGTCATTCAGTATACTTTCTATCACAGCTATTGATGAAACAAACTCTATCTCTAATGCTTTGACTCAATAACCTGAATACAGATTTCAGCAAAAGCGCTTTGTTAATTAACTCTATATACTCAAAACTTCCCCCCCTGTGTAAATATTCACGTGATTTTGCATCATGCTACAGGATGGAGTTTGAGATGGACCCAGACACAAGAAGACAAACCATTCAATCTTTTTTTTTTTTTTTTTTATCATGAGAAGGCTCTTGTTGTCATGTCCACTTTTTGGAGCTGTATGGTAGCGAGCTCATATACATACTCCAACCACTGAGTTGGGGGCCGTTGCACTCACACACCACCCACAAACCAAAGGAATGGTTTATTCCACCTCCTCCTGAAAAGAAAGTGTTACTCGCCTGCTGTTTCTCTCCTCCATGTCTTTGTAACAGACAAAGACGTGGTTTGACACTTTCTGCATGCCATTTATAACCGAGAACAAATCTCAAAAAAGCCAGTATCTCTACAGTATCTCTTATCTTCTTGTATGTGAATTTATTTCTTTTTCAAGCTCAAAGGGCAAACGATGCATGCTTATACAGTACGTCTCCTGAGCTGGTTCTGCAGACAACAACCACAGTGAACAGTGTCTATGTGCAACATTTTGGTTTAAAGAGAGGAAACCCAATTAGGTCGCATGCTGCACTGTAGACCCCCTACTATGTCAATGTTTTTTTTTAATGCAAAATTCGTGTGAATCGGTCATTATATAGCAAAATTCTGACCTGAATCCAGAATCCAGGCATGTTTAAAAAAGTTACCCGTAATGACCTTGAATATCCATGCCTCAAGGTCAAGTCTTCACCTTCGTAAGCTTGTTTATTGGTTTGCTCAGCCATCACATCAGATAAGAATTAAAGCTTTCTCATGCTGTGTATTTTTTTTTATTTATTTATTTATTTATTTATTTATTTATTCACGAGTTATAAAATATAACAAAGTAATATAATAAAGTGTGATTTGATGAATTCAGGTGATTTCTGCGACCTTAACCATACACACTTTATGCAGAAAGAAAGGCGAGGTGAGTGAGTGAGTGGTGTGTAAAACACATATCGTAGGCAGTGTAAAAAACGCAAACCACTGTAGTGACGGGGAAACTTTTAGTCTCATTTAGTCACAAAGCAAAACCTACGTCTTTGCCTTTGCACTCTGCGCACATCACGCGCGAAACTTCTGATCTTTTTATAAACACTGTTACTGTATTTCCTGTCTCACGAGACTGATATCTTTGCTAATGGCTGCTTGGATCGCTTTATATTATTGTATGTGTGAATGTGAGGAAACAGTTACACAATGTGCAGAATGCTTTTTTTTTTTTTTTTTTTTTGGACTCGGCTGCTCTTACATAGGGTTTTATTTTTAATTAACCGCTTGTATTTCTAAAAGCAACATATAGTAGCTGAGAGTATAGATATGATTTCATGTGATAAAGCAACATTTAGTCGGCGGCGTTACTCGAGTAACAGGGGGGAAAAACCCAATAAGATGAATATATAACCACCGAGTACTACGAGTTCATTCGTTTTTTTTTTTTTTTTTTCTTCTTCTTTCTTTCTTTTTTTTTTGGTGCACTGTGGTCAGGAGCATGCATGCATGCTCTGCTGGTTAACAACTGACTGTTGTTAACCCACACATTTCTTTCCCCCTATTTAAATTGCTCTTAACACTATCGTGGGCTACACTCGCTGTTTTCCACTGAGTGAATCCTCCCCTAGCATGACTGATCGAGGGGTCTGTGGGGCAGATTCCATGACTACAGGGCCACGTGTAAATCAGGAAAGTATGGCGCCATGATGGCTTAGTGGTTTGCACTGTTGCCTTGCATCTCCAGGTTCCAGGTTCGATTGACTTTCGATTGGAGTTTGGTCCAGGTCTGTTTGATTGGTTTGATTTGCTTGCTGGGTTTCCTCCTAACCTTCCTCTGCAGATTAGGTTTGTCCCTACTTGCCTGGTGTGTGTGTGTGTGTGTGTGCTCTGCGACGGATTGCCACCCTGTCCCACCTCATGTCCTAAGTCTCCTGGGATAGGTTCCAGGCCCCCTGCCACCCTGTATACAGGATAAAGCAGTACAGAAGGTGAGGTAGTGAGAAAGGGACTTATATACTATCTCACGTTTCAATGCTGGTTCGCTGCTTGAAAGTAACAGTTACTTTTACTGTTTTTTAGCATGTAAACCAGAATTCACTTTCAGTCTAGGTTGTACTTTCAAACCCGACTCCCCTGTCAGTTAACATGGCCGTAGTCGTCTCAGTAGACGGATGAGAACTTCCTGTTGGTGAAATCTTCAGAATATTTCCTGATGTCATGTGACTCAACGGCATCATACTGTTGCAATGAATACAAGACGGAGCTTCTCAATGGACATAGTTAAACAAGGTGACTGTTGGTTGGTTTTACTCAGGGAAACAACCGAATTAGACCATTATGGCTACAAGAACCTGAAAATAGAGATGAACAATAGTAGTACGCTTCACGTCAATCTTGAAATGACACGTAAAAACACGCCATAGCCACTGATGATTGATGCACGGACGTAACCCACCCTGTGCGTTATCTCACTCGCAAAATGAGTCGAATTTCTCACCAACCTGAAAGGATTCATTAAGTCATGGGCTCAAGTTACGACAATTTGCGGCCATGGTTCCTCATATGTTCTGACGACGACATCGTCACTCTTAGATGAGCCTTGAAATATTAACTCATGACCTTAGAAGCTATATCGATCCTTGACCTTATTCTGTATATAACCATCATGTCACCTACTGTATGTCTTACAGTCTAGATGTATAGTAGACACAGTACAGAAGTACATACAGTAGGTTCGATTCATTTTATTCAGTTTACATTTATTTTCCCCACAATTTGCATTTAGTCAACAGATAATGATTATTCTCTCTCTATAACTACAAAAAGATTATAAGCACTGATTATATTTATAGCATTGATGCATGTTTACTAGCACTTATATGGTAGAAGACATGACAAAAGAAGAAGTGTGATTTAACACTGGTTGCTTGGTGGGCTTTATTTTCCTCTTCTGTCCTTTTTTTCTATCCTTCCTTTTTCTCTTTCTTATTGTAATTCGCTTCTTAAACCCACGCCGAGGTTTAGTCGAATCCGCTCTGTGCTTCCCCATCAGCTTGGCCGCAATTGTAGACACTTGAGGCCATCTGCTGGTCAAAGGCAACAAGGTTGGAGTCAATAAACCCCCCGTTCCCTCCTGCGGAGCATCTGGTGCCAATCGCTCGGCTCGCTTCTTTTCCTCTTCCTGGTCGACTTTCTGCATGGCCCGTTTCGTCCAGTTTGAGTCAGGATCAGAGCACAGGACTTTCCTATTTGTAAGGGTGAACCTGCGCAAAGAAAAAAAAAAAAAAAAAGGATAAAGACTAGGTGTCACTTTTTAATAAGAGACCAGTAGATAATGCTAATAACTACCACTGCCTGTAGACGATAAATCAATTATCAACTATTGCAGACATTTTGGAATGAACAGATTTATATACATTTGTAATGTTTTTTTTTCTTTTTTTTTTTTTTACAAATGTAAATACTACCCAGGAGAAAATGAAATAACAGCAACTACTCCTAATATAACTCTACAAGCAAAACAACAACAGCAGTTATGCTTCTGTCGCCGGTCTTTAGACTGCTCCCGTCGAGGGGTCGCCACGGAGAGTCATCTGATCCGCACACAGCCTGGCACAGGTTTTACACCAGATGCCCTTCCTGAAATACCCTCTCATTTTATCCAGGCTTGGTACCGACACTACATCTAGTGGCTGAGGTGTGGCATTGGGTGGGGAATCAGATCAAAGTCAAGAAATCTAGCAACGAGCCATCAATGACCAATAATAGCAATAAAAATGAGAAAATAAATAAAATAATAGGAATAATAACAACAACAAATATAATTACATTTAAATTATAATAAAATAAATAAATAAACTTAATTACATTTGATTTATTTTAATATTATTACTATTGTTGTTATTATTATTATTAATAATAATAATAATAATAACAAAGAAGAAAAAGACCAACAGCAACAAGTGACCTGTGGGTATGGGTTACTTAAGCAAACAAACCAATAAATGTAAATAATAATAATAATAATAATAATAATAATAGTAATAGTAATAATAATAATAATAATAATAATAATAATAGAAGAAGAACATCAACAAAAGCAAGTGACTTGCGGAGTCCAGGCACTCAGATTATTTTATGAACATAAGTAAGTAAGCACGTAATAATAAAATGTATATATATATATTTATTTATAAGTTATCAGTGAGTAAATAAATAAATAAAACTATATTAACAATAGATACATTGCAAGGAGACGCAGTAGCAGTAATACTATTAGTGGTAATAATAATGAGGATATCATCATCATCCTCATCATCATCATCATCATCATCATCATCATCATCATCATCACTATAGCCACACATAGTCATCCGGTACATCCAAGCAACCTAGAGTAATTAACTAAAAATGTATTCAACTAAAACAAATAAATAAATAAAAACTAAATTAATTAAAGATTAAATCAGGACCAGTGGGGTCCAAAGACCATTTAAAAATAGTGCACCTTAACCCCACTCTGAAGCTCCATCTCATTACCAATCTGTACAAAGATATACACTTAAACATGTTCTTTTTCATGTAGTAATTTCAATTTAGATTCACCAGAAAGACAAGACCCATAGACACCTGAAGGAATCTCACACCGCCACAGAAGAACATACAAAGCTTAGCACAGACATTTCCCGAGGTCATGACCGAACCAGAGGCCCTGGAGCTGTGAGGTGTGAGTAATTCCCAACTACAATAATTACTAGTACTAAATACATAATAGCTTTAGTAATATCTTTTTCCCTTTAAACATTTTCCCATATAATAAAACATTCTAAAGGTTTTTCTACATATATGATAAAGAGTCACTTACACAACGGCCTTGACTGGACATATTCCTTCGTCCTGCTGCCAGTAGCTTATGATGCTTTTTACATTGACTTGCTTTGGATTTGTTTTGAGACAGCAACTTGCTGGAGATCCATTTCCTGCTGGTCAAAAGTGCTGGTTAAAGATTTAACTATTAATATTAATCCATGATGCATTTTTTCGTTCCCTACAAAACCTTAAAATGACTGAAGACCACACACAGATGTAAACGAAGAGCTTCTCAGTTTCGAACCCACAGATGCTACATACAATATAACGACTTGACCTTACCAATCTAGGCCACCCCACAAAGTAAGTGAGAAGTGTGCATGACATAAATAAAGCTTACTTGCAGAGATGCCGGAGAGCACTGCAGTGGCGAAGAAGAAAACGAGTTCGAGGTACATTTTTGTCGTCTTCTGAGATGTACGGCTCTGTCTGCAAGAGGTCTTATTGTTGGGGGAGGGACCTCCATTAGCCTACATCTTTCCATTGAACTAGACACGAAAAAAGGAAAATATGAGTCTGATGACTCAACAGGAAGTGGACACAAAGGTAACTTGAAACCGACCCTCTTCAACATCCTTTCATCTTGACCCCTTTTACCGCCTCCATAAGTTAGTTCGTCTAAAGTTTCTCTAAAAGTATCAATTACAGTCTCAAAAAAGGAATAGAATAATATTACTAATGATAATTAATGGTAATGATCATATTGGAAAGTTTAAATACACAATATCGCTACATCTAGTACAAAGTGGCACTGCCCAGGCCAAAAAAAAAAACAAAAAAAAACAGAAATTACCACCTGGATTTAACCAAGAAATATGTAACGGCCTTGCAGTGGTTATTGCAATGATTAATATGGTTCAGCTCGCAACAAGCTATTAACTATAACTGATGCAGTAAGTAGCTTCTCATTTCTTCAACAACCCTGTCGGAAGATGTATCCTGCGGTCATGGCAAAAATGTTTCAGAATGGTCAAATTGTTGGCTTCCATCAGGCAAAGAAATCAACTAAGGAGACGGCGGAAACTACTAAAACTGGGTTGAGAAAATGCATTATTAAAACCTGGAAGGATAGTGGGGAACCATCATCTTTTTTTTTTTTGGATTTTCTCCCTAATTTAGTCGTGTCCAATTCCTCCCCGTCACTAGGGGGCTCCCACATTAAGGCTACTACTACCACTCAGTCAGAAGGGCTGAAGACTATCACGTGTTTCCTCCGAACCACGTGACGCCAGCCGACCGCATCTTTTCGAACTGCTCGCTCGCGCACCGTTGGGGGCAGCGTAACACACTCGGAGGACAGCGCTATCCGCTCCCTCCGTTGCGCGAGCTCACAGACGCCCCTGACTGGCTGTAGAGCCGTGATTAATGTCGGAGCGCTATGTACCTCTCATCCCTCCCCTCTGAGAGAGCTCGGCCAATCAGCTCTCTCTAGACCTCCGGCTGCGAGAGGTTACAGCACCACCCGGGATTCGAACTAGCGATCTCCGGATGATAGGGCGAGCGCTTTAACCACTGCGCCACTCGGAGGCCTACGGGAACCATCATCTTTGAGGAAGAAACCAGGTTGGAAAACCATCCTGAATGAGCATGTTGGAAGATCACTTCATCACTTCACAAGAACACTAGTGTCAATGTAACCAATCACACCAAAGAACAAACAAACAAACAAAACAAAAAAAAAAAACAGTAGAACTCACAGATCTGTTTAATAGTGAAAGCATTTCCACATGCACAAACTAAAAAAAAAAAGCACTCAAAGGATTGGGACTTAACAGCTGTGTAGCCTTAAGAAAACCACTTACTGTATCAGTGAGGCTGGTAATGGACTGTGGAGCATTAATACATTAAATGTATGCTTACATTACTCTCAGACACATCAAGATAAAAAAACAAAGTGAGGCAGATGAAGTGATGCACCCATCATGCCTAACGCAACTGTACAAGCCTGTGAGAGAAGAGTTATCATCTGGGGTGTCATGACCTGAAAGTACTGAATGACATGGTTTGATCAGACTTTTCTTCTGTGGTGGCATGGATATGTTCTAAGATGCCAGGATTCATTAGGCTCAACTTGTCAGAGAGTGGTTCAGGGATCAAGAGACGTCATTTTCACCCATGGATCCAACACGTATGAGATCTTAGAGTAAAATGAACGTGACACGTAGAAATGGGACATTGTGATATCACATAAGCTTATCAAAATGATGCCACAGCTAACACAAAAACTTAAGGCAGTCCAATGAAATATTAAAGTGTGTGATATTTTTTTTTTTTGCCTAGGCAGTGTATTTTTGTTGCAGGTACAGTGATTAACCATAAACCATGACATTTGTTGGTTACGTCACAAAACTTGCACATCTACAGTACATCAATTGAAAAAGTTATCTGAGGTTGGATGGAAACCAGATGGAAATCCATCCCTAAAATCCATTGTAGGGCATCAACCAATTTTGTTATTCAATCACTGCAATAATTTTTTAGGTCGTTCACCAGTTTGAAGCTGAGCCTCTGCCCAAGTCTTAATCTATCCAGTTTTCAAGTTCAAGTTCAAGTAGGCTTTATTGTCACTTCAACCATATACAGGTAGTACACAGTGAAACGAAACAACGTTCCTCCAGGACCAAGGTGCTACATGCAACATAAATTTACAACATAGATTAACAGTATGTACATGTGTGTGTGTGTGTGTGTATCAGTCTAGACCCTTTTTGTTGAGGAGACGGGTGGCTTGTGGAAAAAAGCTGTTGCACATTCTGGATGTGTGTGCCCAAATGCTTTTTCCAGATGGCAGGAGGGTGAAGAGTTTGTAAGATGGGTGTGTCTGATTAGCCACAATGCTGGTGGCTTTGCGGATGCAGCGGGCGGTGTAGATGTCCTCGATAGAGGGAAGAGAGACCAAGATGATCTTCTCTGCTGTCCTCACTATCCGCTGTAGGGCCTTGCGGTCCGATGTAGCGCATTTCCCAAACCAGACAATGATGCAGCTGCTCAGGATGCTCTCGATAGTTCTTCTATAGAAGGTGGTCAGGATCGGTGGTGGAAGCTGGGCCTTCCTCAGCCTTCTCAGGAAGAAGAGACCCTGTTGGGCTTTCTTGTGCAGGGAGCTGGTGTTGAGGGACCAGGTGAGGTCCTTCTCCAGGTGGACAACCAGGAATTTGGTGCTTTCGACAATCTACACAGAGGAGCCGTTGATGCTCAGCGGAGAATGGTCGCTTCGTGTCCTCCTAAAGTCAACAACCATTTCCTTTGTCTTGTCAACATTCAGAGACAGGTTGTTGTCTTTACACCAGTCCGTTAGCCTCTGCACTTCCTCTCTGTATGCTGACTCGTCGTTTTTGCTAATGAGACCCACCACGGTCGTGTCATCAGCAAACATGATGATGTAATTCGAATTGTGTGTCGCTACACAGTCGTGAGTCAGCAGTGTGAACAGCAGGGGACTGAGCACACAGCCTTGTGGGGCCCCAGTGCTCAGTGTGGTGGTGCTGGAGGTGCAGCAGTTCCCAATCCGTACTGACTGAGGCCTTCCGGTCAGAAAGTCCAGGATCCAGTTACGGAGGGAGGTGTTCAGGCCCAACAGGCTCAGCTTCCTGATCAGTTGTTGGGGGATGACAGTGTTGAATGCTGAGCTGAAATCTATGTACCTGTACAGCACAGACTAACATGCATTTGACACTGTTCAACTTGTCCTCAATCTAGATAGATAGATAGATAGATAGATAGATAGATAGATAGATAGATAGATAGGTAGATTCATATTGGATTGATATTGATTCATATTGATGCATGTTCTGTAGAGTTTTTACTCAACTCTATAATAACTTATAGACATATATTGCTTTACATTTATATCTGGATTTCTGTAAACTTTATTTCTACTATTTTAGTCCCATTTGAAGTCAGTATTTCTTAGTGAACTGCACATACATGTGTGTGGAAAGACTATTTTAAACCTTCTATAGTAAGTGCAATGTAGTATGATACAGTAGTTCATGATCATGTTGACAGTGACATATATCTGGTGCATTCAAGCCAAGCCAGGACTTTTGATGTTGTGAAATGTTGTGAATGTTCTGAAACGGTGGGCAGTGGGCTTAGAGCCACCTCAGCCAGGATCGGCATTCATAGACATTATACTGTTCAAATATTTGGGTTTGGGCATTGGGTTTGGGTTTGGGCATTGGCCGAGAATCGAACGTGAGCCTTCTGCATTGCAGACGAGAAACCTACAGTACCACTGAGCCACCAATGCCCTTCCCGGTTTGCCTTGAATACGCCTCCTATTTTTAATTATTTCACAGTTTAAAAAACTGAAAATACTTTATTATTAAATAAGCTCTTGTATTTAAAGACAATACCAACCGTTTCATGGATGAATAGGTGGATAAACAGGATTTGACTCTATTTAATGGTGATCGAGGAATGTTCCAGGCATTTGCCTAAAGCATGTTCCCTGCCCTAACGACAATAACTTGTCTAATCCTGTGAGTCAGAAATAATACCAAGTATAGCCTTGTTTCCATTCATGCCTACTTATCCGTTTTTGAAGAAACATCTGTAATTTCTTTTAAATATGTTTCAAGGTGGCATGCAGATGTTATCTGGTCCTGCTCTTACCAGCTGGTTGCTGTTTCTCGATTGGGAATATGTCAAAGAGAAGACCAAGACGATGTCTTCAAAGCCTCATGAAGGAGCTTCCTTGTCTCCATGTATCCTGCTGTATGAGATCGATGATCAGGAAATACCTGATAGGGAATAGGCATGTGCAGGCATATAACATCTACAGTAATGTGAGGCAGTTAAGCAGCCAACTAAATCGATGTGATGTAGAAAAGTACTTATTGATTCAACTTTAACTTTGATAACTTTTTAACCTTGAATAGGCTTCCGGCAAAGAAACAGCCACAACAACACAAGACAACCAGAACATTAACAACCACCACAATGGGAAGGTAAAACAGCCATTCATTTATTTAGTTAGTTATTTATAAAAATGTTTTTAAAAATGCCTGAACCTTGGTAGCTACAAAGTTCTATAGTTATTTGAATATGTTTGAGTTCAGTGCCCATGATTGATTAACTGACTGCATATTGTAGTATCATAAGGTAGGACAACAAAAACCCCACTAAACCGAGGAAATTGAGCGAGAGTTGCAAATGTGAATAAAAGTAAAACATGGCTGATGAAAATAATAACCACCTGCAAAACGGGAAGTACCCCGTTCAGTAATACAGGACGTCCTGCTTATGATGTGGTCAGATAGACGCACGCAGGTCCTTTAGCTATATGTCACCAGGTTGTGTTCTGCATGCATGGAATCTTCTAGCCTTCTTCTTGTACAGTACAATAGATAAATACAATATACAGGTGCATTTCAACTCATTGGAATATCATCAAAAAGTAGATTTATTTCATTAATTCAATTCAAACAGAACAAAAAAAGATATTATATAGATTTATTACATGCAGATTGATATATTTAAAGTGTTGATGTCTTTTGATTTTCATGATTCTGGCTTACAGCCCTGGCAGAAAACCCAAAATTCAGTATCTCAGAAAATTTGAATATTATTTAAAACCAATTTAAAAGACTGGTGAGTCACTGCTAAGGTGTTATCGAAGCCCTGGTTGCTCTGATAGCGGCCTTCAGCTCTTCTGCATTGTTGGGCTTAATGTCTCATATCTTCCTCTTCACAATACTCCATATAGTCCTTATGGGGTTTAGGTAAGGCGAAAGCAAGTACTGAGATACCATGGTCCTTAAACCAGGACTTTTTGCAGTGTAGGCAGGTGCCACACAGGTCACCTTCTGGACAACTGCTAAGTCCTCACCACGATTGTGTCGCCTACTGAACCAGAATAAGAGACTATTTAAAGACTCAGGAAACCCTGGCAGATGTTTTTTAGCTAATTAAACCTGATTAAAGTGTGACACCATGAGTCTCCAATATTGAACTTTTTTACAACATTCAAATGTTCTAGTTTCCATTAGCTGTAAGTCATAATCATCAAAATGAAAAGAAATAGACATTTGAAATGTATCAAGCTATGGGTAATGAATCCGTATAGTATAATAGATCTTATTTTTCAATGATATTCTAATTTATTAAGATGAACCCTTCGACTCGATAACAAAACTGGGAAACATAATGCTAAACTGTCAACGTTGTGGAAGAAATATGGTGGGGGAAAAATCATGAATGGAGATTACTTGATAAAAAAAAAAAAATGAACAGTAAAAAAACATAGTTATAGTTCTACAGGATTGGGACTAAACAGCAGTATGCCTATAAAAAAAAACACTTGTTAATGAGACATTAAAATAAAAATAAATAAAAAAAACTAAATAAATGGTGACATCATTGGGTCAGCCATTTTCTACACTTGTTGGTAGTGGTCTTTGAAGTTCTTTTTTTTTTTTTAAATCCCTTTTCCTACTATACATTTTGACATCCTGTAATACTGTATGTAACATGTAAACCATGGTTTTATCAGTCAGGCAAAAACCAAATTTTAGTGAATGCTTCAATTCTGGCACCAAAAGGGTGCATATACTTGTGCAAACTGGCTTATATACAGTACAGACCAAAAGTCTGGACACACCTTCTCATTCAAAGAGGTTGAATTTGTATTATGGCAAGAAAAAAGCAGCGAAGTGAAGAAAAAAACGAGCGGCCATCATGACTTTAAGAAATGAAGGTCAGTCAGTCGGAAAAATTGGGAAAACTTTGAAAGTGTCCCCGAGTGCAGTCACGAAAACCATCGAGCGCTACAAAGAAACTGGCTGACATGCGGACCGGCCCAGGAAAGGAAGACCGAGAGTCGCCTCTGCTGCGGAGGAGAAGTTCATCCAAGTCACCAGCCTCAGAAATCGCAGGTTAACAGCAGCTCAGATCAGAGAGCAGGTCAATGCCACACAGAGTTCTAGCAGCAGACACGTCTCTAGAACAACTGTTAAGAGGAGACTGTGTGAATCAGGCCTTCATGCTAGAAGATCTGCTAGGAAACCACTGCTAAGGACAGGCAACAAGCAGAAGAGACGCGTTTGGGCTGAAGAACACAAGAAAGAACACAATAAAGAAAACTCGCTGAATGAGAAGGGGTGTCCAAACTTTTGCTCTGTACTGTATAAGAAGGACAAAATAGTATATAAGTTCACTAAGGATGATCTGACATGCCTTATCTTCGTTTGCTTCTTCTACTTCACAAATCCCTGAAGTATTGGACCAATATAACTTAACAACTGATTTGACGAGATGCTTGGTGATGTCGATCATACTGTAGATCTTTGCCTGGGTTGTTTAACGAGATGCTTTACCTTGCGTCACAGGTCTTCTGAAAGTCATTAATTACACTAACTGTCAGTCACAGCTTGAGTGAAAGTAGGTCAGTACGGTCCACAGTACTGGAAAGAGTAAAGAGCAGTTGCCTGACACAAGCAGTCACCGACGCACTTTCAGAACATACATCCGATAACGTTATGTCATCTTAAACAACGCCGTGACTCCTTCTATGTTTCTAAATGACTTCTACGTCGTTCCGAATTGCCTCTCAACCAGCTCTGTTGTTCTTGAGCTGCGAAGCTAACCATCTACTAACACAATGCTGAATCCCAAATGCCTTTAGAACCCCTGATCAAGGGCGCGACTTGGTGTGTGGAAAAGGGGGGAACTGTACACTCTACATAGTCCACTAGCCTTTCATTTAATGCTGTTTGGAATTCAACATGGCTGTCATGGTTATCTGATGTTCTAAAGTGGACTAAGTGGAAATATAAAGGAAATCTCATAAGTTTATCAGAAGCATCGAACACTTCCCTGGTTTATTCTCCTCACATTTTGGGTTCATAGTACTAGTGAACTACTTCCACCCCATTAATTACACTAACTGTGATGTCAGTCATCAGCTCCGCCTGTCGCCTCTAGTCAATTCTGCAGTCACGGGGTATATACAGTATGTATCGGTGGAGCAAAATAACTGATTACATAAACAAACAAATGATAATCTGTTGATAATAAATATTGCTTGTGAAACTGTTGTATGAAATCGATATCACAATATCAAGATCACAGCTTTTTAAGTTCTCCAACAGAATATTGTGTTGCATTCGCAAATAAGTCAACTTTTGCACACATTACAAGTTCCTTCCCATCACACTAGTGCTTAGCATTGCTGAGCGGAATGTACCGATCATGTCTCTGTTACCACATGAATGGAAATAGGACACTTGTCTCTTACTGGGGAAAGTGATACTACTGGGAAATTGGTGTGTATGATGCAATGCAACAATGCATTTTTTATTTTTATTTTTTTTTTTGCTGACAAGGCTAATTTAATGGTCAATATTTTTTTAAAATACATAAATGTATATAAATACATAGTTTAAAAAAAATTACATTTTTTTGTTGTTGCATGTTTTTCACATGAAGTGAAGTCAGTTCCCAGTAACATGACAAGCTTTTTTTTTCTTACTTTCTTTTTTCTAATTTTAAAAGAGAAAGTAACAAGAGGAAGTTAACATTTACAGTATAGCTAGACGTGGCAAGAACTTTGACCTTTCCCTAGCAACTGTCCATAACAACTATAAATAAATAGATTTTTTTTTCAATGAGAAATTGAAAAAAATTTTTAAAAATTAAAAAAAATATTTTTACCAAAAATAAAAAAAAATTATTTTTGGTAAATTTTGGTGGTAAATGTTCTTTATTATATTATATTATATATTATATTATATTATATATATTATATTATATTATATTATATCATATCATATCATATCATATCTTATCATATATCATATCATATGATTTTGGGTATTTTCAAGGAAAATACGCAAAACGCCTTATTATATTTATTATATTATATTATATTATATTATATTATATATATTATCTATATTATGTAATATAATATAATAAGAAGTTTTGGGTATTTTCCTTGCTGCTCATATTTTTTTTAAATGAATTTTGAAAGTATTACATAAATATTATTTGTTATGATTTCAGCTATAGATCTAAAATACGTGGCATATTGTTCAAAACTGAAAGAAAATGGAAATCACTTTATTAAAAATAGAACTTTATTATCAGTAGAAAATATTAAGCTTATAATAATTTGCAAAATACATAGATATAATTTAACAAAACTTGTTACAATAATAATAATATAACAATAATAACAATGTAATAATAATAATAATGGATGTTTAAGGAAGCAAACACGTCTTTATATAAACATAAACAACACATAAAACCTTATTTCATGTAAAAAGTATTTATGGCTAGAATAATAAGTATGGAAATGGACAAAGTATGAAAAGTTAAATATTCGACGATGATGAGTTAAATATGAGAAGGCGTGTCTGAACTAGTGGTCCCTTGAAGCGTGCTTCTGTTGTCCAAAATGGCCATGGTTTTAATGACCCATTCTGAGGACGGGTCCAGACATAATGTTTTGTTCTTCTTTGTGATGACCCTAATGGGAAAACATATCATTTGTGTAAATATAATGCACGTAATTGCTACAAGTATTACCCAGCTCGGACGCTAAGACCAATGTAGTCCTTAAAAACAGAAGGGAAAAAGCATATTTCTTCTAACCTCACAGCTTTCAAGGGACACAAGGCTGTGTCCTGTATGGTGTATTTTTGGAGCTGATGTCTCTGCACTTTGAGGTCAGTAGTTTTCAGACAACATGTCACTGGAAAGGCTTCGGCACCTACAGGGGGAGATGATCGACAAGTCAACTATTTATTAACAGATATTAAAATCTGGCCTGGGGACATTTATATTATATTATTAAAACATTACATGTTCAAAATAAAAGTAGAAATTATACCTTGTTTTGGAGCTTCAGTCAACAACAGTAGGAGAAGCATGGCAGCTGAGAAGTGGAGTGTGAGAACCATCTTCATCTTGCCTGCTCAGGGTCTCTTCAGTGGTATAATGGTTTCATGCAGAGCTGCCAGTTTTAAACTTGCTGCACCACCTTTGAAACTATTGATATCATCTCATGCTGCACCCGTAGGTGTTAAATCACCCAAAACGATCTGATATCAGCGCCTTCGCGATGCATTTGGTTTCCTGGCTTTCTAGGTCATGGTGTGCTGTTCTCTTTTCCAAACCACACGCATGGAGACCAACTGAGTGGCAGTTACAGTATGGCTGAAGACTCATAATGAGTAATGTACAGGTTTACTAGGTTATTACTATTTTTATTTTTTTTTGCCAGACAAATACTGTATGTCACTGGTTTGAAGGTCATACTGGTCCTGGTACCTAAATACCAGGATTTATAACCATTTTGAAAAGCATCTCTGAAAGTGGTGAAATGGACATGGACATGCTGAGGAAGCGGAAACGTCCAATCCAGGTGGAATAACCCAAACTGGACAAGTGAAGACCGTGAAAAAATTTAAACAAACGAACATTATAACCAAATCTTCTAATCCACCGTCGAGTTTCCGGGTTATTTCCAGAAAATAATGTGTCCATAAGTGTATAAAGCAGAATAAACAGTTTGACGGGATTTTTATTGATTGCTTTCTTGTTTTTCTGGGTTATGCCCCTTTGCCCCGACTGTCCCCCTAACCACAGCTAAAAAAAAAAAAGTTAGACACTTCGTAAAGAATCACCCTGGGTGGGTAAAATACCCCTTCTTGGTGGTTAAAGGGGAAGTACAAATGCATACCTCTGTGTGTGTGTGTGTGTGTGTGTGTGTGTGTGTGTGTGTGTGTGTGTGTGTGTGTGTGTGTGTGTGTGTGTGTGTGTAATGTATTGAACTGAATCTCATGGCACCCTTCTATATATATATATATATATATATAATATATATATATATATATATATATTTTTTTTTTTTTTTTTATTTAGACTTATAAATATGTTTTACAGTACATTTTTCTATTTGTATTTAACAGCAGTGACCAATAAATCTATCTGACATTTCCTGGACTGGTAACACATAAAACTCGTATAAAATGTCTATATTTTTAAACAGTGTCAAAAATGTAATAATGATAAGATGCCGAAAAACAAACAATGTAACATTGGGATATACAGTAATGAAATAACTAAAAATGGCACATTTTACAGTAAATGAAAGAGAATCTTTATACATTAAACCCTATTATATGACAGTTCGTTCTGACTGAGTAATCTGATTGGCCGAGAGGCTTTCCATGAGTGGTGATAATAGATAGTAACAGCACTGGGACAATTAAACCTAAGTGAATGTAAATGTACAGTAATACGTATATATACAGTATATAATTATCAGTATACAGTCACGTTTTGCACATTCTGTGTAATTTATCTTTCTATTTAAATTGTATTGTAACTTGTAATCTGTACATTTGTAGATTCTTATATTTTGTCTTTATTGAAACGGTTACTTTTAATTACTTTTAAGTTAGCTTTTTTTAAATTAGTATTTGTAAGTAATTTTCATTTATTGTAGTGAAATATTTTTTCATTTTTCAGTGAAACAGATGATTTCACTGCATATCAGATTGTGTATGGTTGTATATGTGACAAATAAAAATTTGAAGTTGATTTTTGAAATTTTGTTTTACGCCAAAGGCATGCTACGATGCAGGACCTCGCATGGTTAGCGAGGTCACAGTAAGAATTCAATTTCAATGCAAATGTTATGCTCTAGTCTCACTATAATTAGACGTTACATTATATGTAGAATATTTGTGCACTAAAGCCCCTACATTTTGTACCAGAATATTTTTTTTTGCCGTTTAATTAGTCATACAGTACATTAATAATGGCAAACTTTGTCACACCTTGAGCCTTTAACATGGTGCTAAATTTGGAAAAGGAAACCTGTAGGCTTTAGAAAAATCTCACTGTGGTTTCACCGTAGTCTGCAGTCTAGTGGACGTTTTCAGCTCAACCACAGTTCCATAGGTTATCAGGAAACCACTTTAAAGGAAATCTCAACCACTGATTGGGTAAAGTGTGAAGTCAGGAATATGACAGAATGTGGTGTGCTGTTGTGGGAAAATAATTTTGCATTGCAGCCTGACATGAAGTGGTTGAAGGAACAACACAAATTAATTTTCGGGTGAATTCAAATATCTTATATGGGTCAAGACTAACCAGGAGAAAGAAATGTACAGTAATAATCAGCCATAACATTGAAACCACCTGTGTAATATGGGGCAGGTTCCCTTGTGCAACCCAAACAATTTTCACCCTTTGAAGGCTGGACAATCTGGCAACAAGTGGGTATCAGCCTATAAGTTGTGAGTTGTGGCTTCCATGCATTAGACTTACCTGTATATACCAGCACATCTCCTAAAAGCTTGATTGGATGCTGGGTGAACACCTCAATGGGCTGTGTTCTTCAAACGGTTCCTGAAGCATGTCTACAATGTTGCGGGGTGCATTACTGGGTCAGGGGTAGCTCAGTGGTTAAGGCATTGGACGATGGTTTGGAATTTCCCAAGTTTAAATCCCATGACCACCAAGTTGTCCAAGGACTTTAGCAAGGCCCTTAACCCTAAAACCGCTCAGATTCCATGAATGGGTGTATTTGGTGTTTCGGCGGTTTAGATGGTTTCTACACAAGCAGAACATTGCCACTGGCACATGTTGTAAAAGAGAACATGGTTCATCAGACCAGGCCTCCTTGGTCTCCATGGTCCATCTGATGCTGCATTTTGGGCAGTGGACACGGGTCAGCATAGGTACCCTGACTGGTCTGCAGCTCCGCAGCTGCATACTGTATGCAACAAACTGCAATGCACTCTGGGTTCTGATTCCATTCTAGCAGAAATAGCATTCACTTTTCCAGCATTTTCCTCTATCTTAACTATCTTCTTTACAGTCAGACTAGACGGACTAGCCTTCATTCCCCATGTGCGTCACTGAACCTTAGCCATGCATGACCCTGTCGCTCATTCACCGGTTGTCGTTCCATGGAGGATTTTTGGAAGGCACCGAACACTTTAAACTGGAAATACTGCACAAGACAAGACCTTGCGTGTGGAGACGCTCTGACCCTGTCATCTAGCCATCAGAATTAGGGTCTTGTTAAATTTGCTTAGGTTCTTATTGCCCATTTTTCCTGCTTCCCACACTTCTTCAACTTTGAGTTGAGTTATTCTGAAAACTTTTGGACAAAACGTTTAGACTGTAAAAGATTGACAGCAACACTTTTAGCCTGCTGCTGTATGAAAACAGTTTCCCACATGCCACCGTGAAGTGCAACATCTATGACTCAGTTACGCAGGCAATGCAAACACGCGTAGTCTGCTGCTTTCTAAAAAAACTGCAGTTTCCCACACCCCATAGTGAAGTGCAACATCTATGACCAAGTTCCAAACCTCCCCCTGGCCACATACTGTAGCACAGCCTTACTCATACAGCGCTTTAAGCTAAATTTATACCTGAGATCAAAAAGAGGAGTGTTGAACGTGACACAGGTCGCGTAGGTTCACCAAAAGCAATCGCTCCGTGCACAAAGCAAAGGGAGCAGAAAGTGGAAGCTTTCGCTCCAACCACACTTCCTGTGACTTTCTTACCCTCTGTAGTCCTTTTTTTTTTTTCTTCTCTCCTCCAGTGTAGACTTTTCACATGCAAAAGCAGGCTTTACAGTAAACAACAATAACATTGGTTAACACCAAATAATATGTCCATGAAACGGCAAAGCCAAACTCATATCTATAAAAGACAGCCCCATTTTATCATGGTGTTTTTTAAAGAATAATGAAGTATAATGTTTATAAGAGGCTTAGAACTGGATTTGTTCATAAATGCATTCTAGGTAAATCTTCTACATTCACCAAATACCACCATGATATGATAGAAAATCAAACCATGCATAGATTATTGATTAAGTTTTCATTTATTTCTTTTAGAAAAATTCTCATTACTTTTTTGATTCTATTTGGAATATTACATTTATTCCTCGCACAAACATCCCTCGTTATAGGTTATGAACAGTCGTATAAACATTTCACTGTGTATGTCTGTGTATGTGAGAAATACAATTTTTATGTTCATTTCTCAACCTCTGAGGCTTGCAGTTACAGTATGTTCCCACTCTATGTGCACATGGCGCCCCCTAGCTTAACATCAACGAAGGTGAAAGAGGAGCCGCTACTGTACCGTACGAGCAAGACAAATGTACAGTACATGATCATGCGACACTGAGTTTTATTTTTCCTCTACAAGATCCATGATATAGGGATGTGATGCTTCTGTGGTGCTAGCTTTCTGAGTTTGAATTCACATCTCCCCTCCACTACACTATAAATATATTGTACTCCATTCAAATGTACTATGTAAGTACTCACCTACACCGACAAGATCATGACCACATTATGCATTTTTAAAAAAATTTGTACTACTAACACAGTCAAATGGTTTCAAACTGAAATCAGGTTTGTTATGACAGCAAGTAGTATGTCATATTTCCAGCTTCTCTATTCGATGGTAATTCTTAAAATAGCAACTGATGTTATTAGATTCCCTTCCTTTTTCATTTTTCTTAATAAATGAACTCATGACTGCATCTCAATTTTGACGGTATGTCAGTATTCCATTATAAAAAAAGAAAAATAATCTGAGAGCTAATACATAGGCACAGATTACAATTATACTATATATATATATATACACGCAAACGGTGAGCTCAAAAGAAGGGTTACCGTTACTTCATTATCAGCATCACCTTCACAATCTAAAACATTTTAGATATAAAAATTATTATTATCAAGTAGGTGATAATTGAGAGATTAAATGTTCAATGTAAAATATCTAATATGTAATTATAATACATGTAAATAAAAGTCGAAATTTCTAATAAAGGAAAAATGTTTAAGTGTTAACTGTAACCCTACTTTTGGCCCACCCTATATATATATATATATATATATATATATATATATATATATATATACAGGGTGGGCCATTTATATGGATACACCTTAATAAAATGGAATGGTTGGTGATATTAACCACCGCTATTGGTCTGACACTAACCCACATTGGATAGATTCCTCCAAGACTGTTGGAACAAAAAAAGTGATGGTATGGTGTGGTATATGGGGTACAAAGATAGTGGGGCCATTCTTCATCAATGGAAACCTCAAGGCCACTGGATATTTGAAATTGCTACATGATGCTGTGTTTCCCTCTTTATGCACTGAAGCTGGCACGTTCCCTGAGTTTTTCCAGCAAGATGGGTGTCAGGTCCGAGCATTCCTAGATGAACAGTTTCCTGAAAAGTGGATTGGTCGTCGTGGGCCAGTTGAATGGCCCCCAAGGTCTCCCGATCTGACCCCCTTAGACTTTTATCTTTGGGGTCATCTGAAGGCAATTGTCTATGGTGTGAAGATACGAGATGTGCAGCACCTGAAACTACGGATACTGGAAGCCTGTGCTGGCATTTCTCCTGCGGTGTTGCTATCAGTGTGTGAAGAGTGGGAGAAGAGGGTTGCATTGACAATCCATCACAATGGGCAGCACATTGAACACATTTTATAAGTGGTCAGAAACTTGTAAATAACACATGAATGAATAAAGTTACACACCATTGTTTTTCTTGTGAAATTCCCAATAAGTCTGATGTGTCACATGACCCTCTTCCTATTGAAAAAAACAAAAGTTGGATCCAAGATGGCCGACTTCCAAATGGCCACCATGGTCACCACCCATCTTGAAAAGTTTGCCCCCTCACATATACTAATGTGCCACAAACAGGACGTTAATATCACCAACCATTCCCATTTTATTAAGGTGGATCCATATATATATATATATATATATATATATATATATATATATATATATATATATATATATGTGGCAGTTTATCAGAGCTGGGTCTTTAACCCAGACCTTAACTATTTGAACCACCACCCCATATATATGTATCCTGGTATGCACTAATGTATTGTGGTACACACTTTAGTACGACTACGGTACTCGCTGAAGTTTCCACAGGACCTACAGTAGTACTGCATAAAGTCCTATGGTTGCCGTGGCAATGTCTGAAGTATGGTACAAACCATAGTCAAATGTCTTATGTCTTAGTCATATTAGGATCTTCAAACGTTTATATATACAGTGCAATGTAACTGGGGGGAAAGTTCAAAGGTTAAAAACAAAAACGTCTGTTACAGGTAAATTACAGTACCACATATAAGACATAACAGATGTGATAGACTGTATATACAGGCTGAGAGATTCTTGCCAGAATGTGATCTGATGCAACCTTGTGAAAATATCTCGGTCTCATAAGCAGGGGTACTGCAGGTATCAATATGAGTGAAAGGCGAGCTAAGGAGTTGAAAGCAAACACAAGGGTCCAGCATTCACTCTGTACTACAGTATTTGAAGAAAATGTTTAGATTTGACCGTAGCTCCTAATTCCCACTCTTAATGATTTTAATGACTCTGTTAAGTATACGTAGTATTGTCTCGGAATGTACTGACTATAAATGTGTCAAATCTGAAGACTTTCTGGAGAAAAAACAAATATCGTGTTGAAGTTTACACAGCTGAGTCACATGGGAGTCACACTAGACGGCGTCTTTGTCAGACTGCAGAGTCGGTACATACGAAAGGAAATCGCCTGATCATGCCATTAAATGTCATTTCTAAAATACTGCATTGTTTCTCAAGAATGAACTGATGATTTCACTTGGAATTGCGCAGTAAAGTTTGTACGATAGTGTGAAAACCAACAATGCGTCCTCGGTGGTAAATCTCAGAGCATTTTAACCATTATTTGTTTTGATGTTGTTGTTGTTGTTGTTGTTGTTGTTTTTTTTAAATAAACAGATATAGGGCTCAAGATTGTGCAGCATACAGTAGCGTGATGATCTTTTTACAGCGCAAAATAGGCAATATGATTTTTGAACTGATTTTTGTAGTTCATTTTGACCAACTGCCCAAACATGACTGAGCAAAAAAAAAAAAAAAAAAAAAAGAGGTCACATACTGTAGGCGAAGAAATAGCACAGATTCACACGATCATGTGTTTTTATTGTTGTTTTCGGTTGTTTCTATGACCAAAATATGATGATAATAAAATGTTCATTTTGAAAATTCTACATCTTTGTGATGTCATTCTCATATTCTGCTAGTGGGAAAATGTACCCATTCGAAAAGTAATGATAACTTTAATATATGAAGTGCCACAGTACCGACCCTTGTACTGTATAAAGTCCTATGGTTGTTACCATGGTAATGTCTGGAGTATGGTACAAACCAGAATAAAATGTCTTATGAGTCATATTAGGATCTCCAAACGTTTGTATACAGTGCAATGTAACTGGGGGAAAGTTCAAAGGCTTTGACCATTAACATAAACCGGCAAGATAAATATATTTATATAACTGACCGTATTGCAGGCACGTATCTGTGAGTTTTAAGGGTTAAAAAAATCAATAAATAAAAATCTTTATCAGCACCCACTTTTTTTCTTCTGTAAAAAGCCATGCACAGCATGTGCATGTGATTAAGTTATGTCTCTGGTTTACACAAGCACCGGATGTTTATCTGTCACTGTGCTACACCAAACATAGACAATTGTGCAAATACAGGGCTTCCAGATTGCAGCAACAATGTGGTCTGATGCAACCTGATGGAAATATTTTGGTCTCCTAAGAAAAGGTGATGTAGTCATCAGTACCCAAGCCATAGGATTATACTTGTATGACTGGAATAAAAATGTGCGAAACAGTTTAGGATTGTACTAAAACGATAAGAATGATGAAAAATATCCGCAAATATACTGTACAGTGTTTGCACAGGCCTGTGTCTTACTTAAACACAATGCATCCATCTGTAGTTGCGTGCTTACTCTTTGTAAACTCCCTAGCAGGCTTTCGTACACACACTCCGTCATCTTAGTTGAAAGTTCGAAGCTGTTTGATTCTGTGATACAGAGACTGGGTCGTACGGTTCTCCTACAATGAATATTTCATAGCTTGGCATCCCTAGTCGGTGGTAGCGATCGCAGAGCCCACGGGCCTCACGTGGCAGATCCAGAGGTTTATAAAGCAAGGCGGAGGAGTGCTGCAGGCGTGAATGAACTTCCTGAAAGTGGGGCAGAAAATGGAAGATTTCGTTTTCAACCACATCCCAGAGGTTCCCTTCTGGGGCTAGATTAATGAAATCTCTCAACAAAAACTACATGGGAAATCCTCTATATTAATAGAAAGAAAGGGAACACATAGAGAAACAGGATCTTTTGTTTTGAAATGCCACGGTGTCGTCCAAAAAAAGTCAGACATTATATTTTAGATTATTTCAATATTGACCTTGCCATGGCAAAGGGGATTATACGGTATTCCTCAGGGTTATGCTACAAGATCTCACGAACAAGCCAAGATCCTTCATCAAAACTCTAGGGGGGGGGGCGGGGGGGGAAAGGCTAAGCAGAATCTGTCCGGTTTAGGAAACTCCACGTCCACAGGCAAGAAACTGGTGACTGCGTCACCTATGTAACATAATTTCCCCACGATTTTCTCCCAAGCATCATGTCCAATTCCCACCTGTCTTGTTAGGGCAACAGCAACCAGGGACGGCATGATCCCTCAGTTGCACATGAAGATGCCAACTGTATCTTTGCTTAAGAACCATTAGGGAGTGAAGATTACATGATACAGGAAGATTTTCCGGAAGAAAAGCCATGGGAGTGTGACTATGCTATCCTTCTTCGCCTGCTGAGAGATCGCGGTCGATCTACCCTCTCTAGACTCGCAGCTATCGATGACTGTAGCCTCAAACTGTAGGGAATCAAATTTTCAACCGCCGCATGATACAGGGAATACACCGTCATTGCACAACCTGGTCGCCTGGACACGTTTCTAATGTGTCTGGTATGCAACTGAACCCTGCCAAGTCCCATACCATGAGTGAAATACAGTACACGATGCGGGTGGACGGCAAAAAGAGATTGCGCATTGAATGAAGACCCTGGAGAATCTTAGTTAGTTTTAGCAACGTCTAGGGATCAGATTGTAACCATGGGCGAGGATCGAGAAGTCTGAGGTGACCTTTACATGTTGAACCAGGAAAAGTGACTGAATAAATCAAAGAATGAACAAATCTGCAGAACTGGAAAATAAAACTCTCACCGTGGCACCGTGGCTCTCACATGCCCATGTTAGTCAGTGATCACTTCTCTTTTCAAAAGACAAAGCTCCGCGATGACTATGCAAATCGTGTCCGTCTTTAAATAAACAGGAATTTTGCGAGGCATTGTGCCAAATTGTTCCGTAAATGTGTCCGTGTCTGCTACCAATAAATGACGAGATGTGTCAAGCACAGCTTTTTTATCATCATTATGATTATTATTATGATTATTATTATTAATATTTGTCCTAGTTTCTGCTCCATACAGATATTCTTTGTTGTAACACAGCGTTCTAATCTAATTCATAGAGAACACATAGACGAGCTTTTGAGTTAGACAGTGATTTGGGGGATTTCTTTTAGTGTTACGTAATAGGCACGTGGCTTCTGTATGACACTGGATTCTGCAGTAAGTGGAAAAAATCGTTTAATAATGACAGGACTTGGTTTCCCAACCAACAGCACAGGAAGAACAGGAAATACCATCTTTGGGTTTAATCTCATGTTAGACTAGTCTCAAAAACCGACTTCTTTAAAATCAACACTAAACATACTATGATACTGTATAGTATATACTGTACTCTCAGATCCACTGAATAAACAATATAAGCTCCATTACCAACAATCAATGAGCAGACTTGCTTTTCCTTGACATTTGTATCAGTTGAACTGGTCCAATGAATCACATGCAATGAATCACGTGAACTATTAAGTATTTCTGTGAACCACTGGTGAGCTCAAAACCTCCAGTGTACTGTATTTCAACTAATGTATTGAGTATTATTCATTTTAACATATTGTTCTGAACATTGTCTGTAATAAACCAGGTTTGCTAGCTAGGTCGCATTGCTAATGTTAGCAGCGTATAACAAATACCACAGATATAATAAATATAATACATACATAAATAAATAAATAATAAACGCATTCTATATGGCACATTTGCACATTTTGCATACCACAAAACTTTGAACTGCAACCTGGCACATTATTCTGCACATTCTGCACATTGTCTTGCCCATAACTGGACATGGTTTCTACATTGCACTTCAACTCTGCTAGATTTTATTATATTTTATGACATTTCTATATTCCTTTTTTTATTCTACTATTTTATTATTATTATTATTATTTTATTATTTTATTATTTGTACATACTGTAAATTTAAAAGTATTTTAACAGCTATATATATTTTCCCCATGTTTTCCTTTATTTCTAATTTGTAAAATTATCCTATTTCTTTTTTTTTTTTTTTTGGATTTTCTCCCTAATTTAGTCGTGTCCAATTCCTCCCCGTCACTAGGGGGCTCCCACATTAAGGCTACTACTACCACTCAGCCGGAAGAGCCGAAGACTATCACGTGTTTCCTCCGAACCACGTGACGCCAGTCGACCGCATCTTTTCGAACTGCTCGCTCGCGCACCGTTGGGGGCGGCGTAACACACTCGGAGGACAGCGCTATCCGCTCCCTCCGCTGCGCGAGCTCACAGACGCCCCTGACTGGCTGTAGAGCCGTGATTAATATGGGAGCACGATGTACCTCTCATCCCTCCCCTCTGAGAGAGCTCGGCCAATCAGCTCTCTCTAGACCTCCGGCTGCGAGAGGTTACAGCACCACCCGGGATTCGAACTAGCGATCTCCGGATGATAGGGCGAGCGCTTTAACCACTGCGCCACTCGGAGGCCCCTATTTCTCTTATTTCATACTGAAACTTTTCTTTTGAATTTTCTTAGTCAGTCGTATAAGCATTTCACTTCATATCATACTGTGACAAATAAAATTAAAATTTGAGTTGCTAGCTGATGACACACATATCGGTAATGAATTTAGCATTAGCGCTACATAGAACTGAGACTGACCTCCAGAGTTGGACGTAGGGAAGAGCAGAATGGTGAAAAGAAATGGACTCTTGAATTGGAATGAACTGATATCAACTTTCTATCTAACTGACTTCATTCTCAGGCATTGCCGACCATTGTTTGTTGCCACGACACTAAAACCGCCGCCAGGTGACGTGAATAACATTGTTTATCTCAATTCCAATCTGCAACCTACACTCCCTTAAACATCCGCCACTAACATACTGGTAATGACCACGGAGTCAGAGCTGCCCTTCAGAAACAAGGGGAACCCAAACCATTTTGGGTATAATGTTTTGGGGTTTAAATTGTGTGGCTGGTTATTGTTTGTTTAACCTTAGGTTATTCAGTGGCATTAAAGTGAGTGCTCTGAGCAGGTAACTCACGTTGGTGCGTGGTGGGGGGGGGTGTCTCTCATTTGTTTGCTCATTTGATTTGTGTAGTGCTTTAAACAACTGATATTGACACTAAAGAGTGAAAACTCCAGACGTAGACCTAGAACTCGCTATGAAGAGGAAGCCGGAGATGATAGTAGTGAGGAAAAACTCCAAGAGACAAAATAAGAAAGAAACCAGAACAAGGAAGGAACCATGCTGAAGGAGGAATATCCATCCTTGTCTCATTTCGTCTCATCTCGTCTCGTCTCGTCTCTTCTGGGCAATGCCAGCTTTTGATTGTTATAACAAAAAGTTAGTACAGTGATGAGTTTGGGATTCACACATTACCTGTACTGTATGTACTGTACATTGTGGTATACATTTCTCACGATTTTAAAAGACTTCATTCAGGCCCAACCATCGGTGAACCCCAGCGTATCTCCAGGCAATGATTCATATCTGGATAATATCTAATATTTGTACATTAAAATGATTTTAATAATGCGAATAAACTGTGTTTATTGAATCAAGAAGGTCCATAGACCAAATGTTTTTCCGCACTCTAATACCTGACATTTACAGTATATGGAGGACAATTGCAGTAAGTCTCATTCATCTTGATCACCAAACTCACTTGTTAGTTTCCAGTTGACAAGTCAGACATTCGTCATTGACCACTTCTCTTTTCCATTGGCACAGAGGTCAAAAGGTTTATAAATGACTTTATGAATGAGCCATAACTATTTCAAGGCCATTCAAGGTGTCTGATCATGTGATCGGATCTGACTATTATTCTGGTTTCTTGTCACGTTCAATGTTTTCATATATATGCTTAGAATTCAATTCGATTTAATTTTCATTGGTCATTGTTGCAAAGCAGCTTTACATAATCAAAAGAAAACGATGGGAATTTGTATGAAATGTGAAAATCAGAATGATGGTCCCCCAAAATGAAGATAGTCCCTGATGAGCGGGCCGAGGGCGACGGTGTCGAGGAAAACCTCCCTGAGATGGCAGTAGGAAGAAACCTTGAGAGAAACAGGGAACCCATCCATCACCATTTCCAATGTGGAAGTCTTTAAGCTATTATTGAGTCCAGTTAGATAGAATGTAATAAACTCCAGTCTTGACTATTAACATTAATCTGCTGAGGCTGGATCGCAGGCAGCGCAAGAGCGGAATATGTACTGTAGCTCAACAGAGCGAGAAGAAATAATAGTTAGGTGTGGTCACAGTAATATAATGTATAAGGTTAATGTATGTATATATTTAGTACAGACTGCAAGCAGGGACTCCAGCAGTATTACAGTAACTACTAGCCAGGAGGAAACACAGGCATGAAGGCTGCCTCGGATGTAACAATCACTTTACCGTCAGCTAACCTGACTGATCACACCAGATCTGCCTGGTTTATTGGGGCAAACACTTCTTTCATCTTAAAATTCTTGCCACATAAATCTTCATCTAATTCTAACCACAGGTTCTCATTCGACATAAAGCTGATCCGTTGCCTTAACTTGCCGAAAGCATTA
Source organism: Clarias magur (assembly GCA_013621035.1). Lineage (NCBI taxonomy): Eukaryota > Metazoa > Chordata > Actinopteri > Siluriformes > Clariidae > Clarias > Clarias magur. The sequence goes on along the minus strand of QNUK01000351.1, from coordinate 205,945 downwards.
TTGCATATTCACACATCCTTCCTTTTTTCTGTTCTCGTACAATGAAGCCACCTCCGGTGAGAGGAAATGCTTTCAAACAAACATTTACTGCATCATGCCTTCAGCTCATCTTTAAGTCCGTTTAAGGACCTTCTTTTACTATTTGTGTCGTTTTTATTATTTTTTATACTATTATTTTTTTTAAACGTCGGGATCCTTATATATATATATATATATATATATATATATATATATATATATATATATATAGGTTTGCATATGTCTTTAAACCCAATTGAAACATTCAAGTCTTCTAACATTTGAACCATTATTCAGTTGCACCAAAAGCCTGTGCATTCTTCTGAATACAGTGCCACCGCCACCATGCTTTACTCTGAGGATGAATTATTTTTTTATGATAGTAAGTGCTGTTGGGTTTCCGTCAAATGTCAACGAAGAAATTCCAATGAAATTAATCTCATGACACTAATAAACCTTTCTGCAAAAAGTCAAGTCTCAAAAATGCCTCCAAGTGTGACCGAGTAAGTATCTGGGCTAGGGTTGTCCCTGAGGACAGCTTCTCCTGTATGATGAGCTGTGTATCTTAAATATCTCTTCACCATTATGGAAAACTGTCTACTGGTAAATTGAGGTCTTAGACAATCTGTAACAAACTACAATGCTTGCAGAAGCAATTGTAAACTCACAAGGTCAAATTTAAATATATATATATATTTACATTATTTGTCACATACCCAATCATACACATATGCTATACAGTAAAATGCTTACAGTATATGACTGTCCTTAAATAGAACATTTACTACAAATGAAAATATTGCGCTGAAAAATGCAATTAAGATAAAGAAAAAACAAATAAGTTGGAAATAAAGTTACAGAATAAAATGAAATTATATAAGACAGTGTATGTCCAGAGCATGTGATTGTCCTTGGCTTAAAGTCCAGGATAGTCTTCATCCTACATCTGTTTGAAAAAGTTATTGTTTGTATGATAATACCCAATGTAAAAGGGATTTAATAAAGACAACTGTTACCATGGTGAAGCTTTCTACATGGAATTTCAAACTAAACAATTCTGTTCTTTATAACAGTGGGTTTACCCCAGCCTATAGCAGAAGTTTGTACTTTCCAATTTTCTTTTTTTTTTTTAAATAAAAAATATTTTTTTTATCTTAGAAACATCAAGAAAGAGGAGAACATAAAGTCTAATGAGGGAATGACTATTTTTAGTTGCTATAATAGAAGTGAAACAGGAAGAAACCATTAGGAATTTTTGGTCGTCAGGACGTTGTGGCGACGTTCATTTGCTAACATTAAGAACACTGGTATCTGGGGTTTTTGAAAGTTTAGAGTTGAAAAAATCAAAAAGTCTGAACACAGTTGACTATATGAGGATGGGATTATGTTGAACAAAACCAACATGATCTTGCAATAATGCCTTTACAACAATATAAACATTAAAGAGATGTCCTGCGTGGGACTCAGATGATGCTGGGGTAAAAGCACTCCAGTTATTGTTATTTCCACATCATTATATTCACAATGTCATTACCACTATACTGTATTTCAATCCAATTCAATTCAGTTTTGCTCATGATCTCAAAGCAGCTTTTTATGCGGAACATTATGGAAATGTGTATGCACAGTACAAGTTAATATTACAACACTCATCCAATGTTGGGGTTCCCGCTTGTCTTAGAGCTTGTCTTGATTCAGAAAAATAGAGCTATAAAAGCAAAACTAAAACATCTAACAAAATAAGAACAATTTGAAATGTATTTGTAATTCCACAAATAGACAAACTTAGAGTACATGCATGTGAACTCTACTGAACATGTGCGTGTGTGTGTGTGAGGTATTTATTTATTTTTTTTCAATTGAATGTATGTGTACATACTGTATATACACCATGGTAGAAAGACTACCATGTTTTTGGAATGTTACGTTTGCTTTCATTATTTAAAAGATCTTAGATTGATTGATCAGCAGCAACTTAAAAACCAATACCATTAAAACCACCTAGGTTTTTGGGCTCCCTTGTGGCACCAGGGCAGCTCTGGGCCCCCGGGGTGTGGCTATGAAGGGCCTCTCTGGGTGTGCTGTGTGGTCTGTGCAGTTCACTGGTATATAATTTTTAAAAAAGTGTTAATGTATTAATATTATGTGATGTTAAATGTTATCACTAATTGGTGATCCACTCTTCAGCATTCAGAAAAAAGAAGCAAGATGCTTTTGACCTTTATAAAAAATGGTCATAGTCTGTCACATTTCTCATGAAATTCCCCACTTCCCCCACATTCTTATGTCAAACTGAAAAAAAAAAAAAAAAAAATGAGTTGACGAAAGACTATCAAGTGAAAAAAGGATTGCTCCTTTAATAGATTACAAGACATTTCCTCTGCGAAGAGATTCCAGGAGGCGGAACCCAACATGTAATGTGGTCACTTCCTTATTTTTAAAAAGTATTTAAGCCGTTCAAGGAACATGATTTGTCACAACATTCAAACCTTCACTTAGCTCTGCTTTAGCACACGACCTGAGGGAAGCTGAGAAACAACTGCAACATGCATTTCAGCCAGAAGATGAGAAGCCTCGTTGTCATCGCCTTCTTTGCCTGCATGACTCTTACTCTAGCACGTGAGTCTTTTTTTAGTATTTCACTGTATTATTGAAGAATTCACAATGTAGTCAATATGGTTATTAATAAGCTACATGAGTTATAGATTATATATTGGGTTATATCACAGACGCATATGTTAAAAAATGACCTTTTTATATATTTTTTATTTTAGAAGAGAAAGAGTCGGTGTGCTGCCGGGAGGTTTCATCTAAAAAAATCACCGTGCCCATAACAGGATTCAGAGTTCAGCCAGAGAGACTTCCATGTGTCAAAGCCGTCATGTAAGCAGTCTTAAAAGAATAAACACAGCTAATGTACGATATAATTATAATCTCTTAACACTGCATGTATTCATCCTAAATCTTTCCTTCCTGCAGCTTTTACACATCCGAAGGTGCCGTGTGCAGCCACTGGAGAGAGAGCTGGGTGAAGGCGAAGGTCACAGAGCTCAGGAAACTTCAGGCCAGAGAGTAAGTTCATCCGTACCTCATATATCATTTTGTTGTTGTTGTTGTTGTGATCAAAATTTTTATTTTTAATGCTTTATTATTATTATTATTTTTTTATCTGACAGACAAAGCAAAAAGACGAACACTACGACAATCACACCCCAGACTGCCGGCTCCACTCAGGACTCCAAAACCACATTTAACTATTAAGTTTTTTTCCACCACAAAATAATTATTTATTTTAACTTATCCAATTAGAAGAACCTGATGTATTTATTATTATTATTATTATTATTATTTTACCTTTTGCTTTGTGTTCACGTATAATTTATTTTTCAGTTGTAAGTAATTCAGTTATTAAAGCAAATGTTTACATTATTTATTTAGTTTGTTTAATTTAAAAGTTTGAACATGAAAATAATTTTTGAAGTAAACGATTCAAATTACAATTTCATGTCTAAGGATGTGCACACATAAATAAAGGTTATTTACAGCAGGAATTGTGTCACTACTGTTTGTTTTGTTTTGCAAAATGAATTTATTGAAATAAGTTTTAATAGATTACAGGGCATTTAATGGTGAAACAAACAAGAAATATTCACAATCCTGAAGTGCAGATACATTTTTAATAGATTAAACAAGTTCTAGAACATGAATGGCACCTTGATACCTTGTTAAAATGTCAAAAGTCTTTCCTTCACAGATTACTGCTCAAATAGTGGCACCTACGAACAAATATATTATGTGATGTAAATATATGATTCTGTTTGGTTTGATTGACCGGAACCCTACAGAGAATCTATGACGTACATACAGATGAGATGATGGCTGCTATTAAAGCAACCTGGTCTTCCATAATAATGCCTCAGCCGTGCCACAGGCTGATCACCTCCATGCCATGCCACACTGAAGGAGCGACTCGTGCTAAAGCAGCCCGGAAAAAGTACTGAATGCATAAATGAACATAATTCTTTCAGAATTTCTATATTACACATCCTTTTTGATTGAGCTTATGAAATATTCTAATATTTTGAGATACTAGATGTTTGATTTCCATGATGTATCGGACATAATCATCAAAATTAAAACAAAGAAACAAACAAAACAAAAGCTTAAAATATTTCTTAATATATATTATATCTGTGAGTTTCAATTTTAAAATTTAATTACAAAAGAAAGATAAATGTTACACAATATTCAAGATGCACTATATTATATGCCACTGGATAAAAAGTGTTTGTGTTTAATAAATATAATCATGTTTAAACTTGCTGACACATTACTGAACGAATTTTCTTTTATTTTCTTTGGAAAATAATTAGCTCCATCCCTTGTTGTGTTTTATGGCTTCCTCGGTTGTATGTCGTCTTTCCAGTAAACAGCATTACGAGCATGACTAATGTAAGCTGAGCAGCTCGCTGCTAACTCACTGCTGTTTGCTATTGTTGATGAGCTGCGACTTCAGTCTTGAATGTTTCACTACAGTAGAACTCGGTACTCAAGGCTGAGTGGTTGGAACAGAAGAGTGGAAGCGAGGGTACCTGATGAGTTACATCAGGACGCTGGTATCAGATAAACAGAGGTGGAAAGTAACGAATTACATTTACTCGCGTTACTGTAATTGTGTAGTTTTTTTTTGTTGTTGTTGTGTGTATTTCTACTTTTTAAAGTAGTTTTTCAAATCTGTAATTTTACTTTTACTTAAGTATGTTTTGTTTGAAGTATTGTAATTCGCTACATTTTAAATCATATGCGCCACTGAGTAAAACAAATGAATGAAAAGGCAAAAAATTTTCTGCTTTGTATAAATGCTTCGTTGCGCTCGCGTGTGTCTATCGTGTCCTGGTCGCGCGCCGCTCCAGACTCCAGTCCAGGTTTTCTGACTGTTTCCCCACATCGGCGTCTACCTGACCTTCCACACGGTCGCTTCCGCCCTGCGAGTGACGTCATCAACCAGCGCCACCATATGTAAACCGGAGAGAGACGCGGGAAAGAGGAAAGAGGTTGTGAGTTTGCCGTTTTGATATTTGGTTGTGACTTTTCGCCTCCCATTTACTTTGATTATTGCTTTGGTTGGTTTTTGTATATATTTGTAGATAATTTTACTGTGTGTTTGTGCACTCACCAGTAGTAGGGGCGTGGCTGCCATTTATTTTGGGAAGAGGGAATTTATTCACTGTTTTTGGTTTAGAGAGTCAGGGAAGGTTCCTGTATTTTTGTTTGTGGTGTTTTCTGATTTTTTTTTTTTTTGCAGGTAACCTAGCTACTAAATATAAATACCATTTAGTTTATTATTTTGGCCTGGGTCCACCCTGAATCTGATCCTCCTCCTGCTGTGTGTGTGTGTGTGTGTATGTGTGTGTGTGTGTGTGTGTGTGTGTAAAGCAATACAAACCTCATTATTTCATCAGTTAATGACTGGATCTAGTTCTTTCTTCCATATACCACCATTTCCATACAGTTTAAAATAGAACCCTGAACCATTCTTTTGCTGTACGGCCGACACTAGACTGGAAAGTGACCACTTTGATTTTTAAGCACAAGAAAGACAACAGCTTTATTATGCCAAGGTGTTCCTTCAGTTAAAAACAACTAGTTTGAGATTTATAGATGCTCATCTTTTTTTAAAACTATATTAGAATGCCTCATCCCACCCCACTGTTTAAAAAAAAAAAAAATTACTCAGTAACGTTTACTCTGTAGCACCTTGGTCCTGGAGGAACGTTGTTTCGTTTCACTGTGTACTAACTGTATATGGTTGGAATGACAATAAAAGCCTACTTGACTGGAAAGTGGGCTGGAAAGTACTTGGCGGAAAGTGATCGCTCCATGTCCTCCTGAAGTCAACAATCATCTCTTTAGTCTTATCGACGTTCAGAGACAGGTTGATGTCTGTACACCAGTCCGTTAGCCTCTGCACTTCCTCTCTGTACGCCGACTCGTCGTTGTTGCTGATGAGACCCACCACGGTCGTGTCATCAGCAAACTTGATGATATGATTGGAGCTGTGTGTCGCTACACAATTATGAGTCAGCAGTGTGAACAGCAGGGGACTGAGCACGCAGCCCTGAGGGGCCCCAGTACTCAGTGTGGTGGTGCTGGAGGTATCGTTCCCGATCCGCACTGCCTGAGGTCTTTCGGTCAGGAAGTCTAGGATCCAGTTACAGAAGGAAATCAAATTCAAATTTTATTTGTCACATACACAGTACGATATGCAGTGAAATGCTTATACGACCGCTCCGTGACCTTAAATATTTTTAGAAAAAGGAACCTATAAAACAGATTCCAACAAGTTACAAAATATATATATATATACATAAAATCTGAAGTATGAAAGAATGTGCTCTTGTCAGAAGTGGGATGTGATGTAATATATTACGACTATAGTCTGTGAAAAAACTTGAGGTAGTTTTTTTTTAATGAGATGAGGGGGGTGTGAAAAGAAGTCCTTGAAGTGTGCAAAATGTGCATATGTGCATATATGTGCAATGTGCATTGACATAATTGTCCGTTCTGTGTGTGCAAGAAAATGCAAAGGTGTTTAGTCCAGTGTATTGGTTTGATTGAGAGACCGTATTGCCTGCGGGTAGAAGCTCCTTCTCAGTCTCTCTGTATTGGCCTTGAGGGAGCGGAAGCGCTTCCCAGACCGCAGCAGAGAGAACAGTCCATTGCTGGGGTGGCTGAGGTCCTTCATGATCTTCCTGGCCTTGGTCCAGCACCGCTTGCTGTAGACAGAGTGCAGGTCAGGGAGCTCAGTTCGGATGATGCGCTCAGCTGATCGCACCACCCTCTGTAAGGCTCGTCTGTCCTGCATGGTGCTGTTCCCGAAAGAGACAAGAGCTGTTCCTACCCGGCTTCGATCCGGGGACCTTTCGCGTGTAAGGCGAACGTGATAACCACTACACTACAGAAACCACCCAACAGGAGGTGTTCAGTCCCAACAGGCTCAGCTTCCCGATCAGTTGTTGGGGGATGATTGTATTGAATGCTGAACTGAAATCTATGTACAGCATTCTGATGTAAGTGTCCTGCTTGTCCAGGTGTGTCAGTGCCAGGTGGAGTGTGGTGGAGATGGCGTCGTCCGTCAAACGGTTTAGACGATACGCAAACTGCAGGGGGTCCAGTGAGGGAGGCAGCAAGGTCTTGATATGTCTCATGATGAGCCGCTCGAAGCACTTCGTGATGATGGGTGTGAGCGCAAAAGGGCGGTAGTCATTGAGACAGGACACAGAAGACTTCTTCGGCACAGGGACGATGGTGGTAGACTTGAAGCATGTGGGAACGACGGCGCTGCTCAGAGAGATGTTGAAGATGTCGGTGAGAACATCTGCCAGCTGTTCTGCACATTCTTTGAGCACTCTGCCTGGGATGTTGTCTGGTCCAGCAGCTTTACGAGGGTTGACTCTTCGCAGAGTTTTCCTCACATCAGCCATGGTGAGACACAGCACCTGGTCGTTCGGAGGAGGTATAGTCTTCCTCGCAGTCACGTCGTTCTGTATGTCGAACCGTGCATAGAAGCTATTCAGCGCATTTGGAAGGGAGCTGTCACTGTCACAGGCATGTGATGAAGTCCTGTAGTTGGTGATGGCTTGTATGCCCTGCCACATGCGCCGTGTGTCACCGCTGTCTCTGAAGTGATTGTGGATTCACTGTGCGTGTGTACGCTTCGCTTCTCTCATGGCCCGGGACAGTTTGGCCCTTGCTGTTCTTAGGGCCGCCTTGTCCCCCGCTTTGAAGGCAGAGTCTCTGGTCTTCAGAAGTGCACGTACCTCCGCAGTGATCCACGGTTTCTGATTGGGTCGTGAGATGATATTCTTGGAGACAGTGACATCATCGGTGCACTTGTTGATGTAGCTGGTCACTGATGACGTGTACTCCTCCAAGTCGGTGTAGTCGCCGTAAGTCGCAGCATCCCTAAACATGTTCCAGTCAGTGTTCTCGAAACAGTCCTGAAGAGCAGAGATGGCTCCTGCTGGCCAGGTTTTCACCTGCTTCAGAACCGGTTTTGAACACCTGACGAGTGGTCTGTATGCTGGAATTAGCATAACAGAGAGGTGGTCTGAGTAGCCGAGGTGGGGGTGGGGCTCTGCCCAATATGCGCCGGGGATGTTTGTGTAAACAAGATCCAGCGTGTTTTCCCCTCTCGTTGCAAAGTCCACATACTGATGGAATTTAGGAAGCACTGACTTGAGATTTGCATGGTTGAAATCTCCAGCGACAATAAACAGTCCATCAGGGTGTATGGTCTGCAGGTTACTGATCTTAGCATACAGTTCACAGAGCGCTTCCTTAGCATTAGCACTAGGTGGAATGTACACTCTGATAATGAAAACAGTGGTGAACTCCCGTGGTAAATAAAAAGGTCTACATCTAACAGTCACAATCTCCAGCAACGATGAGCAAAAGCTAGAAACTAGCACAGAGTTCTTGCACCATTTTGTGTTGATGTAAACACACAAGCCGCCGCCGCGAGTCTTACCGCACAGAGCTGCGTTTCTGTTGGCGCGAAACGAGGCTAGTCCGTCTAGCTGAATGCCGGTGTCTGGAACTCTGTCGCTGAGCCATGTCTCCATGAAAACAAAGACACAGCAGTCCCTCACCTCACGCTGTGTAGCTTGCTGAAGTCGGACCGTGCACCGCTTACGATGTCCCCTCCTCCGGCAACTGGCATCAGGCAACGCCGAGGACTGGAGGCCTAGTTCCCGAAGCAAGCCGTGGTAGCGTAGCTTCTCACGCAGCTCAACTTGAATTAAATTTACCGGTTTATTGAGTTGCAAAAGTGTCTGGCGGTGGTAAGTACGAACACCGTTTGTGCCGATGTCCATATACTGGGTAAAAATAAATGCGCTACAACACTAAGTAAACAAAGTAGCACCATTTTGGCTCAGAAGCGGCCGCTGCATGCTACTGCCGCCCCGCCATCTTGGAGTAGAGACAACCATGGATTACGAGTGGAATTCGTTCCGGAAGTGGGCTCGTATTCTAAAAACACTTGTAAACCAAATCGTATTTTCCCATAAAAAAAATACGTGCAAACTCAAATTATTCATTCCACAGCTTAAAAAATAAATACATGAAAATAATTAATACAATATATAAAGTAAAAAAAAAAAAATTAGCCTGCACTTTACTTTTCAAAAAAGTAAAAATAAATTTACAGAAAGAAGTGTTTCTGTTTATACGCGCAGGCTCTGTGTGTGTGTGTGCGTAATGTGCATGCACACATGCACGTTAACAGAAAGACTGTTTTATTGGAAAAATTACGGAATCATTGCTGTAAAGTAAAAATATAAATAAATAAATAAATAACAAATGAACCAGCACTTTACATTTGAAAAGAATCGCGACAGAGCAGAGTTTCTGTGTAGAGCAGAGAGCGTGTGTATGTATGTGTGTGTGAAGCCAAGAGGGGGAGGTGTAAAGGCGAGAGAGAGAGTGTGTTTGTGTGTGTGTCTCGGTGTGTGTGGGGCACGGTGTCAAATCATGCCCATGCACACACATAGAACTAACAACATGCTGAAGCAAAGAGGCAGGTGTTGATTATACCAATAAGAGACGAGCACTAAGACCCAGCAGGGAAGACGATTAACCACAATTCCTCAGCACAAGAGAGAGAAAAACCATTGGCTCAGTTGAGATCATGTGATGCTCGGTGTCAAAACAAGAAGCGCATGCGTGATACATGATACTCGGTACCCGTAATCGAGGACTTGTTTGCTTTTCCAAGTCAAAATCTTTGCTCGTCTTGCGGAACACCCGCAAACCGTGTTACTCGCAATCCGAGGTTCCACTGTACTCATAATTCCATCTGGTTTATTTTTTCACTATTTTTACATACTGTAGTACATTTTATACATAAAAGACTACCATGTTAATCGAATTTGTTATTGTTAGGCGAACCCACGGTTATTGATGTGAACAATACAGGCACATTTCCCAGTATTTTGGTAAAAGAAGTTGGTTCAAAAGTATGTATTTTGCACCGATCAGATGTAACATTAAAACCACCTACTGTAGATTTTAGGTTCCCTTGTTGCCTGCCTTCTCGGCATGTGGCTCTGCAGGGCCTCTATTAGTGTGCTGTGGTGTCTGGCACCAGGATGTTGGCAGTAGATCTTTTGGTTGCTGCGAGTTGCAGTGGGTGCATCTGCGGATCTCATCGGTTCTTGATCAGATTGGCATCTGGGTACCAGAATAGATTTTTTGTTTTCAGTGATTTGTGCTATAGTGGCTTTTCTGTGAGATCGGACCAGACTGGCTGGCCTTTGGTCCCTGTGAGCATGGAATTTGGTTCTGGCTCTTTGTAGCTCCCAGAGTACAGACTACACCTAAAAACACTATACAGAAACACGATACACAGTGTATCTATGATCGAAGCTGCACGAAAAATCATAACACCTTCAAAGCAACTTTCTTCTCCCGAAATGACATTCCTGATCCACACTTCAGAAAACAGAAGCAAGATGCTTTTGACCTAATGGTCTTCAATAACAAATAGTCTGTCACATTCCACATGAAATCCTCCACTACTCCCACTGCTCTTATTTCAAGCTGCAAAATTGTCACTTAGGCAAAAAAGAAAAATTGCTGACAAAAGCCTATCAAGAAAGAAATGGATTTCTGTGCAAGCAGTGTTCAGACGAATCAATGTGAACACGAAATGTAGCGTCGTCACTTCATTAATTTAAAAAAGTTTTTATGATGTTCAGTTCAAGTTCCACGACATTCGCACATTTATTCAGCTCTGCTATAGAACACAACACACGCAGGAAGCTGAGAAACAACTGCAACCTGCATTTCAGCCAGAAGATGAGAGGCCTCGTTGTCATCGCCTTCTTTGCCTGCATGGCTCTTACTCTAGCAGGTGAGTCTTTTTTTTTTTTAGTATTTCACTGTACCGTTGAAGAATTTACAATTTAGTTAATATGGTTATTATTATGCTACGTGAGTTATACTGTAGATTATCCATTGGGTTTCTTAGATTTGAAAGAGTCTGCATGGAGGTTTCATCTAAAGAAATCACCGTCCCCATAACAGGATTCAGACTTCAGCTTCAGAGAGGTCCATGTGTCAAAGCCGTCATGTAAGAAAACTTAAGAGAATAAACACAGCTAATGTACAACATATCATCTGTTAAACCTTTAAACCATGTCTACTTACTCATTTCTCCTAAATCTTGCCTTCCTGCAGCTTTTACACATCCGAAGGTGCCGTGTGCAGCCACTGGAAAGAAAGCTGGGTGAAGGAGAAGGTCACAGAGCTCAGGAAACTTCAGGCCAGAGAGTAAGTACTGCATTCTTCAGTACCAGCAATTAGTGGGGTTATTTTTGCATCCAGTATAAGTTTGTTGTTGTTGTTGTTAAAATGTATATTTTAATGTTTGTTTGTTTTTTTGACAGAAAAGCAGAAAATTCAACACTGCGACAATCACACCCCAGACAGCCGGCTCCAAAATTATTATTATTTTTTAAATAAAATTTTTTTTTTTTTCAAATGTACCTAGTTGGAAGAACTGGAAGGAAATTCTTTTTTTTAAGTATAAAAATTGGAGCTATAATTAATTTCATGTCTAAGGATGTGTATACATAAATAAAGTTTATCTTGCAGCATCAATTGTGTTACTACTTTTCTTTCTTTCTTTCTTTCTTTCTTTTCTTTTTGAAAAATTTGTCTATTAGAATAAGTTTGATAAGATTACTTAACAATTTGCTTGATTGAAAAAATGACAAATATTTATAACCCTAAACTGCAGATAAAATAGATGAAACAAGTTTTAGAACATGAATTATACCCTGTTAGACATGGCAAACAAAGCCAAAGTGAGAAAAGCTGGACAAGAAGTACTACTGAAGCACAGTGTGACTGGTGCATGTGATTAAAATGACTCGTGTGAAGACTCATCTTTAATGTATTGTCATGGATGGTTTCAAAATGGATCTAAAATGTAAAAGGTTAGTAAAAGTAAAGTAAAAGGTATATTTATGTTATCTCTGCTTCATCAAAGTCCTACATAGTTTGACACCCACATAGTTTGGTTAAGTGCATGGTGTCAAAACAACATCCATGTTGAATAATGTTTTATTTTACAGAATGTATCACAGATTTAAAATGACTTGTTATTTAATCCCCGCTACAATGACCGCGACAACAGTAACAGAGTGTAATGGTCCCTTTTCTTTGGCTTCAACATTCCCCACATATATTGTAGTATTTAATAAGACGTGTCAGGATTTTGCTCAGAAATCAAGCAGATGCATGTTGAAATCCTATTAAAGCAACCTGGTCTTTGATAATAATGTCTCAGCAGTGCCACAGGCCGATCACCTCCATGCCCTCGCACACTGATAGAGTAATTCAGCATTTTTTAAAAATGATTAATCTTATGAAATATTCTAATATTTTGAGATACTGGATTTTTGATTTTCATAACCTGTAAGTAATAATCATAAAAAGACCAGCAAAGAAAAGCTTGAAGTAGTTATTTTCAGATGTAATGAATCTACAATCTATGAGAGTTAGAAAAGAAAATTGACCTCTTGACAATATAAAATATTTTCAAGATGCACGGTGCTTACAGTATATGCCAGTGGGGAAAATGTCCTTGTTTAATAAATATAAGAGAGAGAGAGAGAGAGATAGATGTTAAAGGCAAATTGCATCATCATAGAAGCCAGTTCAAATATTATAGATGAAAGATGAAGGAAACGAGTTGGTTTTAAAGCATGTATAAAGTATTTTAATTTCAGAAAATATCAGTAATAAGAAATTACCTGAAAGAATAGTTAAATTGCTAATAATTAAGACTTCTCATGACTATGAGGAAACTTTTTTTTTTCTTCCTCTAAAATCACCCATTACTGAAAGTCCACACTGATCCCCCCCCCCACTGCACTGACGTCAAACTGCAAAATTGTGTCACTTAGACGAAAAAGTGCTGACAAAAGCCGATCAACTGAAAAAGGGATTTCTCTGAAGGACTTGGCAGTGGGCTGAACACACCATGTGACGTGGTCACTTCCTCATTTTTTTTTTATATTTAAGATGCTCACAGAACGTGAAGTGCCACAACATTCGCACCTTCATTCAGCTCTGCTTTAGCACACGACCTGAGGGAAGCTGAGAAACAACTGCAACATGCATTTCAGCCAGAAGATGAGAGGCCTCGTTGTCATCGCCTTCTTTGCCTGCATGACTCTTACTCTAGCACGTGAGTCTTTTTTTTAGTATTTCACTGTATTATTGAAGAATTCACAATGTAGTCAATATGGTTATTAATAAGCTACATGAGTTATAGATTATATATTGGGTTATATCACGGACGCATATGTTAAAAAATGACCTTTTTTTTTTTTTTATTTTAGAAGAGAAAGACTCCGTGTGCTGCCGGGAGGTTTCATCTAAAAAAATCACCGTGCCCATAACAGGATTCAGAGTTCAGCCAGAGAGACTTCCATGTGTCAAAGCCGTCATGTAAGCAGTCTTAAAAGAATAAACACAGCCAATGTACGATGTATCATCTCTTAACACTGCATGTATTCATCCTAAATCTTTCCTTCCTGCAGCTTTTACACATCCGAAGGTGCCGTGTGCAGCCACTGGAGAGAGAGCTGGGTGAAGGCGAAGGTCACAGAGCTCAGGACTCTTCAGGCCAGAGAGTAAGTTCATCAGTACCGACACTTAGCAGGCTTATTTTTTGCATCTGGTATCATTTTGTTGCTGTTGTTGTTGTGATCAAAATTTATATTTTTAATGCTTTATTATTATTATTATTTTTTTATCTGACAGACAAAGCAAAAAGACGAACACTACGACAATCACACCCCAGACTGCCGGCTCCACTCAGGACTCCAAAACCACATTTAACTATTAAGTTTTTTTCCACCACAAAATAATTATTTATTTTAACTTATCCAATTAGAAGAACCTGATGTATTTATAATTTTTTTTTTTTTTACCTTTTGTTTTGTGTTCACGTATAATTTATTTTTCAGTTGTAACTAATTCAGTTATTAAAGCAAATGTTTACATTATTTATTTAGTTTGTTTAATTTAAACGTTTGAAGATGAAAATAATTTTTGAAGTAAACGATTCAAATTACAATTTCATGTCTAAGGATGTGCACACATAAATAAAGGTTATTTACAGCAGGAATTGTGTCACTACTGTTTGTTCTGTTTTTGCAAAATGAATTTATTGAAATAAGTTTTAATAGATTACAGGGCATTTAATGGTGAAACAAACAAGAAATATTCACAATCCTGAAGTGCAGATACATTTGTAATAGATTAAACAAGTTCTAGAACATGAATGGCACCTTGATACCTTGTTAAAATGTCAAAAGTCTTTCCTTCACAGATTACTGCTCAAATAGTGGCACCTACGAACAAATATATTTTTAGAATTATGCCGAAAAAAAATTCTCTGCCTGGCGTTTGGTCCCTGTCAGCATGGGTGAGTCTTTGGTTCTCTGGAACCAGTCACCAGTTTACTGTACTGGTGTATAATTGATAATCAATATTAATGTGTTAATGTAATATGATGTTAAATGTTATCACTGATTGGTGTATAGAAACCAAAATCAACCCCCCCCAAATGACATTAATGATCCAATGTTAGTGTCATGTGGTTTTAATTGTCACACAAGGAATTTGGTTCCGGCTGTTTGTAGCTCGCAGAGTACAGACTAACATAAAAACGCTGTACAAGAACACTATACACAGTGTATCTATGATCGAAGCTGCGCCAAAAATCAGAACACCTTCAAAGCAACTTTCTGCTCCCGAAATGACATTCCTGATCCACACTTCAGCATTCAGAAAACAGAAGCAAGACGCAAAATCCTCCACTGCTCCCACTGCTCTTATGTCAAGATGTAAAATTGTGTCACTTAGGCAAAAGGAAATTGCTGACAAAAGCTTATCAAGAAAGAAATGGATTTTTTTAGTATTTCACTGTGCCTTTTTGTAGTCAATATGGTTACTATTATGCTACATGAGTTATAGATTATATATTGGGTTATATTGCAGACATGTATGTTAAAAGGCCTTTTTTTTTTTTTTTTTTTTTACTTTTTTCTTAGATTTTAATGAGTCAATGTGCTGCATGGAGGTTTCATCTAAAGAAATCACCGTCCCCATAACAGGATTCAGACTTCAGCTTCAGAGAGGTCCATGTGTCAAAGCCGTCGTGTAAGAAAACTTACGAGAATAAACACAGCTAATGTACAACATATCATCTGTTAAACCTTTAAACCATGTCTACTTACTCATTTCTCCTAAATCTTGCCTTCCTGCAGCTTTTACACATCCGAAGGTGCCGTGTGCAGCCACTGGAAAGAAAGCTGGGTGAAGGAGAAGGTCACAGAGCTCAGGAAACTTCAGGCCAGAGAGTAAGTACTGCATTCTTCAGTACCAGCAATTAGTGGGGTTATTTTTGCATCCAGTATAAGTTTGTTGTTGTTGTTGTTGTTAAAATGTATATTTTAACGTTTTCTTTTACAGAAAAGCAGAAAATTTAACACAACCCAGACAGCTGGCTCCAAAATTATTATTATTTTTAAAATTTTCTATTTTTTTCAAATGTATCTAGTTGGAAGAACGGGAAGGAAATTCTTTTTTTTAAGTATAAAAATTGGAGCTACAATTAATTTCATGTCTAAGGATGTGTATACATAAATAAAGGTTATCTTGCAGCATCAATTGTGTTACTACTTTTTTTTCTTTCTTTCTTTATTTTTTTTTTTTTTAAAAAAAGCCCTAATTTTATGGAAAATATCTTAAAAATTTTATAGTAGTTTTCCTTTTTAAAAAAAAAAAAAAAACTACATCAAAATCTCTTTAAAATTACAGACATTATCTGTAAACTACTAAGTCGACTGTTTTTTTTTTTATATATTTCAATACTGAAAAATTAACTTTTTTTCACATTTTTAATAGTAAAAATGCCATATTATTTTTACTGTGTTTTTTCGCTTACGTACAACTTTATGTAAAATGACAATAATAAATTGTAATTAAATACGAAACTCATTGAATAAAGGCTAATGTCCATACTAAAAATTAAATGTTTTTCCTTGTAATTTTGAGGTAAATCATATTAGTTTCATAATACTTTGACATTAAGGTTCTAGATGCAAGTTTAGCATTTTTTTTCATGACTTTTCAAAAGATTATCCTTACATTATCACTTATATGTAGGCTATAGTATCTGCTCCATGCCTTCAAGAATGTGAAGAGAATTTGGGAGACTGATACTTCTCAACTGATGCAAAGAAAATTGTTTTGATGACATTTCTTCTTATACTGATACTTCTCTGATCGTTCTGAAGACTGATACTTCTCCAAAAAAAATGTGTTCTGAAATATCACTGTGGCAATCTAGCCATCAGCTTTCTTAATGCAGGTCTGAATATTCTGACGCAGCGCTTTAAGATACATTTTGATATTTTGCTCGTGTGAGGGGAACTATGGTGTTATTTCTGTAGCAAAAACTTTAGCAAAAACTCCACAAACTCTCCTTGTTAACTGTCACAGCCGATCAGAAGCTGGAGGTGGGAACATTCTAATCTTGTTTCTGATTGGCTGATCAGCAGCTGGAGGTGGATATATTCTAATTACTACTTCATTATTAGCGCATTTAAATAAGCGCGCGAGTGAGCGCGAGACCTGACAAACGTCCTTCAAATGTTTAGCGTGTGCAGAGGTGGTCTGACTCTGCAGCCGGTAAATGGGTTCTGTGTAAATTCAAAGGAGTGAGACACCCTGCTGAGCTACAGGTGAGGAGGAAGGCAGTCTTTTCGGCACAGAGAAGAAAAGAAGTCTCTGAAATGTAACTGTATGTTTCCAGTGGGAGAAAAAATACCTTTAGGCTCAAGAGACAATGATGGTAAGAGTGTTTATTTTGATACTGTATTTCTTATTGTTGTTGCTGTAAACAAACCTCATTTATTAATACTGCCACGTTTGTCTTTCACAAATCTCAGATGAGTCTCAGGTACCGCTAACATGTCACCACTGAGAAGCCGCAGAAATTCACTTACACCTATAAGGGTAAATGAGTCAGGAACAGGGAGGATTAGCGAGCTCTTTAAGAGCATGCGCATTAAGAATTTCGAGAGGGAGTCAGTGGGTGCACTGTACTCTGAAACCTAACTGCAGTATACTGTAAGTATTAGTGTCTGACACTGTTAGCCTGACAGGGTCAGAGATGACTTTTGTTACATTAACAGCTGCTATTACTCTACAAAATGTGAACTTCCACAAGCATTGTGTATTTGTACTTTTAAACGACTTCTTCCTTTTCAGTAAATTAATGTCAATACTTCAGTCAAAATAAATGTATATTCATGTAAATATTCTTACATATATAATACAGTTTATACATTGACACATCTCGTTCTAATTCCATAGAGATCAATACCTTGAAAACTTTTCCATATCTGCCTGCTTCTGTGTGATATTTACATTAACATTTTCCAGCTCTGATTACTGCCAGTGATAATGATGAACATAACAATGAACATTTTTCGAAGACATCCGCTTCCCTGGGTCACGTGACCGCCGGACGGATTCCGTTCTGGCTCGATTGCTTTACCTGTATTGAATTTGTGCTTGAATTTTGTATTGAATTTGTACTTGAATTTCCAAGCTTGAATTTTCTATCTGAATTTCACAGTTGAAATGGATTGTTGAAAAGTTTGACTAGTTTTGAATTCCTTCAGCCTTTGATCATTTCGAGTCCAATTTTTTTTTTACTGTGTAGAGATTCTTTCCGTATTAAGGGGCTCCAGTTTCACTTTAACATATTTAGTGTTATGAGGGGGTGCTTCAATATGGCAGCCCTCGGTATTTAATTATGTATGGGAGTCCCAACGCAGGACTTGGAGGGGTATGGGCCGTGGATTGTGTATTTCAGCAGGAATAATCGGCTCGCGTGAACACCACGCAGCGTTATGAGAGGGAGGAGGGCGCGCTTATGGCGGCGCGTGTCACCGTGCTTCGTCACAATGAACCGGTATTTGTTTGTTGTTATTATTCTTATCTCCTTCCCTTTTTCTCTTTTCTCTTTATCGCTTCCCCTTTTCACTTTTCTCTTTTCACTGTGCCTTTTTCACTTTTCTCTTTTCACTTTCCCTCTCCACTTTTGTCTTTTTCTCTTTTCACTTTCCCTTCACACTTTTCTCTTTTCACTTTCCCTTTTCACTTTTGTCTTTTTCTCTTTTCACTTTCCCTTCTCTCTTTTCTCTTTTCACTTTTCACTTTCCCTTTTCACTTTTGTCTTTTTCTCTTTTCACTTTCCCTTTTCACTTTTGTCTTTTTCTCTTTTCACTTTCCCTTTTCACTTTTGTCTTTTTTCTCTTTTCACTTTTGTCTTTTTCTCTTTTCACTTTCCCTTTTCACTTTTGTCTTTTTCACTCCCTATACCAGAGCCACGCTCTCGTACCTGGTGCTATCTAATGTTCGCACAGCGTGCGCTGGTTTCTGGGAGCTTAAATAACCTACCGGCCAGGTGTAGCTCGTCTCCCTTGATTGTTAGTGCTGTGGGGTTGCCTAGCAACCGCCTGTCGCATGTGTGGCCGTGTTACAGTACCCCCCCTTCTAGGAACGACCCCTGGCGTTCCTGTGCCAGCCCCATGGCTAGCCCGGAATTCCCTAACAAGTTCGGGGTCTAGTATGTGCCGGGCTGGCACCCAAGAGCGCTCCTCTGGGCCATACCCCTCCCAGTCCACTAGGTATTGTATGGCGCCCTGGACTCGCCTTGCGTCCAGGATACGTCGAACTGTGAATGCTGGGGACCCATCAATGATACGGGGTGGGGGTGGGGGTGGTGTAGGTCTGGGAGCTAAGGTGCTGCAGAGCACTGGTTTCAGTCGTGACACATGAAATGTAGGATTGATCCTCATTGACCGGGGGAGAGCCAAGCGGTACGCCACTGGATTAATCCTCCTCATGATTTTAAACGGCCCGATGTATCGGGGGGCCAGCTTTCGTGATTCGAGCTTTAGTGGGAGGTCCCTGGTGGACAACCAGACTCGTTGTCCTGTACGGAAGGAGGGTTCTACCCGTCGCTTCCGATTCGCCGTGAGGGTCGCCCTGCGCCTGGCGACTTGTAGAGCGGCTCGGGCCCTCCTCCAGGTCCGACGGCACCGCTGTACCAAACTTTGTGCAGCGGGGACCCCTACCTCAGGTTCCTCCTCTGGGAACATAGGGGGGGAATATCCGAATTGGCACTCAAAGGGTGACATGCCCAGGGAGGAGTGCCACAGGGTGTTGTGGGCATACTCGACCCACATTAAGTGGTCAGACCATGATGACGGGTTGGAAGAGGTTATGCACCTGAGGGTGCGCTCTAAGTCTTGGTTCACCCTCTCTGTTTGCCCATTCGACTCAGGGTGAAAGCCCGATGTCAAGCTGGCCGTGGCTCCAATGAGTTTACAGAACGCTCCCCAAAACCGGCTAGCAAACTGCGGGCCCCGGTCAGAGACCAGGTCGGTTGGGAGGCCATGCACTCGGGCCACCTGTTGGAGGATTAACTGCGCTGTCTCTTAGGCTGACGGAAGTTTTGGCAAGGGAATACACTTGCAGGCTTTAGAGAACCGATCTACCACTACCAAGATGACCGTGTTCCCCTTGGATGAGGGCAGGCCCGTGACAAAGTCCAAGGAAAGATGGGACCATGGGCGTGACGTTATGGGTAATGGGTGCAGCTGTCCGGCGGGCCGTGTACGTGGCTCTTTATTCTGCGCGCAGGTCGGACAGGCCGCCACATAAGCCCGAACATCTCTCTCCATGCCGGGCCACCACAAACGCCGACGAAGGAACTCGAGGGTTCTAGTGGCGCCTGGGTGTGCCGTGAACGGGGACGAGTGGCCCCATGTGAGAGCTTGGGAGCGGAGACCGGCAGGAACATATAATTTTCCGGAGGGTCCTCCTCCTGGATCTGGTTCCTGTCGCTGTGCTTGCCTGATTTGCTGTTCAATGGCCCAGCGCACGGGGGCAAGGATGCGGGGCGCTGGGATAATGCTATCCGTTTCGGGCTCCTCTAACGGGGGGTCCCATTGACACGAGAGGGCGTCCGGCTTGAGGTTCTTTGAGCCCGGACGGAAGGAGAGCACATAATCAAACTGGGAGAAGAAGAGGGACCATCTAGCTTGTCGGGGGTTTAAGCGTTTGGCCGACCGAATATATTCTAAGTTCTTGTGGTCGGTCCAAATCAATATTTGCTCTTTGGCCCCCTCCAGCCAGTGTCTCCACTCTTCTAGAGCCAGCTTTATGGCAAGGAGCTCCCGATCTCCAATGCCATAATTTCTCTCTGCCGGGGTCAGGCGGTGAGAGAAGTAGGCGCAGGGATGTAGTTTCTGGTCCTCCCTGGAACGTTGGGAGAGAACCGCGCCCACCCCCACATCGGATGCGTCTACCTCCACTACAAACTGGGTCTCCGGATCTGGCATCCGCAAGACTGGAGCTGTGGTGAGTTTTATTTTTATAGCCTGGAAAGCTGTTTGTGCCTCCTCTGTCCATTTAAATCGCCCTGGGTTCCTCTTTGTGAGGGCGCTAAGTGGAGCCGCCAAGGTGCTAAAATTGCGGATGAACCGCCGAAAGAAATTGGCGAACCCCAGGAAGCATTGAACTGCCCGAAGCGATGTGGGACGGGGCCAACTAGCCACAGCCTTTATTTTGGCCGGATCCATTTGGAGACGACCCTGGGATACCACGAAACCCAAGAAGGAAGTAGAGGTTGTGTGGAACTGTGACTTCTCCAGTTTAACGTATAGATGGTTCTGCTGGAGAAGTTGCAGCACCCGGCGCACGTGGGTGACGTGCTCTGGCATGGAGGCACTAAAAATTAAAATGTCGTCCAAGTAGACAAAGGCGTAGAGGTTAAGTGTTTCCCGGAGCACCTCATTAATGAACCTCTGAAAGACGGCTGGCGCATTAGTCAGGCCGAAGGGCATCACCTTGTATTCGTAGTGCCCCGACGGTGTAATAAACGCGGTCTTCCATTCGTCCCCTGCCCTGATGCGGATCAAATTGTAAGCACTGCGTAAATCTAGCTTTGTGAACAATTTCGCCTTTTGCAGGCATTCAAAGGCGGAATTCATCAGAGGAAGGGGATAGCGGTCTTTCAGCGTCATCGCGTTCACCCCCCGATAATCTATGCAGGGGCGGAGGCCCCCATCCTTCTTTTTTACGAAGAAGAACCCGGCCCCTGCGGAGGACGTAGACGGTCGAATGAATCCAAGGGACAATGCCTCCTGGATGTACTCCTCCATGGCTAATTGCTCGGGAGGGGACAGGGAGTAGAGTTTTCCCCTTGGTGGATTCGAACCCGGAAGCAGGTTGATTGCGCAGTCAAAAGGTCGATGGGGAGGAAGCTTTTGGGCCCCTGACTTGGAAAATACTTCCGCCAGGTCCCAGTAATCTTTGGGAACTGCCGAGAGGTCGACCTGATGGGGTGGCTGCGTGTCTAGGGTTCTGATCCCTTTTAAGCAGCTCTGTGCGCAACGGGTTCCCCAAACCGAGACAGAGCAGGTTAACCAATCAATACGGGGGTTGTGTTCCTGTAACCAAGGAAACCCCAGTACCACCTGGAGCTCAGGCACTCGGGTAATGAGGAAGGAAATTCGCTCTGCATGTTGTCCAATACGCAAGATTAGAGGGTCAGTCTCATGTATGATTGGACCGGATTCAAATAACTGACCGTCCAGGGCCGCCACTGAAATGGGAGCAGAGAGTCGGTGAAATGGCAAAGCCAGTCTCCGCACCAGCTCTACGTCTATGAGATTCCCTGCTGCTCCCGAGTCAACAAATGCTTTTAGATGGGTAGTGACGGCCTCCTCCCAAGTGATGTCAATGGGGAGGAAAAGCCCTGAACGCTGAGGGTCTGGCCTTTGGGTCACTGTCGGCCCCCCTCCCGAGAGTGACCCCCCCCCTTTTGGCTTATTCAGCGGACAGCGCCCCTGGTGGTGACCGGGCCGGCCACAACGAAAGCATTCCGACCGAAATTGGGGGACCCCTGAGATCTCTGCTGCCCCTAGCTGCATGGGCTCACCCTGATCTACCTCCCGTTCTAGCTCTCGCTGGAGACAGGTCGGCTCTACTCGATAACTCCCTGCGCGTTCTGCCCTGCGCTCACGGAGGCGGTTATCTATTCGTATGGCCATACTGTACAGGGATTCTAAATCTTCAGGTGGTTCGCGCACTGCCAGCTCATCTTTGAGCTTCTCTGAAAGGCCTTGAACGTATGCGTCCCTTTGTGCTCCCGCATTCCAGCCTGAACTAGCAGCTAGTGTCCGGAATTCGATGGTATAATCTGCCACCGACCGTCCTCCCTGCCGAATGCGGAGGAGGGGCGAGACTACACCACTAGTCAGATGTGGATGGTGGAAGGTGGCCTTGAGGGCCTGTATAAATTCATGGGCTGTAGTGTGTGCTGCTAGGAGGTTTTGCCATACTGCGGTGGCCCACTCCAATGCCCTTCCCGTTAATAATGATATCATATATGCAACCTTGGCTCTCTCAGTGGGAAATTGGGATGGTTGCATTTCAAATATTAAAGAGCACTGGAGTAGGAAGGCATTGCATTTATCAGATTCCCCAGCATAAGGTTGGGGAGTAGGTAATCTCGTCTCGGCCACCAGGGGGGGTGCTTGTGCTACAGTGACGGCCGCACGAGCTGAACCCGGAAGTGCCTCCGGGTTCACCGGCGATCCGGAAGTGCCCTGTGTCTCGAGGCGCTCATGGATTTGGTCTAAGCGCTGCGAAATTCCCTTTATCTCTGAACATAATTCGTTCAGAGCATGTTCATGTTTACCGATCATTCCCGCCTGACCGGTTACTATCTCGCACACCCGCTCCAAATCCGCGGGCTTCTTCTCTGGTGCGAACATTCTGTTATGAGGGGGTGCTTCAATATGGCAGCCCTCGGTATTTAATTATGTATGGGAGTCCCAACGCAGGACTTGGAGGGGTATGGGCCGTGGATTGTGTATTTCAGCAGGAATAATCGGCTCGCGTGAACACCACGCAGCGTTATGAGAGGGAGGAGGGCGCGCTTATGGCGGCGCGTGTCACCGTGCTTCGTCACAATGAACCGGTATTTGTTTGTTGTTATTATTCTTATCTCCTTCCCTTTTTCTCTTTTCTCTTTATCGCTTCCCCTTTTCACTTTTCTCTTTTCACTGTGCCTTTTTCACTTTTCTCTTTTCACTTTCCCTCTCCACTTTTGTCTTTTTCTCTTTTCACTTTCCCTTCACACTTTTCTCTTTTCACTTTCCCTTTTCACTTTTGTCTTTTTCTCTTTTCACTTTCCCTTCTCTCTTTTCTCTTTTCACTTTCCCTTTTCACTTTTGTCTTTTTCTCTTTTCACTTTCCCTTTTCACTTTTGTCTTTTTCTCTTTTCACTTTCCCTTTTCACTTTTGTCTTTTTTCTCTTTTCACTTTCCCTTCTCTCTTTTGTCTTTTCACTCCCTATACCAGAGCCACGCTCTCGTACCTGGTGCTATCTAATGTTCGCACAGCGTGCGCTGGTTTCTGGGAGCTTAAATAACCTACCGGCCAGGTGTAGCTCGTCTCCCTTGATTGTTAGTGCTGCGGGGTTGCCTAGCAACCGCCTGTCGCATGTGTGGCCGTGTTACAATTTAGTATTAAATAATGATTTTGAGTATTTCGTTAATCTGTTTCTCGGGCAACAGAGAAAAAGATTAAGTTTTTCTTTTGAATCTAAGATCCTAATGTGTTCTTTTCTTCAATCTTCCAATCCACCTTAATGCACCAAGCATCTAGTTGTTTACTGCCAGTTTGGAAGAGGATCTTTCTTGGATACACTGGACTGACCATTTTGCTATTTTGGTATGTTTTAGATTTGACTTGCTTGCACTATGGCATTAGGATTCTGAACTAAAAGGTGAAGTTATTCGTACACATACATAATATAAGACCTATAGAGTAAAAAAAAGTGACCACATTGTACTTTATTTGTAATAAAGTTTCCAATCCAACTTTAATTGGAACATTGGGAATCTTGTTTGAAATTGTTCATTTCTTCATAGGTTTTTAGTCAAGGATATTTCACAGCAGTGTTTAAGTTTGTGAGAGAGAATGTTCCACTGTCTAAATGTTTCATTTTGTTTTTCCATTTTAGGATTTTACTGTAACGCTATAGAAATTAACTTCTTTTTATTGTATTTTGCATCATACTCGTACTATACTGTGTCGCAGTTCTACAGCTATTTTACAAATATTATAATCTTGAGTTTGTGTTAACACCTTATTGTATGGAAGCAAATTAGCATCATAATTACTTGAATTATCTCAGCCTTTGAAAAATACATTTTGAAATTGAATCACTGTTGAATTGTTAATTTTGAAATTTGAATACTACTGAATTTATTACACTGAAATATTTGACTTTAAAAAGCAACATCTTTGAATTTAAGTGCTCTGAATGGCACACAATCCATTTCAACTGTGAAATTCAGATAGAAAATTCAAGCTTGGAAATTCAAGTACAAATTCAGTACAAAATTCAAGCACAAATTCAATACGGAATCCGTTCGTCAGTCGCGTGACCCAGGGAAGCGGACGTCTTCAATACCGGCTCCCAGTGAGTCTCGCTACATGGCGGAGGGCAGCGGCTCGGTAAGTGCACCTGCAGTGTGTTACACTCATTATATATATATTATCAGATGTTTTAGTCATTTTACTGTGATAAAGGAAATTAGTCAAAGTTTAGTTAAAGTGGGTAAAAACACACCCTGTTGTGTTTTATGGTTTGCTCAGTTGTATACAGTATCTGCTTTTCAGTAAACGGCATTACAGTCATGACTAATGTAAGCTGAGTAGCTCAATGCTGTTTGCTGTTGTTGCTGAGCTGTAATTTCAGTCTTGAATGTTTCACTACAGTAGACCTCAATACTGAAGGCTGTGTGGTTGGAACAGAGGAGGGGAGATGAGGGTACCTGATGAGGTTGTTACATCGGGACGCTGGTATCAGATTGTTTTTAAAAGGTAAAGTTTTTTTGATGAAATGATGTCTGACCAACATTGACTACATGGCGATGAGATATTGTTGAAAGTACAGTAAAGGTTTGTGAAAATGGTTGAACTGAGTCCAAACTGTGCTAACAAGAACAACAACAAAAGCTAAAACAGTTGACAAAATGATGACAGTTTTAAAGTACAGTACACGTAGTTTCATCTTGTTTGAGCGATTGGATTCCAACATGCCTTGGAAACACATATAACCACCTAGATTTTAGGTTCCCTTGTTGCCTGCTTTCTTGGCATGTGACTCTGCAGGGCCTCTGTTGGTGTGCTGTGGTGTCTGACACCAGGATGTTGGCCGTAGGTCCTTTGGGTGCTGTGAGTTGCGGCATAGTGCCTTTGTGGATATCATGGGTTCTTGATCAGATTGGCATCTGGGTAACCTGGAAACCAGGTCAGCAACCAGAATAGTTCCCTTTCAAAAGCTACACTCGATGCCGCATGAAAACGCTATTGGTACATCTCTTTGTTCTCCGGTTGTGAAGCCTGTGTATGTCAAAACCGACGAATACCTCGGCTTATAACCTCTGCCAGGCATGACGTCACCGAATAAGGTGCACCTGCAGGTTATAAATAGGAGTGAACTGGAAACATCTTCAGATCTTTTTGTCTTCAGGACCGCTTTGTGCTTGCGTGTGTGTGTGTGTGTGTGTGTGTGTGTGTGTGTGTGTGTGTGTGTGTGTGTGTGTGCAACAGAATCACGGTAGGAAAGAAAAACTTTACTTACCGACAATGGCAAGAGTTGGTTGAGAGATGCGTGCCTCCGTGTGATTTCTTTCAGAGGGCGATATCCAAGACTTTTTCTTGCTTGGGTTTGAAGGAAAGTGCAAGCATTGTATTTCCCTATTAAGGCACTTCGCGCGCGGCTCATTCCTGGGGCTCGCGTGCGTACGAGACGGTATTTCCCCCTTTCTCTTGCGCTCTTCCTGGATCAGGAAGTTTTTAGCGTCCGCTTCTCAAGCGCGCTCCGGCGGTTCTTGTGAGCAGACGAAGAGACTTCCTCACGTGCTTCCATGGAGATAGCATGCAGATCGGGCAGACGCGCACGAGCCGGAATTCCCCTTTCTCCCGTGTTCTCCCCGGATTAGGAAGTTTTAGCGTCCGCTTCTCAAGTGCGTACCGGCGCCTTTTGTGAAGGGGCCGAATAGATTTCCTCTCTCGTCGCAAAAATAAATAAATAAAAAAATTAAAATAAATAAATTCATTAATTAAAAAAAAAAATCCCCAAGCGCTCAAAGTTAGACGACTGGTTTCTGTCGGGTGGCCAGGGGAGGGGCCTCAACGAGGGTTCCTCTCTTTTTTGGCGACCTCCATGACGAGTTAACTCTTTCATGGAATAAGCCTTATTCATCCCCTGTTTTATTATGATACCCCAGATTGACGAGACGCTTGCGAGCTATCTCTCTCCTAGGAACTCATCCTCCCTGAAAAAGCCCACACTGTCCACCAAGCCGTGTAGACTAACATCTTCGTTGGTGGGGAAAGCTTTTCAGGCAGTGGGTCAGGCTGGTGCTGCCCTGCACACCATGGCGGTTTTGCAGGCATACCAAGCTCACCCGCTAAGAGTTCTGAGCACTGGCGGGTATATTGATGGTGCCGAGCCACAGATTTATTTCTCCGTGCCACCAAGCAGACAGCTGTTCTATGGCTGCCGCGGTCACCACGGAGAGACTCCTGTGATTAAACCTCACGGCATTATCTCCGCCAAAAGGGAAGTCCTGAGGTTGACGTGCCCAGGACCACGGGGGTGTCTCCCCCTGGGGAGGGACATGTAAAAATTCAAATAAGGGATAAAGACTCCTCCCTGGCACCCTACTGGGGCCATTGTCTAATCTCCGCCACCAGTGGTGTTTCGGGAAGCAGCGGTCTCCAGCGAAATGTTAGGTGCTCGGTTCCTTCCTGCCTTGTTTCAGGATGCCGGACACCTAACACCCCCCCCCTCTGTTGCATTGTTCTCCGTGTTTCAATGGCGTGGTCTTAACTTCCATGAAACCGGAACGAGCGCATCTGCTGACTTGCCAATTACAGACTTTGCTGGGAAAAGGGGCCATAGATTATGTTCCCCTTCCAGACGAGAGACGGGGGGGGGGGGGTTGCGTCCAATTTTACATCTTCTTGGGCTGAACATCAAAATGTTGACAGCCAAAATTATCGTTTCTCAAATTCAACCAGAGGTTTGGTTTGTGACGGTCAACCTGAATGATGCATATTTTCATATAGAAATATTGCCACAACACAGGAGGTTCCTGAGATTTGCTTTCGGGGTCGAAGCTTACCAGTATCGGGTCCTTCTATCTGGCCTAGCCCTGTCACCCCACACATATAAAATACATGGATACAGCTCTGGCTCTATGATTCCAGGGCATCCGTATTCTGAATTGTATAGATGACTGGCTGATCCTAGCTCAGTCTTAATAGCTAGCGCTTCGACATCAGGATGTCGTCCTAGCTCATCTCCATTCTTAGGATTGAGACTCAACGTTACGAAAGGCATTCTCTTTCCTGTTCTGAGGAAAACATATTTGGGTGTCACATGGGATTCGATCACAAGGCGGGCACAGCTGTTTCCCACTTGTGTCGAACCTATCCTCCAACACCTTGAAGGAAATCAAGCTAGGCCAGAAAGTGACTCCATCACGTTCAAAGATCTTTAGGTCTCATGGCAGCTGCATCCACGGTGATAACTTTGGGCCTTCTGCACATGAGGGCGTTTTCAGTTGTGGCTAAGAGCCAGGGGATTTCACTCAAGGGCCAATCCCCAGAGGCTAATAAGGGTTACGCGCCGGGGCTTCGTACCCTTTCTATGTGGTTTAGACCTTGGCTTCTGACTTTGGGTCCCACTTTAGGTTGCAAGATGCTAACAACAGACGCTTCCCTCATGGGCTGGGGTGCGGTCTTGGATGGCCGTCCAGCACAAGGGAGCTGAAGAGGTCATCTTCTCGCATGGCACACCAATTGCCTCCAAATGATGGATCTGTTTCTGGCCCTGAAACACTTCCTCCAGCAGTTGAGAGGCTACCATGTTCTAGTGCGGGTGGACAACACTGTGGTAGGCTCGTACATAAATCACAAGGGTGGACTCTGCTCGTGCCGCTTGAACAAGCTAGCGCACCAGGTTCTGCTTTGAGCACAGGACAAGTTCCTGTCCCTCAGAGCGATTTAGATTCCAGGGCACATGAATGTAGGAGCGGACTTGCTATCCAGACAAGCTGTGACACATGGGCACTGGAAACTCCACACCGAAGTAGTCAGTCAATCTGGGAAAGATTTTATATAGCAGAGGTGGATCTCTTTGCCTCGCAAGAGGCAGCACAATGTCCCCTTTACTACTCTGACTCCTCCAGCTCCCCTGGGTCTGGAGGCCATGGCCCACACGTGGCCCCGATTACGCCTTTATGCGTTTCTTCTGGGTCCGTCAACAGGGTTTGCGCCTCTTATTGATAGCGCCCCAGTGGCCGACCAGAGTGTGGTTCTCGGATCTAATATATCTCCTCAACGGCTCACCCAGGGTGATTCCAGTGAGGAGGGATCTTCTGTCTCAGGCGCAAGGGACAATATTTCATCCCCAGCCCGAGCTCTGGGACCTTCACATTTGGCCCCTGAAGGGGACCAACTAAGACATGCTGGTCTTCCAGCCAGTATAATTGAAACCATTTTAAGTGCCAGGGCTCCCTTCACTAGAAGAACTTATGCCGATACACTCAAATGGAGTGTATTTGAAGGTTGGTGCATGGTAAGACACCCAGTCAACTGCCAGATTGTTTCAGTGCTGGAGTTTCTGCAAGAAAAGTTGTCCTCTGGCTTATGCCATAGTATTCTCAGAACATACATAGCCGCTATTTCGGCATGCTCTGACCGATGGGGTTTCAGTGGAAAAGCACCATTTAGTTGCCCGTTTTATTCGTGGAGCTAAACGGTTGAGGCCACCCACTAGAGCGACGGTCCCTTCATGGGACTTAGCTATCATACTCAAATGCCTGGCCGACACCCCTTTCAAACCACTAGAGTCAGCACCTTTCAGGCTTCTGTCTCTTAAGATGGTTTTTCTTATGGCTATTACTTCTTTGAAGAGGATTGGGGATCTGCCGGCTCTGTCAGTCTCCCCATCCTGCCTAGACTTTGCCCCTGGGCTAGTCAAAGCTATTCTGCATCCTCACCCGAATTATCTTCCCAAGGTTCCATTCTCGACCATGCACCCAGTCGTTCTCGAAGCCTTCTGTCCTCCACCTTTCACAGCTCTAGAGCAGGAAAGACTTCACTTACTGTGTCCAGTGTGTGCTCTTCATATTTACATCCACCGCACTAGCCATTGGCGTAAGTCAGAGCAGCTCTTTATTTGCCATGGGGGTCGCAACCGGGGGGGCGGCCCCACTAGACAGTCTCTGTCACACTGGGTGAGCGATGCTATTGCCCTAGCCTATGAGGCGCGTGGTCACACTTCACCTCTGGGAATCAGGGCTCATTCAACCATGTGGATTGTCTTATCAATTGCTGTTAGATTTTATAGTCTGGATGTCAATGCTACTCCGGACTCGTGGATCCTTGAGTCAGCATCCCAGAGCTAGGTCTGTGACCTCCTTGGCTATTGTGCGCACATTCTACACAACCGAGGGGTCCAGACACTTGCAGTGCGGCGGCGCTGGTATTCTCGTTCCCATAGCCTTTTCACGCAGCATCGAGGGTAGCTTTTGAAAGGGAACATCTTGGGTTACTTAGCTGTAACCCTGTTCCCTGATAAAGCGGGAACGTGATGCTGCATTTCAATGCCGCACTGCTGGCGTGCCTGGACGTCCTTCAGACAAAATTGACCTGAGGATGTTTCCGGTTCACTCCTATTTATAACCTGCAGGTGCACCTTATTCGGTGACGTCATGCCTGGCAGAGGTTATAAGCCGAGGTATTCGGCAGTTTTGACATACACAGGCTTCACAACCGGAGAACAAAGAGATGTTCCCATCATAGCGTTTTCACGCAGCATCTCGTTCCCGCTTTATCGGGGAACAGGGTTACAGCTAAGTAACCCGAGACGATTTTTTGTTTTCAGTGATTTGTGCTGCAATGTCTTTTCTGTGAGAACGGACCAGACTGGCTAACCCAACCCCCAAAGAAAATGACATTCATGATCCAATGTTTGTGTCATGGGGTCTTAATCAGAAACAGAATTGAGTTTTATTCACCAATTGTGTTGACATTCCTGATCCACACTTCAGCATTCAGGAAACAGAAGCAAGATGCTTTTTTACCCAATGGTCTTCAATAACAAATAGTCTGTCACATTTCACATGAAATCCTCCACTACTCCCACTGCTCTTATTTCAAGCTGCAAAATTGTCACTTAGGCAAAAAAAAATTGCTGACAAAAGCCTATCAAGAAAGAAATGGATTTCTCTACAAGCAGCGTTCAGAAGACTCAGTGTGAACCCAAAATGTAACATAGTCACTTCCTTAATTTTAAGATGTTCAGTTTAAGTTTCACAACATTCGCACATTTATTCAGCTCTGCTGTAGCACACAACACGCGGGAAGCTGAGAAACAACTGCAACATGCATTTCAGCCAGAAGATGAGAGGGCTCGTTGTCATCGCCTTCTTTGCCTGCATTGCTGCATTGCAGCTGATGTGAGGAAAACTCAGAGCCAACCAGAGCCAACCCACGTAAAGCTGCTGGACTGGACAACATCACAGGCAGAGTGCTCAGAGAATGTGCAGAACAGCTGGCAGATGTTCTCACCGACATCTTCAACATCTCTCTGAGCAGCGCCGTCGTTCCCACATGCTTTAAGTCTACCACGATCGTCCCCGTGCCGAAGAAGTCTTCTGTGTCCTGTCTCAACGACTACCGCCCTGTTGCACTCGCACCCATCATCATGAAGTGCTTCGAGCGGCTCGTCATGAGACACATCAAGATCCTGCTGCCCCCCTCACTAGACCCCCTGTAGTTCGTGTATCGTTCAAACCAGTCAGTACGGATTGGGAACTGCACCTCCAGCACCACCACACCGAGTACTGGGGCCCCCCAGGGCTGCGTGCTCAGTCCCCTGCTGTTCACACTGCTGACTCATGATTGTGTAGCGACACACAGCTCCAGTCATATCATCAAGTTCGCTGATGACACGACCGTGGTGGGTCTCATCAGCAAGAACGACGAGTCAGCGTACAGAGAGGAAGTGCAGAGGCTAACGGACTGGTGTAAAGACAACAACCTGTCTCTGAACGTCGAAAAGACAAAAGAGATGGTTGTCGATCACTCTCCGCTCAGCATCGACGGCTCTTCTGTGGAGATCGTCAAGAGCACAAAATTCCTGGGCGTCCACCTGGAGGAGAACCTCACCTGGTCCCTCAACAACAGCTCTCTGCATAAGAAACCCCAACAATGTCTCCTCAACGCAAAAAGACTGGACTGATAAACACACACACACACACACACACACACACACACACACACATCTAAATGTGTTCATACCCACTTACCTGATCTACTATTTGCAATATTTGCACAATATTTATCTCACTCTGCTATTGCACAAAAATATTTTTGACATAATGTAAATTGTCTACTGCTGTTTTTTGTTTTTTTCCACTACCTCAACTCATACCTCATCACACAGTCTGCTATTTGCACAAAATATTTTTGACACAATGTCAATTTTTTTTCTCTATTCCTCAACACATACCTCATCACTAAAGAAAAAGCATTTCACTAGAAATGTGTTACATTGTTGTGTTGTGTTGTTGTGTTATCATGTACAATTGCACATGCACTTTGTTGTCTGTTGTCCAGTGTTGCCTTTTCTAGTATAATTTTTTATTTTTTTTTTAGTTTATTGAAATAAGTTTGATAAGATTACATAAAAATGTGCTTGGTTGAACAAATGGCAAATATTCACAATCCTGAAATGCAGATAAACTTAATAGATGAAACAAGTTTTAGAACATGAATTATACCTTGTTAGACATTTCAAACAAAGCCAAAGTGAGAAAAGCTGGAAAACAAGTACTATTGAAGCACAATGTGACTCAGGTGCATGTGATTATGAAAATTCTCATCTTTAATGTATTGTCATGGCTTGTTGCAAAATGGACCTAAATCCTAAAAATTGCTAATAATTAAGACTTCTCATGACTATAAGGAAACCTTTTTTTTCCCCTTTCTGTTACAGACAGTCCACCCGGATCCGTATCCCCCCCACCCCACCTGTACCCCCCACTGCACTGACGTCAGACTGCAAAATTGTGTCACTTAGACGAAAAAGTGCTGATAAAAGCCTATCAACTGAAAAAGGGATTTCTCTGAAGGACTTGGCAGTGGGCTGAACACACCATGTGACTTGGTCACTTCCTCATTTTTTTATATTTAAGATGCTCACAGAACGTGAAGTGCCACAACATTCGCACCTTCATTCAGCTCTGCTTTAGCACACGACCTGAGGGAAGCTGAGAAACAACTGCAACATGCATTTCAGCCAGAAGATGAGAAGCCTCGTTGTCATCGCCTTCTTTGCCTGCATGGCTCTTACTCTAGACCGTGAGTCTTTTTTAGTATTTCACTGTATTATTAAATGTAGTCAATGTAGCCAATATGGTTATTATTAAGCTACATGAGTTATAGATTATATATTGGGTTATATCACGGACGCATATGTTAAAAAAAATACCTTTTTTAATTTTTTTATCTTAGAAGAGAAAGAGTCGGTGTGCTGCAAGGAGGTTTTGTCCAAAAAAATCACCGTGCCCATAACAGGATTCAGAGTTCATCTAGGAAGACCTCCATGCGTCAAAGCAGTCATGTAAGCAACCTTAACTCGCTTAACATACTGTACAGACGTATCATCTCTTAACCCTGCATGTATACTCACTCATTCGCCCTAATACTTTCCTTCCTGCAGCTTTTACACATCCGAAGGTGCCGTGTGCAGCCACTGGAGAGAGAGCTGGGTGAAGGAGAAGGTCACAGAGCTCAGGAAACTTCAGGTCACAGAGTAAGTTCTTAGCAGGCTTATTTTTGCATTTTTTGCATCCGGTATCATTTTGTTGTTGTTATCAAAATTAATATTTTAATGCTTTATAATTTTTTTCTGACAGCAAAAGCAAAAAGATGAACACGACAACAATCATGTCCCAGACAGCCGGCTCCACTTGGTGGTGTAGTGGTTAGCACTGTCGCCTTGCACCTCCAGGGTCTGGGTTCGATTCCTGTCTCTGTGTGCATGGAGTTTGCATGTGCTCCCCGTGCTTGGTGGGTTTCCTCTGGGTTCCAAAGACATGTAGGTTAGGTTAATTGGCGTTCACAAATTGACCCTTAGTGTCTGAGTATGGCATATGTGTGTGTGTCCTGCGATGGATTGGCACCCTGTCCAGGTATTTATTTGTTTGTTTTTTTAAACCTTGTGAATCCTGTGTTCGCATATAATTTATTTTTCAGTTGTAACTAATTCAATTATTAAAGCAAATGTTTACGTGTCCAGTTGGAAGGACTGGAAGGAAATTCTATTTGAAAACATAAGAAACATAAGCTACAATTAATTTCATGTCTAAGGATGTGTATACTTAAATAAAGGTTATTTTGCAGCATGAATTGTGTTACTACTTTTCTTTCTTTCTTTTTTTTTTTGCAAAATGAGTTTATTGAGATACGTTTGATAAGATTACATAAAAATGTGCTTAGTTGAACAAATGACAAATATTCCCAATCCTGAAATGCAGATAAACTTTTAATAGATGAAACAAGTTTTAGAACATGAATTATACCTTGTTAGACATTTCAAACAAAGCCAAAGTGAGAAAAGCTGGAAAACAAGTACTATTGAAGCACAATGTGACTCAGGTGCATGTGATTAACATGACTTATGTAATGAAAATTCTCATCTTTAATGTATTGTCATGGCTTGTTTCAAAATGGACCTAAAACCTAAAAGATTAGTAAAAGTCTTTGATTCACAGATTACTTTTCAAATTATGCAACGTACAAACAAAGATATTTTAGAATTATGTACAAAAAAAAAATGTTTCTACCATGGTCTCACCAGACCATAATTCATTCCAACAATGCAAAAAAAGGTATATACATGTTACCTCTGCTTTATCAAAGCACTACATAGTTTGATACCCACATAGTTTAGTTAAGTGCATGGTGTCGAATCAACATCCACAACAACATCAAGACACTCCTGAGATATGCAGTGACAATTTCAGAAGCATCTTACCTCGGCTCAGGAGAAAAAGAACTGGAATGTTGCTTAGTGGTCCAAAGTTGTCTTTTCAGGTAGAAGTAAATTTTACATATAGTTTTTCATCAGTACTCAGTACTGGCCCCCTGCGCAGAACTACAGCTAGCTGGTTTGTTGACCATGGTGTTGCTAGGCTTGACTGGCCAGTCAGTTGTTCTGACCTGAAACCTAGAGAGAATGTATGGAAGTCAAAGCCTTAATCACTGGGGTTTAAATGGTTCAGTGGGTCCAAGTGGTGATTGTTGTGATCCAAGCAATATTTATCCGGTTAGTGCGCCCATTTGGCTACACATGGGTGATATTTGAGATCCAAGCTATAATTATTGATAATCTTGTAGCAGGATGAGCTGTGGCTTCATCATGGTGGGTTATTTTTGTTAGAGGGATGCCTGTTATAGTTTCCACTTAGACTTTTGGGTTCCCTTTTGACCAACATTGCCCTACTGGTGATGGTAAGTGGCTCGTTTCCTGTACTTCCTGCATGACTGCTGCTTTGTTGGCGGGTTGCTTTTCCATATTGCTGCTGTGCATGCATTTCTAGCTGAGAACTGTTTTTAAGTAGTTTGTTCCTCTCTCTCTTTCTACTTTGCTGGTTGTGTCTATTTTTAATTACATTTTTCAATCTTGTAGATCTGTGAGCTAAAGGTGTGGGTTTGGTTTCCCTTTCCTGTGTACTGTGGTAAAGTTCATTTGCCGTTCGATGTTCGTTTGATATTCAGTTTTTGCTGCCCCTCTACACACAACACAAAGGTTTTGAATGAATATTGAGTCTTGTGATATGTTCACCTATTTGCCAGTGGCGGTTTTTGGCATGGGCGAACTCGGCAGCCGCCCCAGGCGGCATTTTTTCACGACTCCAGGGGGGGCGGCACTTGGGAGGGAAATGCGTCGTCATTTTTATATATGACTGTGCAGGTTTGCTGAAAAGGTGCCGCACTGAAGCTGTGAGAAGTGGAAAGGGGAGCGGAGGAGAGGAGAGGGGGCGCGGAGGAACGTTCACCTCTCCCAAAAGGAGGGGAACTCCATCCAGTGGAGGGCTAAACACCTTGACTTTCTTACAAATAGCGGCGCACATTTCATTTACAATATTATAAACGCAGAGCTATAATTTATTTAATTTAGTTTTTTCAAAATTATATGAAATGGCTAATAAGAATGGTAATAAAACGAATAAATGATTATGTGGAGGTGAATTGGTTTAGTCCTGACTTCTAGTTGTGACAGTAGGGGGCATGCGGAATCAGTTGACTGTTGATTTCAAAATAAACAGCGATGGAGAGAAAAAGGCCAAAGCTGTCAGGTGCCCAATTTAGAAAAAAGAGAAAAGAAGAGCAAAAGATGAAGGTATGCAACAACGTTCTCTCTGTATGATTACTGTATCATGTCAATGAAGTTCTAATGATGATTAGTGTTATAACATTTCCGTTTGATAGCCGTCTTGCTAGCCTAGTCTTGCAGATGAGGAGCTGGCAGAGCAATGCAATACACTAGGCACCACACTGCACTTTAAGGGCACTCTGATTTGGACAGTAGAGAGCTTGTGCAGGAAATCAAGAAAGGATGGTGGCGCCCAGAGGCGGTCTCGCCCAGTGAGTAAAACAGTGTAGAACCACCACTGCTGAGAGGCGCATAACCCCGTTAAAAGCGGAGCGTCTCGGGTTACTTGGCTGTAACCCTGTTCCCTGATAAAGCGTGAACGAGATGCTGCGTGAAAATGCTATGGGAACATCTCTTTGTTCTTCGGTTGTGAAGCCTGTGCATGTTAAAACTGCAGAATACCTCGACTTATAACCTCTGCCAGGCATGACGTCACCGAATAAGATGCACCTGCAGGTTATAAATAGGAGTGAACCGGAAACATCCTCAGGTCAATTTTGTCTGAAGGACGTCCAGGCACGCCAGCAGTGCGGCATCGGAACGCAGCATCTCGGAGGTCTCAGACCTAGCTCTGGGATGCTGACTCAAGGATCCGCGAACCCGGAGTAGCATTGACATCCAGACTATAAAATCTAACAAACGTGTGTGGAGAGGACCAGCCCGCCGCATCACACACCTGCTGCAGGGGGACGCCTCTTGCCAAGGCAATCGATGAGGCAATCCCCCTGGTTGAATGAGCCCTGATTCCCAGAGACGAAGTGTGACCACGCGCCTCATAGGCTAGGGCAATAGCATCTCTCACCCAGTGTGACAGAGTCTGTCTAGTGGCAGCCGCCCCCCAGTTGCGACCCCCATGGCAAACAAAGAGCTGCTCTGACTTACGCCACTGGCTAGTGCGGTGGACGTAAATCCGAAGAGCACGTACTGGACACAGTAATTGAAGTCTTTCCTGCTCTGGAGCTGTGAAAGGCAGAGGACAGAAGGGTGGGTGCATGGTCGAGAATGGAACCTTGGGAAGATAATTCGGGTGAGGATGCAGAATAGCTTTGACTAGCCCAGGGGCAAAGTCTAGGCAGGATGGGGAGACTGACAGAGCCTGCAGATCCCCAATCCTCATCAAAGAAGTAATAGCCATAAGAAAAACCATCTTAAGAGACAGAAGCCTGACAGGCGCTGACTCTAGTGGTTCGAAAGGGGTGTCAGCCAGGCCTTCGAGTACGATAGCTAAGTCTCATGAAGGGACCGTCACTCTAGTGGGCGGCCTCAACCATTTAGCTCCATGAATAAAACGGGCAACTAAATGGTGCTTCCCCACAGAAAGCCCATCGGTCAGAGCATAATAAGCCGAAATAGTGGCTACGTACGTTCTGAGAGTACTAGGGCATAAGCCCGAGAACAACTTTTCTTGCAGAAACTCCAGCACTGAACCAATCTGGCAGTGAACTGGGTCTACATGTCTTGCCATGCACCAATTTTCAAATACACTCCATTTGAGGGCATAAGTTCTTTTAGTGGAGGGAGCCCTGGCACTTAAAATGGTTTCAATTATGCTGGCTGGAAGACCAGCATGTCTTAGGTGGTCCCGTTCAGGGGCCAAACGTGAAGGTTCCAGAGCTCGAGCCGGGGATGAAGTATTGTCCCCTGCACCTGAGAAAGAAGATCCCTCCTCACTGGAATCACCCAGGGTGAGCCGTCGAGGAGAGATATTAGATCCGAGAACCACACTCTGGTCGGCCAATGGGGCACTATCAATAAGAGGCGCAAACCCTGTTGACGGACCCTCACCAGGACTCCTGGGAGCAGAGCTAAGGGTGGAAACGCATAAAGGCGTAATCTGGGCCACGTGTGGGCCATTGCGTCCAGACCCAGGGGAGCTGGAGGAGTCAGAGAGTAGTAAAGGGGGCACTGTGGTCCACCTCTGCTACGTAAAATCTTTCCCAGATTTGACTCACTATTTCGGGGTGGAGTTTCCATTCCCCATGTTTTACAGCTTGTCTGGATAGCAAGTCTGCTCCTAGATTCATATGCTCTGGAATCTAAATCGCCCTGAGGGACAGGAACTTGTCCTGAGCCCAAAGCAGAACCTGATGCGCTAGCTTGTTCAAGCGGCGCAAGCGCAGTCCACCCTGGCGATTTATGTACGAGACTACCGTAGTGCTGTCCACCCGCACTAGGACATGGTAGCCTCTCAACTGCTGGAGGAAGTGTTTCATGGCCAGAAACAGAGCCATCATTTTGAAGCAATTGATGTGCCACGCGAGAAGATGACCTCTCCAGCCCCCTTGTGCTGGACGGCCATCCAAGAACGCACCCCAGCCCGTGATGGAAGCATCTGTCGTTAGCATCTTGCAACGACAAGACGGACCTAAAGAGGGACCCAAAGTCAGAAACCGGGGTCTGAACAACATAGAAAGGGTACGAAGCCTCCGGCGCGTAACCCTTATAAGCCTGTGGGAATTGGCCCTTGAATGAAACCGCCTGGCTCTTAGCCACAGCTGAAACGCTCTCATGTGCAGAAGGCCCAAAGGTATCACCGTGGACGCAGCTGCCATGAGGCTAGAGATTTCTGAAAGTGATGAACAGTGAACTTCTGGCCTAGCTTGATTTTCGTCAGGGTGTTGAGGATGGATTCGACACGAGCAGGAGACAGCTGTGCCCGCATTATGACCGAATCCCATGTGACACCCAAATATGTTGTCCTCTGAACAGGAAGGAGAACGCTCTTTGTGGCGTTGAGTCTCAATCCTAAAGAATGAAGACGGGCTAGGACGACATCCCAATGTCGAAGCGCTAGCTCCTGAGACTGGGCCAGAATCAGCCAGTCATCTATGTAATTCAAAATACGGATGCCCTGGAGTCGTGAAGGAGCCAGAGTCGCATCCATGCATTTTGTATATGTGCGGGGTGACAGAGCTAGGCCAAATGGAAGGACCCGATACTGGTAAGCTTCGCCCCTGTAAACAAACCTCAGGAACTTCCTGTGCTGTGGCAATATTTCTATATCGAAATATGCATCCTTGAGATCGATTGTCACAAACCAATCCTCTGGTTGGATTTGAGAAACAATCATTTTGACAGTCAACATTTTGAATCTGGATTTCCTGAGATAGGGGTTCAAGCCGCGAAGATCCAAGATCGGACGTAACCCCCCATCTCTCTTGGGCACCAAAAAGTACCGACTGTAGTAGCCCGACTCTCTGTCTGGGAGGGGAACATGTTCTATGGGCCCTTTGCCCAGCAGAGTCTGTAACTCCTGGGCCAGCAGATGTGCTCAGTCCGATTTCACGGAAGTGGAGACCACGCCGTTGAAACGCCTAGGATGATGTGCAAACTGAATCCTGTAGCCTGTGGCTACAGTCCTTTGTACCCAAGGAGATACGCCTGGCAGAAGTTTCCACGCTGCCAGCTTCTCCGAAAGGGGCACGAGCTTTGACACTTCAGCTGAATGGGGGGGTCTTAGGTGTTGGGTATCCGGAAGTGTGGCAGGAGATGCCTGAACACCCAACTTTTCGTTAATGCACTCCCCGAAACACCAGTGGTGGCGGGGATTGAACACCGGCCTCCTGGGAGTGCCAGGGAGGAGGCCCTGTTTTGTGACGGAAATCTAGGCACCCCTCCCTGGGGGAAGACACCCCCATGGCCCCGGGCGCACGAGCCTCAGGGCTTCCTCTTTGAAGAGAGGAAGCTCCTCAGGTCCGGTCTTTTTGAGGCAGTTTGAGAAGAGTAGCAAGCCCCACCCCAGTTTTTACAAGGGGGTGCGCGGCTGGTCACGCTCTCCTTCACAGATGCCTCTCCGTGGATACCATGGCGGCCATAGAATGGCCCACAGCACGGGCCGTCTGCTTGGTTGCATGGAGAGACAGGTCTGTGGCTCGGCGCAGCTCTGCAAACGCCCTGTCATCAATAACCCCGCCGGTGCTCAGGTCCTGCCTGAAAAGCTTTCCCCACCAAAGCAGATGTCAATCTACATGGCTTGGAGGGGAGTGTAGGCTTTTTCAGGGAGGATGATGTCCGAGGAGAGAGATAGCCCACAAGCGTCTCTTCTATCTGGGGCATCATCATATAACCGTGTGCTTTCGCATCAACGATATTCGAATAAGTCGAAGTCGATGGCACAAAAACACGCAATGAATACAGCTTGCTCCATGAAAGAGTTAATTAATCATGGAGGTCACCAAAGAAGGGGAGAGAGAGACATTGAGGCTCCTCCCCCTGGCCACCCGACAGAAACCTGTCGTCTAATCTCGAGCGCTTGGGGGAATCTCGCTTCTGCGGCCAGTCGATATGCAATCTCGTTATAACCTCTAATAATTCCTCATAAGCTCTGTCAGCACTGGAGGAGCGTTGTGAGGAGGCTACTTCCATGGAAGTGAGAGAGGAGGATTCTTCCGCTCCTTCACAAGAAGCGCCGGAGCGCACTTGCGAAGCGGAAGCTAAAACTTCCTGATCCGGAGAGAGCGTGAGAGAAAGGGGGAATTCCGCCAGATCAGCACGCGAGCCCCAGGAATACGCCGCGGCTCACGGTTTCTCTTTAAAGAAAGCGAGCCACGCGCGAAGCACCTTAATATGGAGAAGATCACAGTACTCACAGTTTCCCTGAAGCCCGAGGCGAGTGTGTTCTTCCCCCAAGCACTTAAGACAAAATTCATGGAGATCGCCTTCCGAAAGGGATCTATCACACGGAGGCATGCATCTCTTAAGCAAATTCGCCATATCGGTGAGTTAATGCTGTTATTTCCTTTTTTTTGCTTTCGTTATGGCTTGCACATGCACACGCAAACACAAAGCAGTCCTGAAGACAAAAAGATCTGAGGATGTTTCCGGTTCACTCCTATTTATAACCTGCAGGTGGACCTTATTCAGTGACGTCATGCCTGGCAGAGGTTATAAGCCGAGGTATTCGGCGCTTTTGACATGCGCAGGCTTCACAACCAGAGAACAAAGAGATGTTCCCATAGCGTTTTCACGAAGCATCGAGTGTAGCTTTTGAAAGGGAACTACGCTGTGTGCTGCTTAGGGACCGTGTAAAAAGTACATGCACTCTGTGAAAACGTAGAAAACAGCAAGTGCAGTCATTGATTCAGGGATATTGGCAGATGCTGCTTACACAGCTCTACTACAGTAGAAGTAAATGTTAGATCAATTATTTTCACAATAATATATTAAACAACAAATCCTATGCACTTTAACCCACAATTCCTCTTGTGATATGCCTGTCCCTATCCCATCTCCAGGTCACCTAAGAGCTTTTTTCCAACTTAAACCTCTCTATTTAGAGTTATATTAATTTATTTTCATTATTGGCACAATAATCAATTAAATAATAAATCAATTGCACTTTTACCCACAATTCCTCTTGTGATATAGCTGAGGTTGCACGGGCAGCATTCCTTATAGCTTGGGGTGGTCAAGTTTAGGGGTTCGAGGGGGTTATGGTTATGTGTTAGGGCGTTAGTTATAGTTTAAGGTTATGGTGAGGCTCGGCTAAAATCCATTTCCTCCTGGCAGAATCAGGCCTGTGCCTGAGTGCTGAGCCCATCAACGTCAGGGGGCCCCCGGGAGCCGGTTTCTGAAGTCTGGAAGGTCCCAGTGGACCGGGATGGTTTCACATGGTCTGGGGGCGATCGCTTAAATGTGCCCATAAGATTCGGTGTGGCTAGCGCCGAGGCTGACCAAGCGATGAGCCGTCACATCAGTGCGCTCCTGGGGAGCCCAGAGTTTCTCAAATATATGCAAAACTGTAAAATGGGGGGTTAAACTGAAGGAAAAGCTCTTGTGACATGCTGCTAGAATAGAGAGAGACATATCACAAAAGGAATCATGGGTAAAAGTGCAAAATATTTGTTCTTTTATTGATTATTGTGGTAATGATTGATTAAAGTGACAATAAATTAATACATTTATAAATAGGGGGGTTTAACTGGAAAATGAGCTCTTGTGATATACTGCTGAAATAGCATGAGGCATATCACAAGAGGAATTCAGGGGAAAAGTGCAAAGGATTTGTTGCTTAATTGATTTTTGTGCCAAAATTTATTTAAATTCCAATTAATGAATATAACTAAATAGGTGGTTTAAGTGGGAAAAAAGCTCTTGTGATATGCATCTGGGATAGGGAGAGGCATATCACAAGAGGAATTGTGGGTAAAAGTGCAATAGATTTATTGTTTACTTGATTAATGTGCCAATAATGACAATAAATTAATATAACTCCAAATAGAGGGGTTTAACTGGGGAAAATAATCATGTGACATGCTTATGGGATAGGGAGAGGCATATCACAAGAGGAATTCTTGGGGAGAAGTGCAATAGATTTATTGTTTAATTGATTATTTAACCAATAATAATAAAACTAATAATGTAACTGTAAATAGTGGGGTTTAACTGAGGAAAATGCTCTTGTGACATGGGATAGGGAGAGACATATCACAAGACGAATTCTGGGGGAAAAGGCATTAAGTTGTTTAATTGATTGTGTGAATTTATTTTA
The DNA here is from genome assembly GCA_013621035.1 of Clarias magur. Taxonomy (NCBI): domain Eukaryota; kingdom Metazoa; phylum Chordata; class Actinopteri; order Siluriformes; family Clariidae; genus Clarias; species Clarias magur. The sequence goes on along the minus strand of QNUK01000351.1, from coordinate 163,739 downwards.
TTTTGCAATAAAAATTAATATAAACCAGCGGCATGGTGGTGTAGTGGTTAGCACTGTCGCCTTGCACCGCCAGGGTCCGGGTTCGATCCCCGGCTAGGCTCGATTCCCGTCTCTGTGTGCATGGAGTTTGCATGTTCTCTCCGTGCTTGGTGGGTTTCCTCCGGGTACTCCGGTTTCCTTCCACATTCCAAAGACAACTAGGTTAGGTTAATTGGCGTTCCGAAATTGCCCGTAGTGAGTGTATGTGTATGTGTGTGTGTCTGCGCCCTGCGATGGATTGGCACCCTGTCCAGGGTGTACCCTGCCATGTGCCCTAAGTCTCCTGGGATAGGCTCCAGCCTCCCCGTGACCCTGAATACAGGATTAAGCGGTATAGATGATGAGTGAGTGAGTGAATATAACTCTAAATAGAGGGGTTAGGGAATAGGAAAATGTGCAATATATTTGTTGTTTAATTAATTATTGTGTGAATTTATTTTCTTTTGCAATAAATGAATATAATTATAAACTGAGGTGTTAACCTGGGAATAGAGTTGTTGTGACATAGGGATAGGGGCATAGCACAATTATTGTCAAATGTGCAATGGATTTCTTATTTAATTGATTATTGTAAAAAAATAAATTTTTTATTCTATATATATATATAGTCTTAGGTGCGATTTCTTTAAGACTGCAAGGGAAGCTCAGCTTCCCCTATAATGTCACAAAATTAATGGTCAAATTATGTTATACTATTGTATTAACATTTTATTGAGTAAAAATTCCCGTAGCGTCACAGTGCATTTCCCTGTTGAAGCCCAGCGTCCATTGACTTCAATGCGGCTGCTTTGAACGTTTTTTTTTTTCCAGTGCTTTGAAACTAGACGGTCATTGGATAAACGCTGCGATTATGTCCCGCCCACGGACGCTGAGCGTCTCTGGGGGTGAATGAGGAGTGGGCGGGCCCGGACGCCGAGCTTCTGCGTGATGATTGGAGGGTCTGTCGAAAGACTGCGTCTCCTTTTGACTGACAGCAATTTTGTACTATAAGGAATCGCTGAAGTCCCATCGCGGATTTCTGAAGTTCAGTCGAAATAAAAACTGCTGCAACCTATTTCTTTATATTTGCTTGGCGAAATTGCTTGATTTTCATCATACATTTCACACAATTATACACCACATTCCTTGTTTCACTTTTACAGAGTTTAATTTTTTTATTTATTTCATTCATTCATATAGTAGGCTAGGCTAGCGTCGTGG
>QNUK01000351.1:150000-157500 GCA_013621035.1 Clarias magur | reverse complement strand
TGTTGGTATAAAAACAGTTTATACCCTTCAAATTCCAGAGTTTACACTATAACAATTATGATTCATAACCTTTTTTTTTTTTTTTTTACACTACTCAGAACGGTTTAATTTAAAGGTTTTTGTTGTAACAATTATGGTTAAAACATATCATTATTTCCCAAACTATTTAAACTAAGAAAAAACTATTAAATATGTAAATTATTTTGGACAATTTTTTATTATAAATAAACACAATGAATTAATTCAACAATTTTGTGATCGCATCATTTTACCACACTATCTGGGAGCTAGAAGAGATAGAAGTCACATTGCTAAGATTTTACTGTTAAGAAACTATTAAGAGCACTTTTATACTAATTGATGAATACGAACCCAAATCAAATCATCAAAACCCATCGAAATCTATTCAAGACTTGGACATCACCTATGTATTTATTTATTTATTTATTTTACAGCAAAACAATATTTCAATTCTTAAGATCAAATATACAGTCCAAATGTCAGAGTGGACATTTTTAAGCGTTTTAGGCAGACATGGACACGGACACAAGGCGAGATCTTATGGAAAACGGGTACTTTAAGGGGAAAAGGGAAGGTGTGCAAGTGCAGGTCTGGTGGGGAGTGTTTTTTTGTTCGAGCTACACTCCCCGCTGTATTTTATAGCTCGGGGAGAAGCCTGAGACCCATTAATGGAGATTAATCACCAGGCGGTGCCCATTCCGGCAGCCCTACCCCTTCGCACACCTGCAGAAGGGAAGGCCGCCTAACTAGTGAGCTTCGGAATGAGTGAGGAGCGATCTAAGATTTAGGTGCAGCCTATCACAGGCGCACGCCGTGATGATTTGTAATAAGACATGTAAAGAGGGCAATTCCAATGAAAAATTTTTTTTTTTACCAAAGTTTTTATACTATACTATAATACCACGGATATCAACATCTGGTGATTCAAATACTTATGTAGTGTATTTATAGTGTGTATATATAGTGGCGGCACGGTGGTGTAGTGGTTAGCACTGTCGCCTTGCACCGCCAGGGTCCGGGTTCGATTCCCGTCTCTGTGTGCATGGAGTTTGCATGTTCTCCCCGTGCTTGGTGGGTTTCCTCCGGGTACTCCGGTTTCCTCCCACAGTCCAAATATGTGTAGGTTAGGCTAATTGACATTCCCAAATAGTGTGTAATTGCCCAAATTGCCCGTAGTGTGTGAATGAGTGAGTGAGTGTGTGTGTGTCTGTGCCCTGCGATGGATTGGCACCCTGTCCAGGATGTACCATGCCATGTGCCCCAGGGATAGGCTCCAGTCTCCCTGTGACCCTGAATACAGGTATAAGGATTAAGTGGTATAGATGATGAGTGAGTGATTGAGTGATTTTTCATAGTCAGACAAGTGCCATTTTCAGGAATGTCAGAATAGAATATTAAAATATTAGAATATTAAAATAAAGTAACTATTTTAGGTTCTGTGAAGAGGCATTATTTGGGTATAGCCAATTAACGCTTCTAGTTGTGCGTTTTAATTCAGAGTAATTCTAAAAAAAAATTCTGACACGTCCATAACACATGTTTGTTTCGCCTTTTGTAAAATATAAACTGATTTTTCATGGTATTGGTCATAAATATCTTCTCTGAGAGTTTATATGTTGCATCCATACGGCATAATGTTATATCCATAATGCTTGAATTGACGAAGACAAAATAATGTTTTCCTTTTTACTGTAAATACAGTATATCGTAAATGTTTACTGCAATAAACCATATTTCCATATGTTTTTAACTGTTAAATTTAGGCTCTTACTCTGTAAAACTAATTCCAGTACAGTGTTTTACTGTAAATTCTACGGTTATCGCAAGTTCTGTGAAAGAGGTTTTTTTATTTTATTTTTTTATTTTTTTTTTTTACAGTGTACCATGGTGTAATCAGACAAAAAATTGATTCCAATGATAAACAAAAATATGTATGTTCCTGGTATTTCTCTGCTTCACGGCAGTGCTTACACTACAGTATACACGTTTATTGCTGTTAAGTGGCAGTAACAGAGTGTACAGTAAATGTCTGTCACTTTACCATTTTAGAAATATCTGTTGCACCAGTCATACCCTCACCGCAGATGCTGAGTTGCACAAGAGGTTTCTTCCGATTGTTCCGTTTCACTGATCACATGGCTGTATATATATATATATATATATATATGGTGACATATTCAGTCTATCACTTATTCATGCATTGCTACTCAATCCTTTCTGCTTCACTGGACCAAACATTTTCACCAAAAAATTAGACCCCTATTTTGATGTATTCGTTTACACAGAGCAGCGGTTCTCAAACCTGGTCCACGGGAACACCCTGTGCTGACACATTTAAATATCGCCCCTGCTCTACAGTATGTTACGCACTTTGATTCAGACAAGGCTGTTAATTACTTCAAACAGTCAAAGGTGGTGTTTTACGAGCTGATAAAACACTGAAATCTGTGAATGAGCACATAAAGTATACATATTTAACATGTTTCTTTTTTGTGACTAACAAAGAACTATCCCAGTCGAACCCAGCTCCTGGCCCAGTCTAGCTTCCACATGCCTTTAAATGTTTTTGGATTAAAAAACCCTTTGAACGAGCTTCACAGTAGTGCTGTAGTAGTTATTCATGGTTTGCATGTGTGTGTGTTCTCCCCATGTATGGTGGGTTTCCTCTGGGTGCTCAGGTTTCCTCCCACAGTCCACAGACCTGCAGTTCCCACCGCATGGGATTTTATTTCCCTGTAGCAGCACACCCTGTTGTGTAATCTGCTTTTCAGATGTTAAGTCATAATCCTTCCTATAACCAGCCAGTTAACCATTTTAACTTGGCGTAATCTTCTGAACTACCAGTTCCTTCCCTTGTTTTACCACGTGACTTCAATGCAACATGGCTGCTCATGTTGTGAACATTGTCGAGTTTGATGTATCTACTTTTAACGGGTTCACAACATTAATAGCGTTAGTATGATTAATATACAGACACCATTTTGACTAGAGTGATCGATGTTTTAATCATCAACATTAGACTTATCCGTAGTGTTAGCTGGCTAGCTTGTTGCTAATACTACTCTCTGTTTAATGCTGAATGAATATTTAAAGCTAGCCATGGTAGAACACAACCAATAGGCTTTCAGGCTTCAGGTGTGAAACTGTAAACGTGAACTTAGTGCAAACAAAAAGACAGCAAACTTTCATTGAGGTACGCGAACTTTTCTATTCTCCTCACGTTGCGTGTTGTGCGTTACCAAGTTGCGCAATGCCACGGATGGAACTTTCAACAGTCGCTTATAAAAACCACCACAGAGAAAGCATAGCACACCATGTGTTAAGTCGCATCCAAGGACAAAGTTATTTCGAAAAGTAACTTTCATTTCATGGAGGAGTGAAGAAAGTTTTTTTTTTTTTTTTTTTTACCCCCATATCTTGTCGGCTCACACGTGGAACACCTAAACAGCGCGGTTCCTCAATGCGGCTTCCGAAAGCAAGGAATATTTCAAGCAGGATGCAAGTGAACTAAATATGAGCCGGTATCGTTTCCTTAAAGAATAACTCCGGAATTATTTGGTAAAGAGAAGTAAGAGAGAACAACAAGTCAGTCACTTTTTTTTTTTTGTTGTTTTTTCTGAATGAAAGGAAAAAAAAGAAGGATGTCGCATGACCATGAAGCGATGTGTCAAAACTTTCCTTTTTCCAGTAAAAGCCCTCCTCAAAGCACCATTGCTGCTTTTCTAGTAATTAAACATAAAGTTGCATCACTTTGACCACAAATGCTGAGGAATCAAGAAAAGCACTTCTCCATAACGAATTCCGGAGGCTGAACGCATCCGGTGGCACTCATCCAATGTTCCTGTTTTCAAGTATTTAAAATGATCGTGAAACACCCCCGAGCCAGGGCACTCCACACTTTCAACTTTGCATTGTTAAAGGACACGAGGACCGAAGGAAAACTGCTGCGACATGCTTCTCAGTCGGAAGATGCGAAGTCTCGCCATCGCCGCCTTCTTCTCCTGCATTGCTTTCACGCTAGCAAGTAAGTCCTATTCTTCTGTCCTATTTTGCAAACTCGGCCACGTCATATTGGTTTAGTCTACAGTATATTTATATCGGGGTAACACTTTTCATTCTTATAGACCACGGGGAGTCTGTCTGCTGCAAGGAAGTTTCCTCCAGCAGAATCACCGTGCCCATAACAGGATTCACGGTACATCAAGCAAGACCTCCGTGTGTCAAAGCAGTCATGTACGTCCCTCGCATCTTAAGATGTACGAATGCAAGGAATAGACACTTGCATGCAGTATTTACTCACCTTTGGCTTTTAAAACATATCTTTCTGCAGCTTTTACACATCTGAAGGCGCCGTGTGCAGCCACTGGAGAGAGAACTGGGTGAAGGAGAAGGTCACAGAGCTCAGGAAACTTCAGGCCTTGGAGTAAGTTTTATTATTCTAACAATATTAGTCTAAAATCTAGGCTATTTAAAAGGTGTATACTTATATATTTTCTATTTAACAGCTATTTTTAAACACTATCGATCGATCGATCGATCGATCGATCGATAGATAGATATGAGATTTGTTTACGTTGTTTGTGCAAAAGGTATTTAGGGTGCATATGTTTATTCTTTCTTTCTTTTTCTTCAAAGGAAGATAACAAATAACAGGAAGATGAACGCGACCACAAATGTGTCACAGACAACCGAATCCACTTAAACAAACCTTTAAGAAGATTCACGCTCAACCTATTTATTTCTTAGTATTTATTTCCCTTGTCTGAGTTAAGTAATATGTAAGAGGTAACTTAATTAAAATATATTTCCTCAAACAACAACTAAAACGTTCCGCATTTTTGAATCATGCAAATATTTTAATTTATTTTTTTATTCATCGATAAAACACTGTAACATAAATTGCATGAAGTATATTGTAAATTGGTAATTGTGTAAGTAAATTGTATTAAATGTGTTATTAGCAAAATTGTAATAAACCTACATGTTAAAAAAAATATATACCACAGATGGCTGTGTTTTATTGCTTGAATTATGGATTCATCATTAAGCCAACTAAATATTTATATTGCTTGTAGCTTGTTTCCGACTGTAGATATTGAAAGCACAACAATGTCACATAATGGGTGTTCTGCTGATCTACTGTATGTAAACTATCAATTTTTGCTACTTAACAGTCCTGTGCATGCAAAGCCCAAGTCAGGGAATGGTCTCACTTGTTTTGTTGATTTTATACTGGGAGCATTATTTAATGGGGATATCAAACCATGCTCCACTTGCTTACTGTGATTTACCCATTTAGTGCTTAGTATTTTTCATTAGAATAGTGTGAATCTATGAATTAACACTATAGTAGCATTTATTGATAAAGCAGCATAATTTGCCAGAACACCTGTATATCCCTTTACTGTTATATTCGTATGATAACTAATTAAATCAAATTATACCTGATACATTTTCATTCCAAATTTTTCTTCCACATGAGCTGAAGAGGTTTTAATGAAGGTATCATGAAGTAACTTGGCCTGATATATACTGTATAATATTGTGAGGCCAGCATCAAGGAAGGAAACGAAATATACTTTTTTTTTTTTTATAAGGCTATAAAAATGGTATGAATTATTTATTTGATTCTGTTTGGTCCAGATTAACTGGAACAGTGTTTAAATATTGTACAATAAGTACAGAAAGAGTAAGTGAAGTGATATAATTCATGAAGTCATGCATTAAGGACATGAGCTGTCATTTTCACTTGGATTAAAAAAACGAGGCGACATTAAGAGGAACATTGAAGACACCAGTTAACATGAAGCAGAACATTACAAATAGCATCTAACAATAAGAGGAACATGATTAAAAAAAAAAAAAAGCTGTAAGCTGCATTAGAAAAACAGTATCTAATATTTACAGTAATTCTAACAACAAATGCTAACATTAACATTAAAATTGGATGCATATTTTCAATATCATTAAGAACAATAGCTAAGTACTAGGCTTTGTAAAAGAGAAGGTAAATAGTAATCAATTGTGAGCTTGTCCAACTTTGGATTTTACTCCTACATGAGTCTTCCAAAAGGAATATACAGTAACACATTTATGATTCAGTATTCTACTTTAAAACTAACCTACTGTTAATGATACTGATGTGCTCAAACTATGGACTGACCTGACCAAGGCCAAGTGAATACCTGTAAGAATTTTTTTTCCATGATGTAGGTACCGTGGTAATCTGCTGGTACCACTACCTTATTTATGGTACTTATTTGCTGATATAATACATTTATAGTACTTTGGTACAATGGCTCATGTGCTACATACATTGTCCTACAAAAAAACACCACATACCAGGATATGAACCATAATGGTAATATTTATGTAGTATGTTCCCATTGGATGTATGTTACATTAATTAAATACCGTAATGTACGATAACAATAATATGGTACTGTCTGTACTATGCCATCCCACTAGTACTGTACTGTATGTACTAACATATCTACTATGTTACAGTATGTACAAGCGTACCATGTTAGATGCCTGCTGAACTTTGGTAGCCGCTGTGGTACCCGATACGTACCATGGTATTCAACAGAGTAGAACTATCAATGTTTGAATGTTTGTTGAACTTGTGCAAATCAAATAAATTGTTACAGACGATCCAGCCCGGAAATCGAATCCAGGTCTTCCGCATGGCAGGCAGAACACCTACAGTACCACTGAGCCACTGGTGCTCTATAGATTTTACATTCGTAGAAGTTTAAGGTGACAGTTATTGTTACTTAAGTACTTCCAATGACATAAAATGCCAAATTTGTTCAGCTAACTTGAAAAGTGTCATTTCTACAAACGCATAAATGCCAAAAAGTTCTGGATACTCAAAAAGGTCTATTAATTACTTTGAGCTTTAGGGTTTACAGTGTATTGTAATGTCAGTGCCATAGTAAACCATAGTAAAATGTCTTATGGGTATATTATATTACAGCTAGAGAGAAAGGATAGTTAGTTAGCTGGCTAAAAAACTGATGAGAATGAACCTCTACCAATTGGTAGAGGTCTGGTCCTTTTTCACCTTTATCCTACCAGTAGACAAACAAACAAACATCAGGTAATCTGACAAGTTGATGTAGCTGGCTAATTTTCAGACTAAAACTCAATACATCAGTAAGCTAAGATTATGATACAATATGACAATACAACTCATATAGTAGATATTAACTTTTAGTGCTGTTATTGAATGCGAGACTTGAATGGCATCTTTTACTTGCACACTGGGGACAGAATACCGCGTCACACTATACCAAATGGCGAAAAAGTTTGCAGACACATCAAGGTTCTGTGCATGCCACTCGAGTTCTTCCACTTTGGCAAACTGGGTCTTCATGGAGTTTGCTTTGTGAACAGGGACATTGTGATACAGAGATTGAACACTTTGGTAGAGTGAAGGGAAATCATAATGGTACAGCATACAAGGACATTTTAGAC